>CM054954.1:7280615-7378572 GCA_029168755.2 Tillandsia fasciculata
CGCTGGCAAAACCCATATTACAAAGTTGTTTGCAAATTCTTTGTCTTTAAGATTCTGCTACATTTTTTTTTCAGTTATGCAGAATCTTAAAGACGAAGAGTTTGCAAACAACTTTGTAATATGGGTTTTGCCAGCGGATAGATGCTGCATAACTTATTAAGCTTTTGCTTAGCTGCTCTATGCTCTCCTGCTTCGCTACCACTTGTGCCCTTGTCAACAAATCCGATTAGAGTTCTCAAAGTTATGCAGGGCGTCCCTAGCCGCATTAAGCTTGGCAATCATCTTTTGCTCCGAGGACCCAATCCCAACGAGATCCCTATCCACAACAACATTAATGACATTTGTATTATTCCTCCGCCAGTGCTTGAACACGGCATTCTTTGTAAAATCAAAGCACAGCTCGTCAAGAGTCGTCACTCGCTACTCATCCACCGTCTCCGCTGTGATAATCGGCTCCATAATTCTCCTAATAAGCTATGTGCGTTGATTTGAAATAGCAGGTACAATCTAAAGTAAGGGCTAATAAGTTTCGTTTTGACCGATAGGAGAGCGCTCATTTATGGCTATTAGAATGTACTATATAATATGTAATAGAATGTTTTGACAATTACATTATATATAATATTATGTTAATGTTAACGCTGCTTTGTAATTTGGTTAGTATTAATGTGAAACATGTATTAGCTGTAAGGATACATTTTTAGGGTATATTAGAATAATGCCTTTACATAAAAGCTGTAAAAATACTTATCCTATATATACAATATATATAATTTTTCGTAAATTCCACAAATATTTTCTACTTTAACCACTATTTCAAGTTTGTATTAGGACTAAATATGATGTGTTACAGGTGAGAATTATTTTTAAATATTTAGACGCACTCATCATTATCAGTTGTTGAGTTTGAGATGGATGAAGAAAGAAACAATAAGGTCACAGACATCTAATTTGGTACCAGAGGTTGGAATGCATTTTAATAATATGGAAACGGTTATGGGTTTCTATAAGAATTACGCACAACAATTAGGATTTGGGATTGTAAAGAGGTCTACTAAATTGAGTAACGGCAAGCCTATGTATGTAATCATCGCATGCTCTCGTCATGGAAAAGTAAATCGGACCGTGAGTAATCTCCGGCCTCGTCCATCGGCAGCGAAGACGGACTGTCCTGCTAGGATAAATGTGAAAATTAATTTGGATTTATCTTGTGTAATAAGTATGATCAAACTTGACCATAATCATGGATTAAGTCCTTGCAAGTCTCGATATTTTCCGTGCAATCGAGTTATAGATTATAGTATTAGGAGGCGGCTTGATCTTAATGATCGTGCCGGAATCAGATTGAATAAAAGTTTTAATTCTTTTGTTGTTGAGGCTGGTGGGTATGAAAATTTGACATTTGGAGAGAAGGATGACCGTAATTATATTGATAAACTACGCCGTTTACGACTTGGTGAAGGTGATGGCGAAGCTATTTGTAATTATTTTAGAAGCATGCAAGAGAGAAATGCAAACTTCTTTTATTCCATCAATCTGGACGATGATTCTCGTATTCGCAATATATTCTGGGCAGATCCTAGAAGCAGAGCAGTCTATGAATGTTTTGGAGATGTAATTACTTTCGACTCGACATATCTAACGAATAAGTATGATCTGCCCTTTGCTCCATTCGTGGGTGTTAATCATCATGGTCAGTCAATCTTGTTTGGATGCGGCTTACTCTCTGCTGAAGATACAGCTTATTTTGTATGGCTTTTTCAGAATTGGCTGTCAAGTATGTCCGACCATGCCCCCAAAGCAAAAATTACCGATCAAGACAAAGCAATGCAAAATGCTATTGAAGTGGTATTCCCCGATGTCAAACATCGATGGTGCTTGTGGCACATAACAAAAAAGATACAGGAGAAGCTAAATAGTTATGGTGAATATTATTCGATTAAGAACATTATGATGGATGCGATTTATGAATCACTAACAGAACTTGAATTTGAGGATAAATGGAAAAGAATGATAGTTTGTTATGGACTTGAAAAGAATGAATGGTAGTCAGTACTGTACGAGCACAGACGCAAGTGGGTGCCAGTTTATGTGAAGGATACATTCTGGGCTGGAATGTCCACGATAACAGAGAAGCGAAAGCATGAATTCGTTTTTTGATGGGTACGTGAACTCGAAAACGACGTTAAAACTATTTGTGGAGCAGTATGAAAATGCTATAAAGAACAAAGCTGAAAAGGAGGCACAATTAGACTACAAATCATTCAGCTCCGTCATCCCATCCATAAGTCGTTATGCATTTGAGAAGCAATTTCAAGATGTGTACACGATTGCGAAATTTCGAGAATTTCAAGCAGAGTTAAAGGAATTAATGCATTGTGAGACATCTTTACTAGCATCTAATGGTACTGTGCATTCGTATAGGGTTAACGAGTATTCACAATATGGCGAAGAAGGCAAAGACGTAGTATTCACTGTATATTTTGATGAGTCTAGCTCCCGAGTTAGTTGAATTTGTCGTCTATTTGAGTATAAGGGTATTTTATGCCGACATTCTATTGTCGTCCTAATTAATAGAAAGATGATGATTGTTCCAACTTTTTACATACTTACACGATGGAGGAAGAATGTCAGACGGAGATATACTCGGGTGAAAGCATGGCATAAGAGCTTAGGGAGCACTGCAGAAATAAGCCGATATAGGTTAGTATGTAGTCGTATTTACGAAATTGCAGACATAGCTACTGAGTCTGATGACAAATGCGAAATAACACTACGTACACTGCAAGATTTGAAGACGAAATTGGAGAACACTTCGTCATCCAAGGAAAGCAATAATGTCCAATTTTCCCTAAATGAGGGAACTCCTACGAGACACGATTCAGATATTAAAAGTAACGACAAAAGAGTAAAGAGCTCGCTGTCAGTTCGCAGTAAAGGCCGCCCACCAAGCAAACGAAAGAAGTCGATGACCGATCAAATAGTACGCCGCCTTAAGATGAAAGCCAACAAGCAACAGGTATATCTTTACGTACTGAAGTCGATTATTGTTGGCTTATAATTTACGGTAGACGACATTAATTGATATATTATGTTCTATTTAAATAGACGAGACAAGATTCTAGGGACAGGTTTTATAATGGTGAATGTTCAATCTTTAATCGTTTCTCATCGTCGCCCTCGGCCTCCTCCCAACAGAGTGTAAATATTTTATACTATTTTATATATTCATTTGATTGTCTTAATATAGGATTCATAGTTCAATTTTACTAATTTGTTTACATATTTGTGTATCTTCAATGTTTGCCCCTCCCCATCCCGGTTTATTAAAATAGGTTCACCTGCAAAGTCCTACGATTAACAACTCGCCCATAATGCACTTACCTTATGGGATCGATGTACAGAGCAATCCATACATAATAGTAACGGTAATGTTACTTAACTTTCTCCTAGATGTTTATTTACTATAAATTTATCTTAAATACACATATTCTAATTTATTTATTTTGTTATATATGCAAGACACCGTGGGGCCCTCAAAACATTGGCATATCGACAGACCTTGTCAGCTACCCTCCTAGACCGGAAACCAGTCCGAAATAAATGAGATTCCTACTGCCTGTACGCAAATGCGGCACTCTACCAACTTGCGACAGGTAATGACAAATTCAAGCTCCTATTTCTATTTGAAAAACTTCTGTTAGTCTTAAATTTGAGTTGATTAAACAATTAATTAGATGTACGAAGATGAGATATCGCAGCAACAACAAGTGCAGCACAGCAAAGACGAAACGAGCAATTGAAAGCGAGAACCATTGCATGGACTATGCTATTAAACCATTAAGAATTGATATGTGTTGTACACTCTATATCAGAAGAGTTTAAATATATAACATTTAACATTTTCATTCGGCACTTGTAGTATTGCATATATATCATCATGATTAATTGTAATAACATACTTACTTTTTCCTATCTTGAAGTATGAATTTTCATATTTCCTTTCTATGTTATAAGAACTACGCATATATTTATGTTTATATGGCGAATCTGTATTACAATATTTCATATAACGTGTAATTATTTAACTCGATATTCCTCCATATTGCATTATGCTTTTATTTATAAATTCGCATACTGGTACACCTATATGTTATATGGGTGTACTAATCATTGCCGCCATCCAATATATCAATCAACCTGCAATGTTGGATTAGTAATGTGCATTTTCCCAGATAAACCACAATATTATGTGGATGTCACATAGAAATGCACATTCCGATATTATTTCCCCTATGTACAAAATAGCGAATATTAATATTATATTAAGAGTGAAAAAAATGTATTTAGATGCAGCGGATAATTTACAGAGTACATTAAGAGCTAACTGTTGGACCGCAAGGTTCCCGGTCTCAATCTCAACAGTCCATTCTCTATTCCCTACATATAGTGTTATATGCTCCGGAATGATGTGAGGATCATGCATTTTATCAGAAGACGATAGTATGTTAGATTCTTGCACAGTCGGCAAGGGTCATCCGCACTTATGTAGCGTCCAAAACTCGAAACGATTTTTTGTGCCTCTTCGTACTGATGGCAATAAATTGAAAAATTAAATAGGCGAATCCATACATAGTATTTAAATGTTGGCATGCTTGTCCCACGATCGGCTTCCCATGGAGATACCGTCATTGCGAATGCGTCATTTCGAATTGGAGAACGACGAATAGCTTTATCCATCCTATTCACTGTAGGAAAAAATACTATATAATTTCCTACTGGACCTTCTGGAAATTGATAATTTGAGGGTTGTCCTTCTATCCGAGTTGCAAGCAATGCAGCTACGGCATCCTGTGAACATTCTATATCGTTCCCGTAGGAATCGACAACTATCTGCGCTGCACGATTCAATAAATTATCAGTCTTTTGGTACACTTGTAGGTATAATGGTAGAAGGGAACATCTATTTATGGGTTTTGTACAGCCATATATAGCTATATAAGGACAAAAGAGTTCCCTGTATTATAGAGCCTACATCAACCCAATGATGCCTACTTCCTAGCCTTACATGAATTTGGAACAACTATATATCTACTTATTAGCCCCTTAATATGTTCAAACCAATGATGCCTACTTATTAGCCCCTTTATTTCAACCAGTTGAAAGCAATACTTTTAGTCTATATATAGACAAAAGATACCCCTATATTAAAGAGCTTACATCAACCCAATGATACCTACTTTTTAGCCCTACATGAATTTGGAACAACTATATATGGGTTTTGTACAGTCAAATGGCAAAAGGGAACACTTGTAGTAGTAGATTGCAGACACACTTTTGGTACACTTGTAGGTATAATGGTAGAAGGAAAAATCTATATATGGATTTTGTACAGCCATATATAGCTATATAAGGACAAAAGAGTTCCCTGTATTAAATAGCCTACATCAACCCAATGATGCTTTTTAGCCCTACATGAATTTGGAACAGCTATATATGGCCTACTTATTAGCCCCTTTATATGTTCAAACCAATGATGCCTACTTATTAGCCCCTTTATTTCAAGCAGTCGAAAGCACTACTTATAGTCTATATATAGACAAAAGATACCCCTGTATTAAAGAGCCTACATCAACCCAATGATGCCTACTTCTTAGCCCTACATGAATTTGGAACAGCTATATATGGGTTTTGTACAGTCAAATCGCAAAAGGGAACACTTGTAGTAGTAGATTGCAGACACACTTTTGGTACACTTGTAGGTATAAAGGTAGAAGGGAACATCTATATATGAATTTTGTACAGCCATATATAGCTATATAAGGACAAAAGAGTTCCTTGTATGATAGAGCCTAGATCAACCATTTTCCTTACTTATATAGCTGGTGGGCTTGAGGGGCACATCAAAGGCAAAGGTAATGGCAAAACTGCAGGCACACTTTTGTACTGTCAAATGACAAAAGGGAACACTTGTAGGCTTTGAACATATAAGTAGGGAACTCTTTTGTCCATATAGGGGTCACTTTTGTTCATATATAGCTCTTTAATACAGGGAAACTCTTTTGTCCATAAAACTGGGCACTCTTTAAATCTGTACAGTCCAAATTCAAGTAGGCGCTGCCAATTGGTTTAGGGAACAGCGATAGATGGGTTTTCCACTTACCCCCTTTTCAAAACAGCATCCAATGCTATTTTGGCATATATGACTGTATTCAATGCTATTCCTCCCTAGGAATTATGGGGTATAAGTGTTTCCGCTTGGTACACCAATATCCTCAAGCCCAATATTGCTCTCAATCTCACCCTACGCCCCTCTCGCTCTCTATCTCACTCTATCTTTATCCCCCTCTCAATTTCAATCTCGTATACAAATATAGTTATCATGGCTAGCTCTAGCTCTAGCTCTACCTCTAATTCCTCCCGTCCTCGTAACAACTACTGCATCATTCCTTGGACGCCTGCGCATGAAGAGACCGATGCCCAATTGGATCGGGCGGCGCAAATAGTTGTCGATGCCTACGCAAACGATAACGAACATTCGCAGGATGTCGTAGCTACGTTGCTAGCAAGTCGGATAGGAGAACAGCCTGAAGATTACCAATTTGCAGGAAGTCCAGCCGACAATTATATAGTAATTTTCCCTACAGTGAGAAGGATGAATCAAGCTATTCGTCGTTCTTCAATTCGTAACGACACATTCGCGATGACGGGATCTCCATGAAATGCCAATCATGGGACAAGAACGCCAACATTTCAATACTATGTATGGATTCACCTACATAATTTCCCAATTTATTGCCATCAGTATGAAGAGGCAGAAACAATCGTTTCAAGTTTTGGCCGCTACATAAGTGCGGATGACCCTAGCCGACATTGCGAAAATCTAAGATACTATCGTGTTCTGATCAAATGCATTGATCCTCACATCATTCCGGAGCAAATAACACTATATGTAGACAATAGAGAATGGATCATAAGAATTGTGATTGAGTCCTGCGAGCCTTGCAATCCAACAGATAGCCCATGGCTGTAGATTGTAAATTATCTCATGGATGTAAATGATTATTCTTCACTCTTCATATAATATTAATATTCACTATTTTGTATGCAGGGATGATTATATACGAATGAGCATTTCTATATGACTTGCAAATAACATTAATGTTTATATGGGAAAATGCACATTACTAACCCAACATTCAATGTTGATTGAAATAGAGAATGGCGGCAAGGATTAGTACGCCCATATAACATATGATTGTACCAGTCTGCAAATATGTAAATAAAAGCTGAATGAAATATAGAGCAATCTCGAGGTAACTAATTACACATTGTAAGTAATATTGTAATAGAGATGCGTCTGATAACACGACATATATACGTTAACCATATAAGATAGGAACGAAATATGAACAGTCATACTCGAAGTTCGGTAAAATATACTCCTATCCCAGATAATATTTTGAGAGTTATCTTGTGCTATTAGTAATGCTGCATTACCAACCGAATTACTTGCGGAATGAACCAAACACATTAATCTAAAAAGATTTCTGCATAATACCCTGCAATCCTATCAATATAACGCGAATCAAACAGGCCTTTAATTCTGTTTCATTCATAGTGCAGTTAGGTTATATGACTGCTAATATTTTTAAGCGTGCACTTAGTCTCAGTAATTGAATAATCACAACCAGTTATTAAAAGCAGTAGACAGTAAGCTGTCAGTAGTTTAGCTGTCGTATATGATAATTTTGGAGCTGAAGTTTTTCGTACGCATCGACAACTATCTGCGCTGCGTGATCCAATAAATTATCAGTCTCTTGATGCGCAGGCGTAAATGAAATGATGTAATAGTTGTTGCGAGGACGGGAGGAATTAGAGCTAGAGCTGCAAGGACGGGGGAAGTAGAGCTAGACATGATAACTATACAGGTATAAGAGAGTGAAATTGAGAGGGTGATAAAGTTATAATGAGATAGAGAGGGAGAGTGGCGTATAGTGAGAATGAGATGAAGATCTATGTTTCAGGATAGTGGTTTACCCTAACCATTTTCCTTAATTATATAGATGGTGGGCTTGAGGGGGCACATCAAAGGCAAAGGCAATGGCAAAACAGCAGGCACACTTTTGTACTGTCAAATGGCAAAAGGGAACAGCTATATATGGGTTTTGTACAATCAAATGGCATCATGGAACACTTTTGTACAACCAATGGCCAAACTACAGGCAGACTTTTGTACTGTCAAATGGCAATAGGGAACAGCTACATATGGGTTTTGTACAGTCAAGTGGCATCAGGGAACACTTGTAGTACTAAATTGAAATAGACATTTTGGTACACTTGTTGGTACACTCCAAATTCAAGTAGGGAACAGCTATAAATGGGTTTTGTACAGTCATATATTTTGTACAGTCCAAATTCAAGTAGTCGCTGCCAATTGGTTTAGGGAACAGCTATAGATGGGTTCTGTACAGTCATAAGCCAAAAAAAACACACTCTTAGGCACCATTTAGAAGGGAACATCTATATATGGGTTTTGTACTGTCATATGTTCCCTGTCAAAAAAAGGTCACACTTTTGTCGAAAAAACTAGGAACTCTATAAATCTTCAAGTAGGGAACAGCTATAGGTGGGTCTTGTACAGTCATATATTTTGTACAATACAAATTCAAAACTGCATGCAGACTTTTGTACTATCAAATGGCAATAGGAAACAGCTATATATGGATTTTGTACAGTCAACTAGCATCAGGGAACTCTATAAATCTGCACTCTTATGACAGTACAAAACCCATATATAGTTGTTCTCCTGTGTTAAAGAGCTATAAATAGACAAAAGTGACCCAACTCTATAAAGACTCTACACAGAAGTGACCCCTGTGTTAAAGAGCCTACATCAACCCAAAAGGGCACGCCAAACGATAGTAAAAAGAATACTTCTGACTATCTTTAGACTATGGTACAGTCTAAGATGTTCCCTTCTAAATATAGATGTTCCCTTGTAAATGGTACCTAAGTGTGTGCCCTTTTGGCGTATGACTATACAGAACCCATGTATAGCTGTTCCCTAAACCAATTGGCAGCGACTACTTGAATTTGTACTATACAAAACATATGACTGTACAAGACCCACCAATAGCTGCTCCCTACTTGAATTTGGACTGTACCAACAAGTGTACCAAAATGTCTATTTCAATTTAGTACTACAAGTGTTCCCAGATGCCACTTGACTGTACAAAACCCATATATAGATGTTCCCTATTGTCATTTGACAGTACAAAAGTCTGCCTGCAGTTTGGCCATTGATTGTACAAAAGTGTTCCATGATGCCATTTGACTGTACAAAACCTATATATAGCTGTTCCCTTTTGCCATTCGACGGTACAAAATGTGCCTGCAGTTTTGTCATTGCCTTTGCCTATGATGTGCCCCCTCAAACCCACCATCTATATAATTAAGAAAAATGGTTAGGGTAAACCACTATCCTCAAACATAGATCTTCGTCTCATTCTCACTATACGCCACTTTCCCTCTCTATCTCACTATAACTTTATCACCCTCTCAATTGCACTCTCTTATACCAAAATGTCTATTTCAATTTAGTACTACAAGTGTTTCCTGATGCCATTTGACTGTATAAAACCCATATATAGCTATTCCCTATCGCCATTTGACAGAACAAAAGTCTGCCTGCAGTTTTGCCATTGACTGTACAAAAGTGTTCCATAATGCCATTTGACTGTACAAAATCCATATATAGTAGTTCTCCTGTGTTAAAGAGCTATATATGGACAAAAGTGACCCAACTCTAGAAAGACCCTACACATAAGTGGCCCGTGTTAAAGAGCCTACATCAACCCAAAAGGGCACGCCAAAAAATAGTCAAAAGAACACTTTTGACTATCTTTAGACTATGGTACAGTCTAAGATGTTCCCTTCTAAATATAGATGTTCCCTTGTAAATGGTGACTAAGTGTGTGCCCTTTTGGCGTATGACTGTACAGAATCCATCTATAGCTGTTACCTAAACCAATTGGCAGCGACTACTTGAATTTGTACTACACAAAACATATGACTGTACAAGACCCACCAATAGCTGCTCCCTACTTGAATTTGAACTGTACCAACAAGTGTACCAAAATGTCTATTTCAATTTAGTACTACAAGTGTTCCCTGATGCCATTTGCCTGTACAAAACCCATAAATAGCTGTTCCCTATTGCCATTTGACAGTACAAAAGTCTGCCTGCAGTTTTGCCATTGATTGTACAAAAGTGTTCCGTTATGCCATTTGACTGTACAAAACCCATATAAAGTTGTTCCCTATTGCCATTTGACAGTACAAAAGTCAGTCTGCAGTTTGGCCATTGACTGTACAAAAGTGTTCCATGATGCCATTTGACTGTACAAAACCCATATATAGCTGTTCCCTTTTGCCATTTGACAGTACAAAAGTGTGCCTGCAGTTTTGTCATCGCCTTTGCCTTTGATGTGCCCCCTCAAACCCACCATCTATATAATTAAGAAAAATGGTAAGGGTAAACCACTATCCTCAAACATAGATCTTCGTCTCATTCTCACTATACGCCACTTTCCCTCTCTATCTCACTATAACTTTATCACCCTCTTAATTTCACTCTCTTATACCAAAATGTCTATTTCAATTTAGTACTACAAGTGTTTCCTGATGACATTTGACTGTACAAAACCCATATATAGCTATTCCCTATTGCCATTTGACAGAACAAAAGTCTGCCTGCAGTTTTGCCATTGACTGTACAAAAGTGTTCCATAATGCCATTTGACTGTACAAAACCCATATATAGTAGTTCTCCTGTGTTAAAGAGCTATATATGGACAAAAGTGACCCAACTCTATAAAGACCCTACACATAAGTGGCCCCTGTGTTAAAGAGCCTACATCAACCCAAAAAGGCACGCCAAAAGATAGTCAAAAGAACACTTTTGACTATCTTTAGACTATGGTACAGTCTAAGATGTTCCCTTCTAAATATAGATGTTCCCTTGTAAATGGTGACTAAGTGTGTGCCCTTTTGGCGTATGACTGTACAGAACCCATCTATAGCTATTCCCTAAACCAATTGGAAACGACTACTTAAATTTGGACTGTACAGATTTATACAGTTCCTAGTTTTTTCGACAAAAATGTGACCTTTTTTTTTACAAGGAACATATAACAGTACAAAACCCATATATAGATGTTCCCTTCTAAATAGTACCTAAGAGTGTGCTTTTTTGGCTTATGACTGTACAGAACCCATCTATAGCTGTTCCCTAAACCAATTGGCAGCGACTACTTGAATTTGGACTGTACAAAACCCATATATAGCTGTTCCCTTCTAGATGTTCCATAAAACTGGGAACTCTTTAATCATTGCTTTGCACTACTTGAAATAAAGGGGCTAAGAAGTGACCTTTTAACAGGGCACACCTTTGACGGTCTATATATAGCATCATTGGTTTAGCTCTTATTAGTGCGTAGAATTGATAATAAGAAAGGGGCTAATATATTTAGTTGTTATCTATTTCATACATATATCACATTTCACACATCTACCACAGTTCAATATATTTCAGTTTTTATCAAATTTCACATTCATCATGTCTAGCTCATACTCCACCCGTCCGCAGAACAACTATTGTTTTATTTCCTTCCAGAATAAATTTCTTGATGCTAATATGTTGATGAATTGTGCAGCAAAGGTGGCAATTCTTGCCTACGACACCGAAGAAGATTATTCAAAGGATGGAGTGGCTTCTTTCCTAACTCATCTCGTAGGTGGAGATCCCTCTGATTATAGATTTGGAGAATGTGCGAGTGCCGATTACCTTATATACTTTCCTACTGCTAAGATTCGGGATAGAGCTATTCGTCGGTCTTTTCTGCTGACCCCCAAACTCACCCTTACGGTATCGCCATTTGAATTCAACCTTGGTCATAACCGTGCACGTTTTATCTACAAAGTATGGATTCGCTTGCATGATTTACCGCTTCATTGTTATGAGTATGCTGATTTGACAACTATTGTATCTAGTTTCGGACGTTTTATTGGTGGTGATGACCGCAGCCGCCTCCACGAAAATCTCAAGTTTTATCGTGTGTTAATCAAATGTATTGATCTTCAAATCATTCCGGAGTGTGTAACGCTCATTTTGGAAAATCACGAATGGAAAATAAATGTGGAAATAGAGTCGTGTGAATCTTGCATAATGACCGGGAGTCCTTAATATTTGGGCAATGTGACGGCTTCTTTGCCCATTGGATATTTTGTACACTAAAATGACCGCTACAGTTTTTTATCCTGTGAATAGCATAATTTTTTACCTACCCTCAATATAGTGTGTGTGCAATGTATGTAGTCATATATATACCCGATTTTTCACAACTGTATTTTTGGACAACTAGGTGGTTATATATATATGATCGCCAATCGGAGGACTTTAACTGCATACTAATGTCACACCTTTAATTTGTGTTAAGTACCTTTTGTATACCATTTGTGTTAAGTACCGTTTGGGGTGTCTATGTTATAACTTATGTGGGAAAGATATATGAATATCCCGCCCCATGTAATGAATTTATATACTGGTGATATATGAATGTTAGACTTTATTATATAATGTTTACAAAACTTCAAATGTAGGTGATATACACGTATAATGCATGAATTGAATAGACAAAATGAAATTAAGGGGTGTGTATTGTCACGCAAGAGTGCTCATTTTATCAAAATCTCCTCTTACTAGATAAGGTGGTGGCAGCACGTATCTTGATACATTATATAGTTGTATATGAAATATATATTACTTGTGAAGAAAAAACGAAAAACAAATTCTGCTATAAAATAGCTAAGGTACAACTATATTTACGTGGGGAACAGTTATAAAGTTGGGAGATGCATGTAATATCGTAGGTTGTATGCCCCACTATCATGTAGTGCGTATTGAACTCTTTATATATAAATATTTATCATAAGTCGTCTGATCGTTGGAATTAATCATATACATCAGTTAGTAAGATGTCCTGGCCCAAGTAGATGCATGTAATATCTTATAGGGTATGCCCTACTATCATGCAGCTAAATTCAGACATTACAATTCATATATACATTCAGACATTACAATTCATATATACATGTAAAATGGTAGGTGACACCTAAATATGAGGTTTTGATCATTCTAAAAGCAAATGAAAACACTTGTATAGATCAATTAGCTCTCTTTTATCGGCAAAAAGGGAGCATCTTAGCCCCTACTTTAGACTGCCTGATAACAGTGCGCCCGTTTTTAACTTTAGACTGTACAAAATATCATATATAGCTGTAGAAAATCAATGGTTGGACTATAACTGTACAGTGTGCCCTGTTTAACATTGAGTACCAGTACTGGACTCTGAGTACCGGTACAGTGTGCCCTGTTTATCAATGTAACTTAACTATTTCTCTCACTTCTTGGAAACACTTCGCCTGCATGAGAGAAATAGTTAAGTTAATCTTCTATGCATATATCAATATAATAAACACAAAAGTAATATACATACCAATAGGTTTGCCGCATTCTTTGCCAGACGATGACTCCATAAGGAATTCCAACTCTCAAAACGGAATTCCCTCAAATCAATCACAAGCAAATGTCAATACCAATTACTATTTACAGGAATAAATATAAATCGATTACAGCTGACGCTTTCCGGAGTTATTATTTCCAAGAAGTGTCGTATGGATGACGAATCGTAGGCGACATTCCGGATGAACTCAGCTGTGATTGGCTCGTCCGGCCTTATTCCTGCCATACTCAGCTGTGAATGAACTCAGCTATGAATAGTTTGATCTTTTTAATGTATATTGGCATTTTGTGCAAGAGTAAGGGATTGCCATCAGGTATGCATCGGTTGTTCTTTCTGATTTTTGCTAGGAGTTTGATAAACTTTTAATGAAGCTGGTTTGTAACTGTTTCTCTTAATGAGCCTTATATAGCTAATGGCCGGTGGTGGACGTCGTGGTGGGCGAGGGCGAGGGCGTGGCCGTGGCCGTGGAGGGAGACAAGCCTCCAAGAGGTCACGTTCAGATGATTCGCAGGGTAGTGATTCGAAACATTCCGAACATATGTCTGATTTTGAAATTGCGTCCACCAAGGACAAAGGAAAGGCACCTATGCCTTCAATGTCACATAAGGGTGCGGCCTCTCCTCCACGACATAGCAATGGTGGCCCAGGCATTTCAGAAACGGCACAACGAGAACGTCGATCAAAACGATTGGCAGACACGGAACACATTGATCCTAAACGACAAGAAGCCTTTGCAAGCCGAACATGCATTGGAGAGCGATATGTGTGTTACGGAATTTGAGTTGGCGTATTTCGTGAATGTGTTAAGTCTTGAAGATTGAAGATGAAGAAACTTCGGATCGTATACCTCAATCTCAAGAAAGAAGAATTCAAAAGGATCAGGTACGTTTAACTAAATAATTTTGATGATCCGAATACTTCTTATAGTGTAGAAACACCTGGAAGAGGTTTTAATTGCTTATTCATCAAAAACTGGACATGGGACATGTTCAGGATCCGGATCGTGGCTTTCAATCCGGATCCCGAAAGGTGTTTGTTCATACACTGGTTCAATCCGGATCGCAGCACTCTCTGATCCGGATCCCGAACACTAGTTTTACCTGTTTGCTTCTTCGATCCGGATCAGGAATTGCAATCCGGATCCCGAACATGTTTTTCTGGTAAAACTGTATGAACGATCCGGATCGTGGCTTTCGATCCGGATCCCGAACAGGCAATTTTCTGGAAACCGTATTTTGTGCTTCTGCAATCCGGATCGTGGCTTTGCAATCCGGATCGCCGTCCGTAAAACTTTCCAGAAAAGTTTGTTTTTGATCCGAATATTCTTCCTAGGGTTTCTAACCTATAAATAGCCCTTCCATTTCATTTCTAGGGCATCCGCAATAGAACGGCTGATTGAGAAAAAGATAGCCGAAAAGAAAAATCCACATATAGAGAAGAACGGAAATCATTAGATCTATTTAATGGTTCTTCATCTATATTGATTAGTTTGATTCTAGGTTTTCATACTCACATCTTGAGTTGAATCAAACTAATGAATACTTAGATGGTATTTCCGATCTATCTTTAATCTAAGTATTCGGCGGATCATCACCACCCAAACAAACAACGATTTATCCCCAAAATCGGCGCGTGGACTCGCGTGGCCTTGTGGATTCAAGGTGTTATCGCTCTCGTGGATTCGGAGCGAGGTGCGTTCGTGGATTCGAAGCGTGCCATTGGGTGAAGACCGTGGATTCGGTTGGACGTCGTGGACTCGACGTTGGACGCTGTGGATTCAGCGTTGGGCGTGGATCGTGGATTCGAGAAGCGTCGTGGAGCGAGCGGGAAGATCTACTAGGAGCGTATGGTAAGAGGTTGAGTCGTACAGTGAGTACGCTATATCACCTTGTACGTGTGTTAATTCTAGTGGATTTCGCCGTGTTATCGGTCCCGTGGTTTTTTACTCCGGTTTGGAGTTTTTCCACGTAAAAATCTTGTGTGTTCTTTTATTTTTCCGCATTGGGTTTTATCGCACAATGATTTTTTGAGTGTTTATTGTTTACACCTATTCACCCCCCTCTAGGTGTTTTTTCCCCTATTAGATCCTTATTAACCTAAACCCAACAATGTGAACTTCGACGAGCTCACTAGAGAAGTTCCTGATTTTGTCCAGCTTATGCAAAGGGGGCGCCTATCGAAACGGTCGGCCGCATACACGGTCGTATGGGTTTCTGTGTAGAGCTGATTCGAGAATTTTATATGAGAGGTCACATAATAGAACAGAATTCAGAAACCGGACATATAGTATTCGAAACAAATGTCCGAGGTGTCAGAGTTGTAGTGTCTCCAAACACAATTGGTCGCATCCTTGGATTAAATGTGGACACAAGTGGAGTGCATTATACAGGTGGAACCATTCATCATTCCACACATTGGAACTCAATTGTAAACGCTCTCTGCAAACAAGGAACAATAACAAATAAACTATACGTTGACTCAAAGGATTTGAGACCTGAGTATCACATCCTATCCTTAATATTGTGCTACAATATTCTGCCTACATTGGGTACAAAGAGGATTCGATGGGATAGACTTGTTCTATTATATTTACTTGGTCACCCAGAGCAAGCTGATGGAATGAACATCAATATTCCATCACTGATTTGGCAGATGATGGCACAGTTGATTCAAGGTACATCGCATCGCGATCTATTATCTTACCCTCTTTTGATCATGTGAATTTTGGATGATCAAGGTGTAGATATAACGTGTGACAAATATGATTATAGCTTGGGTCCTATTGATGGAGTCACCTAAGCAAAATCAATAAGTACGTTGAGGACGTTTCAGCAAGTGAAGGCCTACACTGAAGCAACTTCGAGTCGTGCGCCTCACCGTCGGGAACATCACAGCTCGTCCGGTCCCCAAGAGATTGTTACATTGGAGTCTTTGGATCGAGACTTGCAGTCACTGAAGAAAAGAGTAGAAGAAGGATTCAAGAAGCTCGAGATTGGTTTAAAGAAATTTTTTTATTACCTTGGGTGCCGAAAAGATGATACAATTCCAGGTGCTGCCGGACCTAGTTCTTCACATCAATCTGCTCCAGTCACTGCAGTAGAGGGAACACGGCCTAGTGGACAAGGTGATGAACCCGACGATGATGCTAGCCACGAGGATGAGTGACTCTTATATTTATTTTTATATTTTAACTTTGATTGCTTGACTATCGTGATCGATCATTGTACCAAATATGACTGTACTGTGCTAAGATGTATGTTGTAAAGAATTGGAGTTGTAATTCTGAAAAGATGACTGTACTGTGCAAAGATGTACTTTGCTAAGATGTATGTTGTAAAAAATTGGAGTTGAAATTCTAAGATGTATGCTGTGCTAAGATGTATGCTGCGCCAAGATGTATGTTGTGCTAAAAGATGTACTATGCTAAGATGTATGACTGTACTGTGCTAAGATGTATGTTGTAAAGAATTGGAGTTGTAAATCTGAAAAGATGATTGTACTGTGCAAAGATGTACTGTGCTAAGATGACGGTACTGCGTTTGCGAGGAAAGAATTGGAGTTGTAATTCTGAAAAGCTTATTTGTTACATTGTGTTCCGGAACTTCCTCACTGTGTTGGGGAACAGTTATATAGTACCGGAGCCCAAGTGTGAAGCCCTCGGGTTTCGAGGAACGTGGCTGTGTACCGGAACCATATGTACCGGTACTAAATTATGAGTTCCGGAACTGAGGCAGTCGCCCAAGTGTGAAGCTCTCGGGTTTAGAGGAACGTGGCTGTGCACCGGAACCCTGTGTACCGGTACTCAGAGTCCAGTACCGGTACTCAATATTAAACAGGGCACACTGTACAGTTATAGTCCAACCATTGATTTTCTACAGCTATATATGATATTTTGTACAGTCTAAAGTTAAAAAAGGGCGCACTGTTATCAGGCAGTCTAAAGTAGGGGCTAAGATGCTCCCTTTTTGCCGATAAAAGAGAGCTAATTGATCTATACAAGTGTTTTCATTTGCTTTTAGAATGATCAAAACCTCATATTTAGGTGTCACCTACCATTTTACATGTATATATGAATTGTAATGTCTGAATGTATATATGAATTGTAATGTCTGAATTCAGCTACATGATAGTGGGGCATACCCTATAAGATATTACATGCATAGTGGGGCATGTTGCAATATTGTTATGAGTATAGAAATATTTTATCTATTTTTTGCAATAAAAAAATACAGCATGATCCCATAACTAATGAAGAATAAAATATTGACCAAATTCTTATGGCAAAATATTATGAAGTTTGATTACTAAAAAGTTCAAATACTCTAAATCATATGTAACAATATGGATCATCGATTTGGAAGCTCTATCATCAAAAACGACTAATGAATACGAAGACGATTGTACTTTTAAGTGTACAGTGGCTAGTATGCTTTTATAATTCATTTTTTGTATTGAGACTTACAAATCAACGATCGGCTCCGTTAAACTTGATCTAGAGTATTTGAAGTACCTAGAAAATAAGTTTTGCAATTTTTCAATATCATTTGTCTAGTGATCGAAATAGCTAAAAATCAACGGCTGAAAATAAAAATCTCACAAAACGTGATAATATAACACTAAAATTATCGATCGATCTTGTCTTATATAAAATTTTCACGTGATTAGGAAATTTCTACACCGTTAAACTTGCAAACGGCTCACCACAACTATTAAAAATTTTGATTTTAAGCCCCTTCGATCACTGGACAAATGATATTAAAAAATCACAAAATTTATATTTTAGTAACTTCAAATATTCTAAATTAAGTCCAACGGAGCCGATCGTCGATTTGAAAGTCCCAACATCAAAAACGACTAATAAGCACAGAAGTGTGATTTGGGCTGTGATTTAGGCCCAGATTTATTATTGCTAGCGAGTCGGGTCGTTACATTTGATATCAGAGATAGTAACCAGCCGGAAGTGTGTGAAGAGTCTCGATTGAGCTTGGATCTAGATGATAGGGCTTGCGAGGCAAGTCTCACATCGCCTGGTGATCTTGGATTATGTGTGTTTGGGCTGACGAGGACGTCAGGCCTAAACGGAGAAAGTTTGTGACACCCCAATAGTCCCACATCAGATGTGATTGGGATTGTGATCGAGTATATAAAAGACATGGACACTAGTAATAATAATTGGGATTAAGCATTTTGGGCTGTGGTTTGGGCGCAATGAGTTATTAATGCTAGCGGGTGGGGTCGTTACAAATGGTATCAGAGACGAATACCAACCGGAAGTGTGAGAGCGAAGTGCTATGCGGAGCAAAGTGCTACACCATGAATTTGATGGGAGCCACCTCTAGAATCTCACATCGCCTGGTAATTATGATCTGTTCTGTGTTTATGATTTAGTTTGGACCCACCCCAATAATCCCACATCGGATGGAAAAGAATTCTGATTGGATAAGTGAGATCATACACGCTAGTAACTATAATAATAACTGAGCTTAAGCATTTTAGGCTGTGGTTTGGGCCCAACGAATTATTATTGCTAGTGGGTCGGGTCATTACAATATATATATATATATATATATATATATATATATGCTCCTATACTATCGATTGTACCGGAGCTCCGATACTATAGTATCATTTTCAATCTTAGGGTATTCAAATTAACGATTCACACCGTTAAATACGATCTAGGGTTAATAAATTCTTAGAAATAAAATTTTAATTCTTTTCGACATCGTTTACTTAGTAAATTAATCATGTCAAAATGAACGGTTAAAATTGAATAATCTTTAAATTTTGAGGATAAGACTTGTGAATTCAAAATCAAAGGGATACGTTTAAAATATTTTCTATCAAAATTTGAATAAATTTAGATTCTTCTACACCGTTAAAGTACAAAGTCGCTATAGTAGCCATTGAAAATTAATAATTTTCAAATGGTTTGATCATAATGTAAACTATGTCGAAAATATATAAAAAAATTCTAAAAACTTTAAATACCTTAGATTATCTTAAATGGAATGGATCGTTGATTTGAACACCCTAAGATCGAAAATGAGACTATAGTACCGAAGCTCCGGTACTATCAATAGTGTATATATATATATATATATATATATATGCTTGTGAATTTTTTATCCTTAGATGAAAAGATGGGTGGTTAGGATGATAGTGAGCCCTAAGGTTTAATGGGTGGTTGGTGGAATACTATGATCTAACTAGTGGAATTGATTAAAGGGATAGATCAAACGGCGAAAAACTTACAAGCACCAAGTTATTGGTACTTTTACAAGCACCATAACCGGACTCTATATATATATATATATATATATATATATAGTTGAGCTAGAATGCTAACAGTACCAAATGGGCTCCATTGCCACCCATTTGTTTTCAATGATGATGCTTCCAAATCGACGATCGGCACCGTTGAACATGATCTAGACCACTGGAAGTATCTAGAAATTAAATTTCAAATCTTTTCAACGTCATTGACCTAATGATCAAAGGGATGCAAAATTTGTAATTTTAATAGTAGATATGGGTGGTCTTTTGCTTGTTTAGCAGTGTAAAGAAATCTAAATTAATTAAATTTTGGTTAGAAAATTCTTTAAACTATTTAAAACAAGATCTATACTCTTGATCTTGATTACAAGACTCCTATCATCACTTTTTGAGGGATATTCATTTTCAGCCGTTCATTTTTGTGTCCACTTAATGGACAAGAAAAGAATATCTAAAAAGCATTAAATTTAATTTTCAAATAGTTTAAATGGTCTAGATTATATTTAACGGTGTCGATCATCGTTTTGGAAGCTCCATCATCAAAAACAAATGGGTGGCAACGAAGCTCGTTTTCTACCGATAGCATTCCAGCCTAGCTCTATATATATATCCAAAGATGGAGTTAGTTCAAGATAACTCAGCAGGTGTGTGTCCAAAGATGGAGCTAGTTTGGGGTAACTCTGCAGGTGCATGTAACTTTTTCTTTTGTCACTAGATTATCCCACTATCCAACGCAACGAGAAAGAAAATCATGTGGCACTAATTTTACAATGCAAACTATTTTGATTGTAGTGATAACTACAATGGTGAGGGGGTAAAGTGAAGGATAATGCTATTCTCAAGGTTGTCGGAAACAGCTGTTCCCATATGGCTATATTACAAGAATGACCCAAATAGACTAAATATGCTGTTGTTTGCCTTTTATGGTTGCTTTGGTAGAATAAGAGCATGAGCACCCTTTATCCTCTAACCAAACAATACCTACTAGTCTCAGGCTATACCATAAGAAGGCATATTTACAGGATGAAGCTAATAGATTGATCATGCTATGTAAAACTTAAGTTAGGGCACTTGACAATTTAAGAAATATAGATGTAAAGGTAATTAGTATAAACAAAGTGTGATAATTATATATTATGTGTGTGCAAAATATAAGCTGATGATGCATTTGCCCAAGAAAAGTAATTAATTCAAAATTTGGCAAATCATGAGAAATTAAAAGCTTTACAAAACAAGGCAAACCTTCGAAGCAGCACCATCATTATCTTTGTTCGACTTCTTAGAAGTAGTTACATGGCAGTGTTTAAGCAATAATTTCCGATATTGGCAACGTTTGGCATTCCGTATAAGGATTTGAACAATCGTAGCAATGAGTGATACCTGACACCACCAAAATCCCGTTAGATGGAAAAGAAAAGAGCGAAAGTGACATTAAATAAACAAAGCATGATGACGGAACTATTAATATATTAATCACATGTGTAATGACACAATAAGAAGAGGAAATGGCAGTAATCGTTCATCATAATTCATAAGGAACTGCTAGGGAAAACATACATTCCATCGACAAGAACAAATTTAGAACCATTTTCAGAAACTTTTGCATATATATATAGGCTAAATTACAGAAAACCCCCCTCTAATATCCCGCTTTTCTACTTTACCCCCCTGTCTTTTAAAAGTCGACAACCTGCCCCCTCGTAATTACCGAAATATGCATTTACCCCCCTGCCAGATATGAAAGTCCATCCATGAGCCTCTAATGAGCCAATTGCTTGTAACAAATTGGTAAGAAACCAATTCATATCTGGCAGGGGGGAAAGGGTAAATGCATTCATTAGAGGCTCATGGATGGACTTTCATATCTGGCAGGGGGTAAATGCATATTTCGGTAATTACGAGGGGGCAGGTTGTCGACTTTTAAAAGACAAGGGGGTAAAGTGGAAAAGCGGGATATTAGAGGGGGGTTTTCTGTAATTTAGCCATATATATAACTTGATACATGCTTATTGGGATATATACCTCTTAAACTGCATGTGCAGCCTGTCATCACTTGATGATTCAAACTAACTGACCAAAATTTCAACAATGTGGGCACTCATACCTCTTTTAAAACTTTAATGCATATACATTCCTATATTTTAAATAGTGTAATCCATATGTTTAGGCAATTTACACTTATCAAAAATATATATATACAATTGAGAAGTTTTTGAGAGGTCAAACCTAAAAAACCCTCTTTATTCTGCTGACAAGAAGTCTTACAACTTACAAGAATCTAACAGCCATATATTAAGGAAAGAAAGTCAGATGAGTCAAATTACACCTTCATAATAAAAAAAAAAAAAAAAATCAGATGGCATATTAAAGAACTCGATCTTGCTACTTACAAGCATTGAGATTTGCAGATTCTGGAACTACTGCAATGAGTACAATGCAGGAGATCTGAGCGGCCACCAGGAAAGCCAAAAATATGCTTCATAAGAGAGATGGCACCAGAATTGTTTGGCTTTAATCTATTCAAAATATCTAAGATGACGAAAGAAAATTAAGTAGGAAAAGCTTCAATTTGATTTCAGAGATCCAATCCGTAATTCAATGTTCTTCACCAAAACATTCCCTAATGCATGGAACATCCTTGTGTGCATTATAATGCTCTAAAACTCAAACTTAGGATAACTATTAGTGATAGGCACTAATGACTATAAAGGTTCAACAGATCGTAAGAAAAAATGATGCATTTCTACACCAAAAATTCAACGTGATCAAAAATATAGAAAAACTAGCATTGTTGTCCCCAATAGGCATTGCTTAAGAAGAGTAAAACATCTAGAAATTATTCGAAAACAATGTACGTCATTTATTGTTTCCCTTAATGAAGCAAAGGGATATTTTTACTCCCTTTCAGACAAAAGGAGAGAAGGTGAAAACCAGTAGTCACATGTCACGAAGAACAGGGAAACAATAAGAGAAATGAATTAGTTTATTAGGGAATGCAGGAAAATATGTCAAGCCATAGTCAATTCAACAAACACCTTAAGTTGCTATTCCTGGAACTGTTGTCTTTTGTTGGAGCAACATCGGCCAAAAACAAGCTTATCATTAACTCAACACATGTTACGTGATTTAACAGTAGAAATGACTTGCACAGACTGCTGCCATTAAGAAGCACCTTCAGCTTATAAACTTTTGAACTTCTATCTTGTTGACAAAAGCTGAACTCAAATAATAACAAATGCATTTTGATAAATATGTTTCATTTTGAAAAAAATTATAAGACATCAGCAGCACAAAGGGATACGTTTTCGTGGGAAGACGGAGAAAGGCCATGATCTATTATAAAATATATATCGTCTCTTTATTTCAGCATCCATTGGAACTTTTGGACAAGCATGCAGCATGAAGCGAATAAAGCACTTTCGATCGCTCTGCAAGTAGATTAGAAGTTAGAGGAGCAGCTACTGATAAAATGGAAAGCCTGAAGCTGATAGTATAACAAAAATAGTTACAGGGGAAAAAATTGTCTACAGATTGCCACAGCAACTTCAAGAATATTCTCAGATTTATTTCAAAATTACAAATATTTCAAAACCTACAAATTTCAGTTACTTCCAAAGTTCCAATCAATTTAATTATTTTGGTTAGAAAATTCAAACTTTATTTTAGAACTTGAAATCCAAAACATTTACTCATAAATGAAGAGTAAAGAAATAAAAGATACAAGACAGCAATCTAAATGAAAGACTGCATCGTGCTATACACCACCAAATTAATTATAGTATGTATATTAAAAGGAATATAATATGAGAAAAGCCATGCTTCAACATTTTACTACAGAGTAGCTACAAAGGACAATAGAGAATTCGGACACTTAAGAGGAAACAAAACATTAATTTAAAAAACTTCAAAGAACTTTGAATGGCTTCACCTTAAGAAGAGGTAAAAACATAGATATAGTGGAATAACTAAGGCCAAGTGTATTAATAACAAGATATTGCTTCTCGTACTCCACTTGCAGAGTGAATTAATCTTAAAGATTGTAGAATACACGAATATAAATTTTTATGCACCCTTTCATGAATAGCATAAGTTCACCAACTTACAGCAAATTAAGCACTGAATGGAGTACATCTCAGATAAATAAAACATAATAAGCAAAAACAAGTTACCTAAGAAAATACAAGTATTCGACATGACAAAGAAGAAACATTGTAAGTAATTTAAGCACTAAAGTCCAACAGCATAACACATTATTTATAAAAGTGTATAGACTCAAACAATGGTGCAGAGACACAATTTAAACCAACCTTTTCAGAGCGACTTGGAAGTTCACGCAAGTTCTCAGATGTTCCAGCACATTCAGATGAAACCTCATTTTGAGGTACTTTATCTGGCAAATCACTGACAACAGAATGGCCATATGAGATCTCAGCTCGAGCCCCTTGCAGAATTGTAGATTGAACTCCCGAAATACTCAAGTCATCAAAAGAATTCATTTCCTTAAATTGCTGTGTAAGCTGATTATTGGCATTTGCATCAGATACAAATGGCTTTATATTTCCAACAAATGTATCTTTCCTAAAGTGTTCCTTGCATTTTTTGCGACGCTGCCAACTGAACAATCTTTTTCGCTTTCTACACTTACTAGACTCTTCCGAAGCATTAGTAACAAGAGAACAAAGAGAATTACATGTATCTTTCGAGAATGAGGGCACTGCTTGTTCTAAATGCATGTCTTTGGCATGTAAAGAAGACACACTCTCAGGGATGAGCAGTTTACAATGCTGTAGAGTACAATTATTGAGGACACAAGATTCATTCTCCGAAACAGATTTGCTGATAACATCAACTTCGTTGGAGTTATCAACAATCAATGGATGATGAGGTCGCAAAGTGGTATCAGCATCGAGTCTCTCCTCAAACTCATCTCGCTTCCTCTTTAGTCCTGAAGAAGACTGCTAAGTAGTACTGACAATTAGCATTAAAACAAATTCTAAAAAGTTTTGACTTACCATATTAGTATCCAAAACAACAAATTCCAGCAATATGAGCAACAAAGAATAGTCAGAGTATCTGTAGGTGGAAATGAATTATACCCATGTTTAGAACAACTAGATATCTGCAATTACTAATTCAAGTTCTTGTTGAAATAGATTGAGACTCTGAATAAATGCAACTAGTAGATACAATACTAAGATTATAAACCAACACACATTCAAACAATGTCACGAGAAGTATAGCTTCATCAGAGAAATAACAACACCTTCCCAAAGTTATATGATAAACTAACAAAATGAAACAAGCATTTCAAAGATACCGCTAGATATGTCTCGAATTTTGGAACCGCAAGGTTTCCTAACTCTATCTGTTTTGTTTATCCCATTAAGTTTAAATTATGCCTATTCTTATTAAGATTATTCCTAATCTTAGTGAATTTGTATTCCTAATTGTATTAGGATTTAGCCACTATTATAAATATACCCCTTTATTCCATTGATTTTAGTGCAGCAGATGAGGAGTATGGGTGTATTTTGGGACGTGTTTTGTGAGAGAGGCTTTTCTTCTCTCTCTCTCGATTCTCTAACAAATTAGATCTTTTCCGCTTTTGTTAGAACAAACTGGATCAGAGAAAATCTGATATCAATATAAATCGCGGATTTCTAACATATACAATCAATGAATTATCAAGTGGATGTGCGACGTTGCTAAGCCCTCAACCAAAGCTTATAGCTTTCCTATAACCGTTAAACTCTAACGCAGCTGCCGATACTCAATTCGGAGCAGATTTTCTTAGCACTATTTCCAAAAGGCCTGAGCAAAGCTCTCCTAAATTTGGAATTTCATAGGAGAACTCTTATTAAAGGTCTCGTGATTAAATTCATTGATTCAACTGGTTGAGCAGTCAACCAATCAGCTAACCGTGTAGCCCGCATCAACCACAATTCTAGTCTATCGATCAACAATTGTTGATCAGTCAATCTAAGGGGATTCTCTACTTTAGTAACTCCTTTCCAATTCAAGAGCAAATTAGCTGATAAGAGGCAACAACTAGAAGGTGTTGGCTATTTATTATTGACTAAAATAGGTCCAACTTCCAGCCCCATGACAATAGGCCGCAAAGACTAATAATTTGAATTGGGCGAGCCCAATAAATTGAGTAGGGCTGCAATCCACAATAGACCTAACAACAAGAGACACAAAATAGACATAATGTCCGGGTGGGTTGAGTCAAGTCAAAGCTCGTGAAGCACTATAGCCGAGCCCTTAAGTGCGATAGGTGCGCCCTTCTTATAAGCACGTTCTATTGGGATAGTTGGCTAATGCTTACAATCCCCATAAGGGTATTGAACTAGAAAGGATAGCAATGAACAATTTCGAGGAAGAACGAAAGTGACTTCCTTAACAAGAAAAAGAGCATAATACTATTCATGTCACACCCCATATCCGACTAATAGGATCCAGACCGAAATAGCTAGCCACAAATCTGAAGGAAGAACCTCTGAAAGTGGAAGGCCTTAAGTAAATCCAAAGCCACTTTTACAATTAAGGACTGAATAAAATAGTTTATTAATTAGAACGACTCTGAGCAATAACTATTAAAAATCCAATTGTAATAAATAAGATTTAAATAACCGTTCTATTTGGTCTAACTCAAATCACAATAAACCAAGTACCCAAAATATAAAATAAAGTCTATCTAACGAGTCCTCGCCCGCCGATTATCTCACACCCTCCGACTCTCGATACTTGAAATGGTAGACAACAAAAGTAAGCACAATGCTTAACAAGAAATCTACTTTCTAGGATAAACAATCATTTTAAATTGAAACTACAACAGTTACAAGTCGGAGCGCCTCCACTCCGTTGCTCTAACCACGAGAGCTACAATTACACGTCATTCCTCCTCGAAAACCGCATACAAAATAAATTCCTCTCCTTCGAGGTATCCAACCACAACAGTCGTAAACAATAATAGATCATGATAAATAATAATAAAGTGCAAAAGTAAATAAACCACATCAGCCAACAAATAATCATAAAACCCACTCCGGCGAACTAGCAACTAGTAAACAAAACAGATAATAATCATGCCTCGAACCCACTCGAATCAGCATATTTTTTATCGTTTACAAAAAAGTAGCTATTTACTTGCCTCTGTTAGCACTCAAATATTTGTCACATTCTAAAATTGTGGTCTCACAGCAGTACCAACACCTAGAATGACAAAAAGACACAAATAAAATAAATTTTCAAGCAAACCATTTAACTATTAAATTTTTTGCAAAAAATATACAATAAGTCCGAACAATTAGACCACACGATCTCATCCGTATTTTCGAGACAAGTCCAATGACGCTTGAACCACGCAATTCTGCCTTCCTGACAAAGATTTAAGTGCCATGGTACGGGGTCGTGCCGAAAACTTGCCGGCAGGATACGGCACAGTGTGTGCCGAGCAGTGCCGATGAGTGTCGATCACAAAAAATACATGTGTGCCGACACATAATGGCATGAAATATTTATTTTCTTTAGCAACAAAATTTTCTCATTGTTTATTATGTATCTTTATCAAATCTTTTGGACTTTATTGAGAAAATTACTTAGTAAATTAAAGAGAAAAGGGTTTTGAATTGTGCCATCAGCACGAGGGATGTATCGTGCTGGTATTTTGTTGGCACGATACGGTACGATGAATACGGACAGTGCCGATAGATACTTAAATCCTTGCTTACTAATAAAACGTTATGTCTTTTTATGAATCAGTCTCTAAAACCAAAATTGCTATTTACAAATTTGTCGCTGTCTACTCAATTAAGTCATTAATAGCTTTCAAAATTCATTGCACCCGGTCTAACACTAGCAGTGTGCACTAGAGGCTTTTCTAATCTAATTTCGCATACAAAATTAGGACTAAACCACGCTAAATAATAATTAATCACATCCAAAACATCATTACTATAAATTTAAGCCCAAACATTAATTACATTATGCAAAATTTGTGTGGTCCACCATGGACCTGGTCTACCCAGATCTAAAATACTTCATCATCTTCCTCTTTTTCCTATCTATCCCCATCAAACTCCTCCCCAAACCCACTTTTCTCTCAAGATCAATCTTGACCACCACCACCACCACCACCACCACATAGGGCTCACCCGATCCGACATTAGATGGTCGACGACCTCTCTGACGAAGGCGGTGGCGTCGATCGCCGGCGACGACCGTACGATGATGAGAGGTATGAGATAGGAAAAAGAGAAAAGAAAAAAAATATGAAGAAAAAGAAAAAGAAAGAGATAATGGAGACGCACCTCGCTCTTACTCTCTTTCCCTCATAGTCGCCAAATCTTCCTCCCGTGGCCGCGCACGCACAAAAATACCAACCATCATCTTTTTTTCGTGGTCGTACGCCTTCCTTAAAACCTCTTTTATAGGTAATTTAATTAGGTTGGATCTAATCCTACTCTAATTACGTAGAGTATAATTTAACCTATAATTAAATCCAACCAAGTCGTCTCAATTCGACGGCTTAAATAAATCAAAACTTATATTACCGGGTTTGTCTCGATACCACAATCACACCCGCATATTAAAATGTCAAATTTTAATTAATTGGATCTAGGTATTACAATTCACCTAACCTACTGCATCATGCGCTCTCTATTAGTGGACTACAGACACATTTAATGACCACATTCACAAGCTTCAAACAATCCTGAATGATTATATGAAGGAATAACTATATTAATTCTAGCAAAGCTCTAGAAAATCATAACTTCAATGAAGTGTCTTTTGTATGCCAGAATAAGCATTTTTTACAACTTAGATTTAACTCTTGTCCATCACAAAATTATAAAATTCATGCTCTTTAAGAATAGTGCATTCCATCAGTGAGGTCAATTATCGTATTGACAAAAAAGTAGATCAACGTCCTCCTTCTGACTCACTTTCATATGTATTTACATGTCTCCCATCGACAACTAAAAATGGTCCATGAATGAACATGAGATATATGATAAAATTATTATAGCACCAAAACATGCCTCAATGAGCTTTCAAGTGACAAATAGCATAATAACCTAAACAATGCCAACCATATTAGTGAGAAATTCAAAATGAAAGATAAGGTCAACTATACGAAATGCAATAGCATGATTACCTCATTAATTACCTTATCCTTCAGTGCAACTTGCTTGTTTTTTGAAACAAAAGAGGTACGCAAAAATCCCAAGCTCTCAAGGACTACATCAAGCCGAGAACCAGTGACTTGATGGTAGCAATTATTCATAATAGGTATAAAAATAGACGAATGCCTGAGAAGAAAGGCCATCAAAGGACTGCCAATCTGCAAAGGAGATGTTACTCTTTCTAAATAAAAAATAATGTCAATATTAGTATCAATAACCAAATCATTGCTTGGCACCTTAAAAACTCACCCTAACCAAAAGAAAATTCCAAGCAGAAGAACAGAGAAATTCACCAATGGGGCTGAAGCAACGTCGCTGGCAACATAAAAAATTGAAGTATGTCAATTCACCAAAATAATAATCAATATCGGCAAAACTCATAAGTATCACAAAGAAGCATCAAACCAAATCCTATAAATCAGAGTATCAGATGTACAGCTATAAATTACACAAGGATTTAAGTGCCGTGCACAGGATCGTGCCAAAAACTTGCCGGCACGGTACGGCACGGTACGTGCCAAGCCGTGCCAATGAGTGCCGGTCACAAAAAATACATGTGTGCCGACACATAATTGTATGAAATATTTATTTTCTTTAACAACAAAATTTTCTAATTGCTTATTATATATCTTTATCAAATACTCTGAACTTTATTGAAAAAATTACTTAATAATTTAAAGAAAAAAAATTTTGAACTGTGCCATCGACACGGGGGCTATATCGTGCCGGTATCTTGTTGGCACGATACGGCACGGTAGATACGGCCCATGCCGATGAATACTTAAATCCTTGAAATTACATATAAAAAAATACACAATGTGAAAAGCTAGTAAGCAAAAAAAAATATCATACCGAACTGTACAAAAATCGAACAACATGCCAAAAAGAAATATGTTTACTGCCAATATGAAATCACCAAGAACCTCAATGGAATTTACTCTTGCCAATAGAATGGTTTCAACCAAAGTTAAACAATTTCATAAAGGCTCATTGGCTTCATATTTTCTTATATTTCGGTAATTAGAGGTTCAATTTCGTTTTAAAAGAAGTAAATGAAACGGTATCAGAGTGTAACTATTTTAATATAAAAAAATCCACAATGCGAAAATAGTGAGCAAAAAAAATATCATACCGAACTGTACATAAATAGAAAACAAAATGAAAAAAACTAAGTACTGTTGACAATCACCAAGAACTTCAATAAGACTCTTGAATCAGTCTGGTGAGTAAAACAATATTCAAAATCTTGGCTTCTGTTTTCTTATGTTTCGGTATTAGAGGTTCAATAGTTTGAGTTTTGGTTCGAATCTTTGTAATAAGCTCCAAACTTTTACTCAAAAACAGTATGGAGAAATGAAATAATCACAACAAGACTTAATTTCTCATCATTTTCATATATTAAATTCATGTTATACAATAAAATTACAATAAAAATTACTATTCATTTCTCATAATTTTCATATATTTAATCCATGCAATATGATATAATTATAATAAGAATTACTCTTATAGTGTTTGTCTAACACTGTAGCACTGGGACAAAGATGTAGCAAGTGAAATAATATAAAGTGACAAATAGACAATCAAATTTAGCCGTATAAGCTGGGCATTCAAACCAATTTTTAAAGCAAGTTTTCAGCCAGAGTTCTTCAGTTTTCAATTCGGTTTCAAATAAAATGTTGGTTGAGACTGACCAAAACATCTAAGTTTCAAATTGCTCCAGTTCACTTGCACCAAGGAGCAAAAATAATCAGAGGATTCAGACCCATCATTTTCTTTTACAGCTATATGGCATTTATAACAAATTAAAGTTAATTTTCATCCCTATAGAACATCCGAATAAACAAACTTGCAAATGACTTGCCCTTTAAGGACAAGGACCAAAAGGATGGTGCCTCAACTTTTCATGCATTGGATGCGCATCGCAATTCAGGTGTGCTCACAACTGGCAGAAATCTAGATGAGCATCATACAAGCACCCATACTGAAGCGAGCATACGCAGTTCTCAATATACATCACACGAGCACTTGAGCTGACATGGCAGCTTGAGTAGCTTTTCATCTAAAATAGGAGACACAGGTCCAAAAGCTTAGCAATAATGATCTTTTGAGGCATTAAACATTTTTTTTTAACAAAATCATTAAAAGCTCAAAAAATACTAAAAAAATTTGTAATCTGATTCCATGTGACACTGATTTCCTTTTTTTTAAAATAACAAAAAAAAAAAAAGCTGAAATGAATCAATTACATGAATCAAAATTGAGCAGGTCATCTGAAAATAAGATCTGAACCAAAACAAAATCAAGGGGTCTGATCAGTTTCTAGGTTCTTAGATTTCTTTTGCACAACCATACCAGCAATTTGATCAAAATCATCTTCAACTTCCTTAACTCCAGTATGCCTATATATACTGAGGATCAGCACATCACAAGCATTTTATCGAGCTACTCACATACCTTATCATAGTTGCCGCATAGTACGTTGCTATTCATTAGCGAGCTATCCAAAATCAACTCTGTCATGTTCTTCACAATCTGAAAGCACAGTACTAAACCATTCAGTTACAACAAGAATATGAACAAGAAAGCAACTTCGTCATTCTCCTTTTCCAGAAATCAAAATTATTCAGTTTGATCCAAGTAATGTCAAAGAAATATACAGTAGAACAGCTAAGATCAGATGGCAACACATGGCCTCCAAGTTCAAATATATAACACAAATTTTCAAAAATGTGAATTTGAAGTATGAATATTTTAAGAACTTAAGAAGAAACAAAATGCAACACTGATATCACGTTAAGCAAATTGCATCATATTAATAAGCACTAGAAAACATTTGAAAGTGTTAAATTTTAAGCTTTTTTCGACAGTTGTAATTTAAGTGGTTTTCACAACAGACATAACATTGACGTGCAAGATAATGGCTTGTGTTTGAAAACAACATGAAAATTTATGATCTTAATACAAAAGGCAAAATTCATCTCATCAATCCATTAAGTGAGAGGCACAGAAACCCTTTATGCAGTTCATTTTGCCTCGTTTAGAATGAAACTTGAGTGGAAGAGGTATGAAGAGAGAGAGGGGAAAAAAAAGTCCTGACAGAGGTCAATTTTCTCTCTCCAAAACTAGAGAGAAAGAGAAAGTGCACAGTAACACAGAAATTTATCCAAAAAATCAATAAGACACCAGGACACTTCTCATCAATCCATTAAGTGAGAGACACAGAAACCCTTTATGCAGCTCATTTTGCATCATTCAAAATGAAACTTGAGTGGAAGAGGTATGAAGAGAGAGAGAGGGGGAAAAAAGACCTCAAAGAGGTCGATTTTCTCTCTCCAAAACTGGAGAGAAAGAGAGAGTACACAGCAACAAAGATAAATTTATCCAAAAAAATCAATAAGATAACAAGCCATGAATAGTCTTAGTTCCAGCTCGTGTGCAGGATGCAGAATGAGAAAGTCTTCTCCGTCGCATTTATTCCACATTGGAATAACAACATCTAATCAAATGCCTTCACATTGCATAAAAATATAAAAACAAATTTTAAAAAGAATCATTTCAAAATAAAATTACTATACCGCATCTGATTAGACTCTTTCCCATCTCACAAGACAATGCGATTGGTTTGGGGTATACCCCATGTGGTATAACAGTTTAAAATATCCTTTTTCGATTGTAGAATAGCAACCGTATCACACACACACTGACACGAGAGATAACTGAAGAGACAATAGACAGAAATTTATGCTATTAACTAGCAGATTGAAAATTTAAGCATTGAATATCTCACTTTGAACCAAGGATTTAAGTATCCATCGGCACGGTCCGTATCCACCGTGCCGTATCGTGCCAACAAGATACCGGCACGATATAACTCTCGTGCCGATGGCACAGCTAAAAACTCTCTTTCTTTAAATTACTAAGAAATTTTCTTAATAAAGTTCAGAAGATTTGATAAAGATACATAATAAATAATTAAAAAATATTGTCGCTAAAGAAAATAAATATTTCATGCCATTATGTGTCGGCACACATATATTTTTTGTGACCGGCACTCATCGGCACTACTAGGCACGCACCATGCCGTACCGTGCCGGCAATTTTTCGGCACGACCCCGTGCCACGGCACTTAAATTCTAGCTTTGAACTGGGGAGCTTTAGAACAGGCTCCAATGCCAAGTTGCTCAAACATTAGCGTAAACTGATAGGAAATGGTCCGAGAATTATCTTAAGAAATGGCACTATCAAAAGGGATTTTTGAGCACCTAACACTATAAAATAAATTTACTATAGTCATCAAAAATCTTTATTTGTAGTAGGCCTAAGCAGTGAATAATTTAGAGGCAAATCATTCACCACTTTTACCAACTTTATATGTTTTCTACATCCAAGCTCGATAATTTTAATGCTTTGAAGAAGGCAATGAATGATTTATTGCATTTAGAATGCAGCAATTCATTCACCACATAAGCCTAATCTTATAAATAAATATTTTGAAGAAATATTTTTCTGATTATTTTGTAAGTCTATTAATAAAAAAAATTCCTTTTTTAAGTCTGTATATTAAAAAAAATCCTATCAAAGTCTCTTTTTCTTTTTCCTTTTCTCATTTTTCTCTGCTAAACATGTAATCAACATCAAAAGAGAAAGCTATTGTCCTTTTATTTTTGTTGTCTCCCCTTCCAAACATGAACATAGAACTAATAAAAAAAAATGAAGAGGAGCAAATCTATAAAAAGACATGAATCGGGAGTTCAGAATTGTATACGTGTCGATCGACCACGATTCCACCATTTCGCCTCCCCCTCTCCGCATTTCGCCCCCGGTATACGCCCGCACTGTTCCGGTTCATCTCCCACAATACGCCCTACCCTTTCCACCAAATCCTCCTACTCTATTCATTCTCATTCTTTTACCCATACCGTCGTACGCCCCCCTGTCGCTCTACCATACCTCACCCACGTACGCGACGACTCCCTCTTCTCCATCCTCTGCATCATCCCTGCACCCTCCCTCCTCGCTCTCTGCACCACCTCTGCTGGTGCGATCGGGGCGTCGCCGTTGAGCCTTCCTCTATCATCTTCCTCTTTCTCCTCAGCCACCGCCGCCATCACTGCCTTCGTGCGAAGCGCGATGGCACGAGGCGTGACACTAGATGCCCTCCATCTTCTTCTCCTCCTCCTTCCCAAACCCTAACCCTAACCCACCTCCCTAATGACAACTTCCTTTCCATCCTCTACCTCCTCCCTACCCTCTCTCTCCTCACCCTCTTCACTACGTCGCTGTCGCAGCCGTCGCCAACCCTCTCGGAGCACCTTTTCTTTTTAAAAAAAAAAGTTTTATCAATCAACTTAATTTTTATGTTTAACTTTGACTCATATAATTCTCTATGTTTAGTTAATTAGTGTTTCTTTTCGTTTGCAGATTCAAATTGTCTGCCCTAATTTGTTTCCAAGATATTTTTCTATTGGAAATTCCTTTTTTCTTCCCCTAATTTGTCCAATTTTAAGCAACCATTGCAAAAATTTGTCCAATTTGTCCAATTTGTTCCCTCGTCGGCTTTCTCGAGCCGTTGATGACCCAACGGTGGTCGCCGCCACCAAAATGTCGCAACGTGTTGTGGTCGCAGCTCCTCCTTGCCTTTTCCTCCTCCGCTCAATATGTCCTCCTCTCCCGCATCACCTCCGCCTACTCGGAATTGCCTCCGCTCACTGCATCATCTTCTTCTTGTAGCTCCTATTATTGCGTTAAACCCTAATCACCTTCTATATTATATTATGGAAAGTGTATAATATCTTTATTTAATGAATTTTTTGAGTATAAGTGTAACCTAATTTTTTGTCGAAAAAGATTTTCACTTGTTTTTGTGTGAAATGCATTACAATACATTAGGGTCGTATTTTGTTAAAAAATTAAGAGGCTACAAATGAGTTTACATATAAGGTGCCTTGAACCCTCTCTGTGGGATACGAGCTATTACTTACTTAGGCAGTAAAGAATTGAACTTGAAGATGTTGGATTTTGAGCCCTTTTGCTTATGATCTTGAGTATACAAGTATTAAACTCTGATTTTTATTTTTTCTTTATTTTATTACTTAGTCATGTTAAAGCTATGATAATTTTTTTAAAATGTGTTATTATTTAATTATGTTATTGCCATTAAATTTCCAAGCCTCTCGCAAATTGATGGTCGTATTGTATTAGCTGCTATGTCCAGCTCAGGATGCTGGGCTTCATCAAAAGATCCCTGCGGAGCTCCTTGCATAGTTGGTTGTTGTGAAATTGGTGCTGGTGATCAAAGGATTTGCAACATGTGAATGTTGTGTGTCATAACCATTATATGTAGTCTTCCTTTTCGATTATTGCTTCATTTTACACGCACACGCGCACACAAACACACAGATGTGTGAGCTATTGATACAACATTGGATTCTTGCTAACTTTAGCACATATAAATTTGCAGCTTAATATTGCCGTGATGATTGTACACATTGCAACTTGTAAACAAGGCATCAGCAATTGCAATTTTCTAGTCTTGATCAAAGTTTAGACGTGAACTTCAATTTGGGAGAATCAATTGACATAATAGTTTGATGAAATATTTGCTCTTCAGATTTACAAGATCGGATCTCCTAATTGAGTGATTTGGCGGGTTCGCTATTGATTTGGTGTTGGGTCTTTGTTGTATTTGTAGATTTGTTAAGTTTTGTGTGGAATAATGTGAATTGCTTTTATTTTTAAATTCAAACTGATGAAATAATTATAACTATTAGTGTATGATGAGTTTTTACTCAAATTTTGGCCTTTTTTTTTGGAGAGAAACTTCTTGGTTTTTGTTAGATTAAGTGATATTTATAAGCCATTTAATCTATTCTTCATTTTATCAAATACTCTCAAGTATTATTTTATGTAACACTCTCCAGTTAGTTTCGAACAAAAGATTTAGCAAAAAGTTTGACAAATTAGATAGAATTGAGGAAAGGAGCATGTTGATACTGGAACTATTTCGTTACTTCATCACATTTGGTTTGGTTAATTTTATGTTATTCTTCGTTAGTCCTATTATTTTATATTATATTTTGATACTTTACCTACACAAAAAAGGTCGGTTTCTTGGAAAACAAGCTCAACAATTGTCGACTTGAGTTTCAACAGAAGGACAATTATTTTGAAACTAAAAGAACAACTTGAAGCAGAGAAGATTAGCAGTGAATTTCAGTCCCCAATTGAAGGAATATCCATTTCATCAAGTACTTTTCACGATATTTGATACTTTTGAGTTTCATTAACTGTCCCAGTTCATTTATTTTCTCTATATTTTCTCACTCTCTGCATTGTAATGCTTAGATTGCTAATCAAGTTTTTTTCTTTCCTGCTAGCTATCATGGTCCAGAGTTAGGAAATTGGCCAACATCAAGAACAAAGCTCATAAATTTCATATAGATGATGTTGTTAGTAGAGGCGGATCTCTTAATTCATCGATGCTTTGCTTAGTGCTTATCTTTTTCTTTTCTTTTATTGCCTAAGCTACTGGGATTTTATGATAGTGCAGTTATCGATCTATTAAGGTTCACCACCATATAGTTTAACTTAATTTTACTTTGCTATCTTGTGGTTCAAAAAGTTATACAGATTAATAAATAAGGTAAACTTCAATTCGCCATCATGGTTTAGCTTATTTTTTTTACTTTAACACCCTGAGGTTCAAAAAGTTGCAACTAACTATCCTACAATTATAAAATAAATAAATAAATAAAAAAAAAATCACTTTTCTATCATATTTGATAGTAGAACTATAGGGTAGTTAAGTGCGACTTTAAGAATCACAGGGTGGCAAAGTAAAAATACGTTAAACCACAGGGAGACACATTAACATTTACCCTAAAAAATAATTTCTTTAGTAATGTTAATTTGTTAATATAATGCTATTTGAATCACGTGTAGAATTTTTCCGTATATTTATACATATAAAAATATAATATTAATTGTAAGATCTAACTGTAATAATGCCTACATGTTGGATTGCGTTTCTATAATCAAAATATATTTTTTCACTAAAATAATGCCTTAGGTAATAACACTTTAATTTTTAATTCATGCATAGAATTAATGCATTGTGTTCTTTTTGGTTGTTTTTTTAAAATAGGTTTTATGAAGTTGCCCAGTCTAATGAAGACAAAGAACGAAGAGCCATATTCCATATAGAATTATGTAATGATCTAAGAATTAGGCGACTATACTATTAATAGCACCAAGTTATTGGTGCTATTAGGTTTTTAGACTTTAGACTTTAGATGAAGGAATGTGCGGTTATGAAGATAGTGGTCCCTAGGGTTTAGTGGATGGTTGGTGGAATAGTATGATTTAAGGGGTGGAAATAATCAAAAAAATAAATCTAACGGTAGAAGCAAGTGATTGGTGCTATTGATAATATATTAGCCGGACTCATGATCTAAATTGGCTTATATAACTTAGACATTAATTTCTATGTTGTCTCTATTCCATAATGAAGAACAATATGTAACTTACTTAGACTTTCATTTTTATGTTGTATCTAACTTTTTTTATATAGAATAACTATAAGAACTTTCAGGGAGTGCAGGGAAGCGGGTTCTTAACTAGTTAAAAGATAAAAAGCGAGTGCAGGGAAGATACCATCCGTTGCGTCACGGGCTTTGGGTGGCTGACGGCAAAGAGGACGGGCGGAGGGGGAGCGGAGGGGAAGATGACGCAGACGGCGCGAGCGAGGAGGTCGCGGTAGGCGGCGGGGTCGCCGCGGCGGAGGAGGTGGGCTGCGCCGACACAGCCGAGGCACCCGGTCCCGCCGCACCGGCACGCCACCGCCGCCGCCCGCGGCGGAGGGAGAAGGGCGAGGATCGCGTCCTTGAGCGATCGTGCGCGGTCCCCGTAGGCGCACACGAGGACCTCGAGGGCTCCGCCGCCGCCGCCGACCCTTCGTCTCCCACTCCGCCCTTTCGCCATGGGCGCAGAGGGGTGGAGGAAGCTCGCCGAGGTGGTGGTGGTGGTGGTGGTGGTGGCGGAGAGGGGATTGTAGGGTTCGAAAAAGGAGAAATTGGGAGTGACGCTCACCGAAGGGAGACGAAAGGGCTTTGTTCGAGCTTCCCTTTTCGCACTGCTTCACGTTCCCGCCCAAAAGAGAACGAGACAGAGAAAGAGAAATTGTTATACCGCAGAGAGTGTGATAAGGAATGCTACTTGTGTACGGGTGTATATCTTATATCCCATTTATTCAAAAAAAATAATTGACTGTGTAACCTGATATCTAAAGAAATATCTGATTTACCCCTCTTATTTTTTTCTTTCCAATATATCCTTCATATGTTTCACCGTTATTAAAAATATCCCGACCGTTTCCCTTTGTTAAGTTAACTATAGGGTTAAACTAGAGTTAAATAATAATGGGAGTTGAAAACTATCAGATATACCTATTTTGTCCGGGTTTAGGGTTTAGAATTTTTTAGGGTTTTAGGGTTTAGGGTTTTAGGGTTTTAGGGTATATTTGAAAGGGCAAAATAGTAATTATATACAGATAACGGCAGTTCTTTAACTTCAAGGGTATTTTGAAAAAAGTTGGAATGTAAGAAGGGTAGTTTTAATATTAGCCTTCTAAGATGAGTAAATCTGAAAACAGAAAAAATTTTAGGGGTATATAAAAAATTGCCCCTATTCAAAAATAGAGGGTTTTTCCATCTATCACATCGGGTAAAATTTACTCCACCTTCAATAGATGGGTATAAAATATACATCCCTTTTGAATTTATAGTTAGCTTTTTTCGTGATATAAATTCTGCTTTTCCATCACGAGATAGAATTCAGAGAAATTTCAAATTACAATAATTTTTTTCAATAAATTTTTAAAAAGTTTAAAATTTACCAAATAACTCGAAAAAAATAAATTATTCACCATTTTTAATAAAATTTAAATCTCGATAAATTATTTATCTGGCAAAAAATGATGAACAATTTATCAATTTCTAAAAATAATATAGCTTTTATCAAAAATAATATGGAGTTGAAAAAAAAAAAAAAAAAAAACAAACAAACAAACAAACAAACAAACAAACTAGTTAACTAAGTAAAATGTCAAAAATATATATGGTCGGTTAAAAAAAAAAATTGTATAGTTGCCACTTAGTATTAGTTTGGTTGGGATATTAGAGAGAACTAATAGCTCCAGTATAACTTTGAAAACAAGCAAATATTATTATAAATTTGTATTTGTAACTTTGAAAACAAGCATATATTATTATAAATTTATATTTGATTGGATATTATGTCAGAACAAGTATATGAAAAATAGTGCTAGGTAGAAAATAAAAAATAAGAGAAATAAATAGTAGTATTTTATATAAAATGACTAATTTGTTTTTTCTCTTAGATTTTTTTTTAAAATCATAATAAAATATTTTTTTTAATATTTTTAAATATAGCATATCTTATATAGAGTATTTAATAAATTTGATGATATGTAAATTAATATTTAATATTTTATAATGTAAATAATTAATTGTATTGGCAAAAAATTTAAAATGTTGATATTTTAAAAATTTAAAACTTTTAAAATTTAATACAAATGTAAATTTAAATTGCTTGATTATTTTTACAAAAACCAATTAAAAAACCAGTTAATCAAATATTTGATAATCAACGTACTTAAAAATTTTGATTATTTTTATCTAGACCAATTAATCAAAATGTTAATTATTTAACAAAGATAAGTTAATCAATGTACTTGAAAATTTAAAACTTTTATAAAAATCAATTAAAAATGCTTGATTACTTTTTATAATCAAATATTTTATAGTTTTTAAAGAAATATATTATAAAATTATTTAAGTATGTTGATTAAAGTGATCATCACACAATAACGATCTCACAAATGTACTACCGTAGAATTAGAATATTTGCATCACACTAACTAAAATTACGGCCACAAACGGAGAACAACTGTTTTTAATTAGCAGTCCAATTAACATCATATATAAATAAAAGAAAATATTTAAAAACCTATCCAATCGTATCGATATGTAGACAACATAATATAAACATATTAAGTACACATAAAAAACGAATAGTCATTTACAATCACAAATCTAATCTATTTCTATACACTATGGGGCGAAGCTGAGAAGGCCTCTCCGCGATTCACGCTGAGCGGGTTCTCTCACGGGGTCTTCGCCGTACATGTGGTCTTCACGGGGACCTCGCCTTCCGTACGCTGAGAAGGCCTCTTTCCCTCTGTCCCTCTGCTCTCTCTTTTTTGGGGGCCTTTTTCTTTTTCTCATTCTTGGGGCCTTTCTCTTTTCTCACCAACTCCGCTCTCTCCGCGAAGCCCTCTCCTTACCAACTCTCTCACCAACTCTCACCTTCTACGTTTCGAGTTCCCGCCGCGGCATGGGCTCGCTAACTCCGCCGCAGCATGGGCGGCCCTAACTCTCTCACCAACTCTCACCGGCTCGGATTCGGAGATCCTGCCGCGGCATGGGCTTGCTAACTATGCCGCGGCATGGCGACTCCTCATCGGCTCCGTTTCCGAGTTCCCGCCGCGGCATGGGCTCGATAACTCCGCCGCGGCATGCCCTCTCCTCACCGACTCTCTTTCACTGTGATGGTCCATTTTAATTTTTGTTTGTTTAGTTTTATGATAGCTGAGCATATGCACAGCATTTTCCAAATAACCTGATTGTTAAAAACCAACCAGATTTTAGTTGTGTTGATTAGTTGCTTGGTTACAATCAATTTATTAAGCATGCTGGTTGATTAACATTTGACATCTGGCTTTAAGCATGCTGGTTGATTAATAAGTTGTAATTGATGATCTTTGGTTTATTTTGATCAGTCCAAAGAAGAATGTGAGTATCTTATTGAATTGGCAACACCTCACATGATGAAGTCAACAGTTGCCGATAATGCTACCTGCAAGAGCAAAGACAACAGGTACGTATTTTGGGGTATCTTTTATTTAGAACATTTTTTGAAATTCAAAATCATAAGCAATATAACTATTTATTTGTATAAGGGTTCGCACAAGCTCAGGCATGTTTCTTCAAAGAGGACGAGATAGGGCCGAATTACTTTGAGCATAATTACTGTCTACTGCATCAAACTAGGACAACTTATGGCAAATTATTTTAAAACCGGGTATGGCTTATTGATATTACAACTCCTATCTTAATAGAGAATTCAAGTTTTTGCATCTGCAGTCTTTAACTCCTTTTTTATGCGTACAACAAATGCAGTATTCGCGAGATATGTGCAAAACAAGATGTGGATACAGCTTACAAACACTTCAAGGCTTTTTCCAAGACGTTCTCTGACATCGATAAGAAGCTAAGTGTGGATTTTTAAGTTACTTGCTTTGTTTCTAATTGTTTCTTTATACAGTGTAACTCGAGTAACAACAGTTTGGTGCATTTTTCGGCTAATACATTAACTTCAATATATTAGGAAAAAACTTAATTTGTGAACAACTAATGCAGCTAACAATTTCATTTACTGACTTCAGCTTGAAATTAAGGTCCAAATAAACAACTACTCGCTTCATCGATGGGCCGTTTGGTGGTTTGTGCCCCTCTGATTCCTACTCAAGAGAAATGTTGTCTTTTGAGAACCCAAAAAAAGTAGGAATGTCACATTCTCCCTTGACCAAGACTTTCTGTGTCTCACAATTTGGTTGGCAGAATTCCTACTTTCATGGGCCAGCAATAGAATGTTAAGCCGTGAGGATTTGAATTATGCATATCCTGATTTTCAACATTAAAATATTGATTTTCTGTTTGCTACTTTAATATGCTATTCACTGCAGATTGAAGTTAGTTATCTCAATACCGTTGCTGAAATAGTGATGCGTATGTTGATTACATAATGAAGTATTTTCATATTCTGTGTTACTCATGTAGGTGGCAAGTGCAGGACATGGATTAGACCATATCACAGCAATAGAGCTTCTTAATGCTGTCAAATCAGCAGGTGGATTGACTATCTCTATATTTCTAAAGCCATTTAGTTTTGAGGGGCAAAGACGGCAAGAGGAGGTTAAGTATTTACATTTTCACCCTATTTTTAATCTTGAGTTTTACCTTTCTTTCCTTTGCAACAAGAAAAATAAGAACAAATTTAGCTTATCTATATGCACTCTCAGATATTAAGGCACACAATTACGTTTTAAGAAGTTGAGACCCCTCTGAAAAAGTGTAAAACCAAAACTGAAACCATCATTGAAGTGCATCAGTTCACAAATGGCTGCTTGACTATGTTATTGTTTGTTCTGTAATTTAGTAATATTGATTGCTTGCTGTTTATGCAGGCAGATGATTTGACTCCAGGATTGCTGACAATTGCACATTGGTAAAACTTTCTTTCTAGCATGCTGATGGATTAGAATTTTATTTGTTGATAGAGGTTAGAGAAGGAAGTCAGGGACAAAAATCAATTCATATTTCAAGTAGGCATTTTATGTGCCCATAAGTGAACTACCTTATTCCTACTCAGTTTTGCAACTGCAGTAAAAGAAAATTCTGTAATTATATCATACATGAATTACGACGCATATGTACATTTACATGATAGTGTGCATGTGCATGTGCGCATGAATAATCATACCAATGTAACTATCATTCATATGTTTTAATTTTTATTATTGATATGACAATATATTTGTTTACAAATAAATTTGGGTGCCTCGGATCATTGATACAAAATTATACATCAGGCATGTGTCTTCAATTACCAGTTATAGGTCATGTAGCATCATGCCACCTCTTCTTTTCATTAGAAAGAATCATGTTTATACTTTATAGACATTTTCAAATATCTTATTTAGCTGCTGCTTTTGTTGACTGTAGCCAATGGTTCGGAAACTATTATTGCATTAACGGCGCTGTCGTTAGCTCAACTAATCTGTAATTTTGGCCTTTCCTTGCATTTTTATATTTTTAAATTTATAATGTTTTTGGCTTTCCAATATTCCTGGTACCTAACATCTAATTTGCTAGATTTCAAGTGCTCTCTTGAGATATGGCATCTCAATTTGGATAGATGTTCCTATAGAATTATTAGCGAATGAGGCATTGAAGGCTGGGGCTCCGACACCTTCAGAGACTACACTAGACACTTCGAATTCCGATTCCTTTTCGAAGGTCGACACACTTTTCCTGATGTCCAATTATGAGCCCTAACTACTACATTGTTTTTACTAGATAGTTTGATGTATGAAGGATGGATACCATTTCATTTGTTTAATGATTTGCTTTTATGTGATTATATTGCACGGTCTTCTTCAAATAGAAAATTCAAGAAGATGCAGTATTAAGATTCATCTCCCTAGAACTAAAAAATTGGAGGGGTTTCGATCAGATACCTAATCATGGTTCAGGCCAACAATACAGACATAGTCACAATATTCTCAATATTTTAGAAAATTTATGTATGGCTCACGAATTTTTGTTTTTTTCGTTTCCTTTTGCTTTGAGTTGTTCAGTTATATAATAAAAAGTGACTAGAAAATTATTGAGAACTATGGACAATCTATGGATTGTTCACTGCGTAAGAATTTGGTACGCCTCTATATTTTTAGTGCGATACACTGCCAGATTTGTACCAAATTCTTTGAATTCTTGCTGAATTCCAAACTTCTCAGCCTATTATTTAACCAGATTGCTGAATTCGTGACAATGGATACAGGTATTGGATGACCTTTCGCAGAGGTACATTGAATTGAAAGAAGGATATGGAACGGCTGATGCAACTGTCTCGCTGCAAAGTAGAGACAAGCCGAGAGAAAGTTCATTATCTTATGGCCAAATTGCAGAAAAATCCTACTACTGTCGTTAGCTTCTCCTTGCCCTCTGAAATATTGAATCTTGAAAATAATCTGCTTATACAGTTACTATCAGATTTCATATGTTGATTGGGTGAAATGTAGGTCCTAAAATTTCATGACGGTAATGTGAAAATCATGATTTTGTTTGTGGATTTTCTGCATTTTAGGCCTTGCATATATGTTTAAGATTATTTACAATGTTACTCAAAAATTTTCTTCAAAATTAGTAACTAACTGTAGTTAAATTCATGCGGAAATAGCCACTAGAGAAGGCTATGAAGGCTTAGATTCTGTCACCCCCGAGGACATATATCATAGTATCACCAGTGATTTTTGGTTTACTGTGAGCTAAGAAAAGCTTCTTCGAAAATCCCCTCTTCTCACTGTCGGAGGTTTACAGTGATCTACTTACGTTGCTTTTCAAACTCATTTATAGTCTGCTTTACGCTTAAATCTCTGTGCATATACAATCAGCTGTTAATAAATCCAAAATCTGACGAAGGTTTTTGGATGATTATGACAGGCCAGCTTAAAAGATGATAGGAGATGTGAAAATTTCGTGGACTTTGATTCTGGTTCTTAACATTTGTATAAGGGTTCAACCAAGCTCAGGCATGTTTCTTCAAAGAGGACGAGACAGGATCATCCAAGCCATCGAGAAAAGGATTGCGGACTACACATTTATTCCTGCTGGTATGTGGTGGAGACATACAATTTAATGCTTGATATGTTATGTAATAAATTTTCTAATAGATGTTCGTCAAGTTTAGTTTCCAATGCCTTCGTAAAGAAAAAACTATGGAAAGATAAAAGCCCCCGATTTTCACATTTAGCGAGAAGTTAGTAAATAGAAATACAGGTTTTCCCCTTTGACTTCTGTTTCTCTTGGTTGGAATTTTTTGTAAACACCCCTTAAATTTTGTGTTCCTAACTTCATTTAGTTGATTCAATGTTATATAGAGCATGGAGAGGGACTCCAAGTTTTACATTTTGAAGTTGGGCAGAAATATGAACCTCATTTTGACTACTTTCTTGATGAATTCAATACTAAAAAAGGAGGGCAGCGGATGGTAGCTCTTCTCATGTATTTGTACGTATCATCCAACCTTACAATCTAGCGACTACTCAGCTTCGTATAGTCGTATTAAGTATTGAAATTAGGCTGTATTGAATCAGTTCCCTCGGCATTTTCTATGCTGAGCTTTATTCATTATCGATATATCATGTTCATATTCTAAGGATCATGTTCGTATTAAGTATTGAAATTAGGTTGTAGGGAAACTCTAATCTAGCATCACTTTCTATGGCAGCAGTTGCTGGGCCAAATATAGACTTAAAACAACAGAAAGCCTTAAAATAACAGGGTCCTTAATAGATAACTTAGCACCAGTGCTAATTGCTTTAATTTGGCCCCTAACAGCAGGACAAATTAGAGCTAAGAGTCCATCTCTAATCATGGAAATGCACTAAGATCAGGAATTTATCAGTTCAAAAATTGTCAAAAAGGTCTGAGACTAGAACAAAACTTAATTCTCAACTGGTTTAAAACACTGTAACAAAGTGCTGTAAATTAAAAATACGAGTTTCCTTTCGAGTTTTCTGTGACTTGGATAACTATTGATTGATATACTCATACATGATCCTAACTCCTCAGTGTACTTAAGAATTATCTATCTCTATTCTTTGTGAAGAAGTTAAAGACTTATTTTTCACTGCTTTCTGTACTCTACAGTCACCAATTTTTCTGTTTTGGTGCTTGTGGCTTACTGGTTTAGTTACCACTGCATATGTTTAGTACATTCGTGGGATTTCCACACCTTTTTTTACAGGCTTAGCTACCACTGCATATGTTTAGCTTCCACTGCATATTTTTACAGGCTTTGATTATGCAACTACGGTAAGTCTAAATGCTTCTCTTCTTTTTCTCTCTTTCTTTTTTTTTTTAATAGGGCGACGATCATGCAGTAAAAAAAAGGGGGGGGGGGGGGGGGGGGTTGTGTAAGGAATGGTCTACTCATTGACCTTGGAAAATTGGACACCCGTTTGTGGTTTTATTTGGGTTTCCTTTTGGTTTTCAATCCATATATATATATATATATATATATATATATATATATATAAAATTTTTAATCCTTATTATTACACCATTGCCGTACATACTGTAACAAATATGTATGCACACCATCAGATTTGCCACTGCCTAATTATGTATGGTGAGCCAAATTAGCTAAACGAAATTTATATTTATGGTAATTTTGTTTGTTCCCTCTGTTCATATGGAAGTTGATTTCCTGATGACACGTCTGTTTATTGTGTGATCAGATGTTCTTTGCCGAGCTCACGATAGAGGCCACAGAGATAGCTGGCTGTTTATTTTTCCTCTGACAGAAGCAGGAACCTCCATTGGTTCTTATTGGTTTATTAAGTTGATTTCAACAACTTGATGATGAAATTGCCGCATCTGGTAATGTTTTATGAGTTCCCTGTACAAAAGACTCTACAAAAGGCTCCATGAAGTCCAGTTAGTGATGTTAATTGTTAACGAACAATTTGTATATATATTAATTATACTTCTGTGTTTCTTTTTTTTCCCGACTTATAAAGTTGAGAATTTTATAATATATTAAATATTTTTATTTTTATAAATAATTTATTATTCATTACTTAATAATTATTAATTATTAAAATTAATTTATATATGTTAGAACAAATCCTTCCCCCTTAAATGAAAGAACCCGCACTTATTCTGGTAGATAGCTGGCTATTTTAGGACTAAACAGGTCTAAGAATGAATTTTTAAAATTTGAACAAATAGTTTTGACTCCTTCCGTATATACTGAAAATGACATATTTGAAGAGGTATTTCCGTCGGGAATAACACAATCTAGGTATAGCTAAATTTTTTATTTTCCCTACGTGATCTTGCATGTATGAAATACTATGTTTTAGTTGCTAATGTATTGCATTGGTTTTTATCAGATTGTCTACAGATGTTGCTAAATTACCTTCAGCAGTTGAAGAACCACGTATAAAACGTTTTAGGTAATTTTGTTGTATGAACATCTTTTTGACCAAGCTTTTCATCAGAAAATTTTTTATTTTTTCTTAACTTTTCATCTGTTAATATTGCAGGCTCTCAGAAGATAAGGAGGCATCCACCAGCAACAAATAATTAGGCTTTTTCTATGAACAACAATTAACTAGACTACTTTACGTTTTAATTATACATATTTTTTGGGTTAAATTTGAGGTGATGTTATTTGTTAGTAAACAACTGTTATATGTATTAATTGTACTTTTGTGCTTTTTTTTGTTTCCTAACTTATAAATTTAAAAATTTTATAATATATTAAATAATTTATTATTCATTGCTTAATAATTATTAATTATAAATATTAATTTATTCGGCCGCCGCGAAGCGCGGGTTCTTTAACTAGTTTATATTATTCCACGACTGTTCAGTAATACTAGTTCGAAGGTTGTCTCTCCGACGTGAATGTACCGGCGAAGGAAATCGTGTCGTCCTCTTCATTTTTTGTAAGCTATGGGTCAAGCGCTTCGTTGAAATATCTATCATTTTTCTGTTGCCTTCGAATAAAATTGCGCATCACACAATATGTCGTAGCAATTAAATATTACACTTTATAGGGAAAACGGTGTAACAATATTTAAAATCTTGAATCGCTTCTTCAATATCCCAAAAGTTTTCTCCACCATATTTCTTAATTGCACATGCCGATAATTATACAGGTCCCGCGAACTTCGATATATACAACCACGTGTGTTATTATCAAATTGACTCATATGGTAACGCTCGCCTTTGTATGGCGCAAGAAATCTATCTATATTCGTGTACCCGAAATCGACCGAGTAATATTTGCCTGTAGATATAATGAAAATGTAGACAGCACTTGAAAATATATATTCAACCGATAATAAGAAACAGAATGCAACAAATTATTTTGTAATAATACCTTCAAGTATTGTAAAACTCCTGCTTTCACACGCCCATCTGAGTACCCGCATATCAGCGGCAGAACCTTCCCAACCGGTACATACAAAAAGAAAGTGGTGATCAAATAGAACAGCAACCATCATATTTTGCGATGTAAAGCCTTTGCAATACCGAAATCGCAGTTGTTTGCTCTTTTGTACAATCACTGGAATATGCGTTCCATCCACCGCCCCAATTGCATCCTATAAATGTAAATGCAACAAAAAAACTCCATTAGTAAGTCAGTATCGGTAAAGCACAATTTTAATCAGAAAAATTATGAGCCCTTATCTTGAAAAGCTGAAAATTTAAATTTTCTCTAATTCTTGGATGCACTCCACTATTACTTGGCGGCATAGTTAAGTATTCATTTTTTAACATAATAATGTCGTGGAGTACATTGTTAAAATGTCGACTAATTATTTCACCGGAATGTTGAAATGTTTCGGCGATCACCCTACTTGCAACACTGTGTCCTATACAAAATAGAAAAATTGTCAATTGTTCGTTCGCAGTCATATTCCTTGTGCTATTTACACGCCACTTTCCAACAAGCTCATCGCGGAGAGCAATGAATGCCATTGTCGTCATTCTAAAATGATTGTACCCCCGGTCCGGATGACAATTCAAAATATCACAAAGAAATTGATGCACAGTAAAAGGACGAATCCGACATGGTTGTCTGCCTATTGTACTAACTGATCTCATGTATCCTTGCTTATTGAGCATCACAAATACTTGTTGCCAATAATCATCATCATCATCTAATATAGTTAACATATATGCAACGATAGTCGAAGAAAAAACAGTTCGATATAAAGCATCCATTATAGCTGCAACGAAATTATAGCAATTAAGCCAAATTTGATACTAACTAGACATGGTATAACTTGTATAAATATGTACGCCAAATAATCACTCAGTATTATAATTCAATCATCAAAGTGCACAGACTTCATAAATTACAAAAGAAGTTCACAACATATTCCAAGTCAACCACAAACATTCAAATATTGTCCCATAGAAAGTTGAATGCAAAATGAATAAAAGTTACCGCGATCACAACGTCCCAATCAGCACTATTGCCAGCCGTGGGAATATTGAGGACATAGTTCCATCCCCACCCGCTTTTGTTTACCAAGCAGTGGTATAACGCAAATTTTCGCTTAAGAACTTTCAGACGGTTCTTTACTTGCTCATTGTATAGGTTGATGTTATTTCTACTATTTAATTCGCTAATAATCCTAACCCACGCAAGATTAGTGAAAAACCCATTTACGTTGTTGCCTAAAGTATGTTCCTCAGTCAGCAACGATAAGAGACAAGCATCCAATATGTCGGTCCAATTCTGTGTGCGCGTCCACGCTTGGGCGCGAGATTTGCTTCCACTTTCATTAGGAACAATATGAACTTGGGTGTTCTCCAAGTCTGCTCGATTGGTGTGAGTGGACTTAGATACTTTCTTAAAAGGACGCATCTGTAGGTAACGTAAGTACTAATTTATATATTTGTCATGTCGATCTACACATTTATGTATGCTTAATAAGAATACTTAAAATCAGCATATGTATAGTAGATGGTATGATGAACAAAAAAAGCAAAATAAATATAGAATTGCATTGCATAATTGGCATAAATAATTTTGATTATGGCATACGAAAGATCAAATTCTTACAAAATTTCCTTGTTTGCATATAATTGGAATAGTGGTTTGTTATGTACCATGGCTCAAGTGGTTTCCAACAAGCATAGGAGTGCAGTGGACTATAAATCCATGTAATCTATCAAACGCTTATGTCAACCGTCATCATCATCTAAATTTGTAAGAATCATTTTTTTACTGAAACAACAACAAATAAGTAGGATTCTAATTACTTGCTCAAAACATGCACAGATCAAATAGGCATATGTCGTGGCCAAGATGTTTAATCAATGTAAGCACATAGCATAGTCATGGATAATGAAAGGCATATAGCAACACATTGCAAAGCATTTCATATGTGTTATTATATCGAGCATATTCTTGTTAAAGGCAATGAAAATTATGATAGGGCAGTCAAAGCTTTGCAATACCCAATGATATCGGCACGATGTGTAGTGTCCGGCGCGTACCGATAATGCCGCTTAATCACAGTTTACAACACCAGGAACAGAGCAAGCAAGATAAGGTTGTCGCAACATGAGAGGCGACAGAAAAGCGAGAACTCGGCGTGCCACAACAGGAAGGTGAGAGATGGAAGCCGCAACACTACAATACAGAGGAGCAAGCCGCAACAGGAGGCAAGCAACAAATGCAAGCCGAAACAGTACCAGACAGAGAAACACGCTGCAATAGGACAGGTGAGGAAATGTAACCACAACAGTACCGGACAGAGAAGCACCCTGAACAGGACAGGTGAGAAAGGCAAGCCGAAATAGTAACGAATAGAGAAGCACGCCGCAACAGAACAGGTGTGGAATAGCCGCAACAGTACTGGACAGAGAAGCACCCCGCAGTACTGGACAGAGAAGCACCCCGCAACATGATAGGTAAGAAAGGCAAGCCGGAACAATACCGAACAGAGAAACATGCCGCAACATGACGGGTGAGGAAATGTAGCCGCAATAATATCAGACAGAGAACACCCAACAACAGGACATGTGAGAAAGACAGTGTTTGTTTCGGTGGATATTCGGATGCCTATTTGGCAGGATCCGTGGTTGATCAAACAAACACTAGTGGAGCATATTTTTATCTTGGCTATTGTCTTGTTGCATGGTATATTAAAAAGCAAAACTATATTGCTCAATCTACTGCCGAGGAGGAATATATTTTTGCGAAAAGTTGCTCTACTTAATTGCCTTGGATGAAAAGTGTTATGAGTGACTTTCGAATTCTTACGACCTCGGTGATAATTTTGTGTGACAACACGAGTGGCATAAATATTTCTAAAAATTCTGTGTTGCGCTCGTGAACAAAATACATTGAATTACGATATCACTTTTTGAGAGATCTAGTTGAATCAAATACACTTGAAATTTCTTATCTTTCTACTGATCAACTAGCTGATATTTTAACAAAATCTTTGGATCAAAAGCGTTTTATTCATTTGAAAAAAACAATTGGTATGATTCCTTTTATCTAAATGATTTTTTAACCATTACATTTCTAGATAGGTTTTGTTTTGTATTTTTGTTCTTTTAGTTTGTAGTTATGCACTTTGGAACATTAATGTAGCATTAGCTATATTGACTTTAATTACATCTTTTTATATCTTGAGAATTTTATTATGATTTGGATATCATTATAACTCATTTGATGTCATATCATTTATATCAATTTTCTCTTCTTTTATTTTCTCTTCTTTTATCTAAATGATTTTTTAACCATTACAATTTTAGATAGGTTTTGTTTTGTGTTTTTATTCTTTTAGTTTGTAGTTATGCACTTTGGAACATTAACGTAGCATTAGCTATATTGACTTTACTTACATCTTTTTATATCTTGAATTTTATTATGATTTGGATATCATTATAACTCATTTGATGTTGTTGCCATGTGGTGTGTCCACATTGGCTGGTTCTAATTTGACTCAATCCATATGAGATGTGGATTATGATCGGGATTTATCCTTATAGGTTAAGGATAAAGGATAGGATTTATCCTTATGGGTTAAAGATAAGGATATGTTTCTTATAGGTTAAGAAACATATCTTAACCCATATCCTAACTATATTCTGTTTATCTCTACGTGAGTAAGAGAATATCCTAAGGAGTCCTAATAATCGATAAATAGAACCCCTTCCCTCATACGTTGATATATACGATATACGATACACAAGAAGAAAAAAGGATTTTCTTCTTCCTCATTCTCTCTCTACGTTCTCTTTGGGTTTCCACCTTCGTTCCCGGGGTTTTGGAGTGTGGACATAGAAGAGGACTCTGGTAGCCCTCTTCGCATCCGATCCGATCTGCGCATCCGGTCTGCAACCAGGAGATTCGTGGAGAGTCAAGAATCACCAAGAAGACAAGGACGATCCAAGAAGGCTGGTAAAACAAGCTACCTGATCCAATTTCGGTTCCTGGATACGTTGGCTATCCAGTTTGTAAGTTTCCGCTGCCCTCTGATTCCAACAATTGGTATCAGAGCCATTTGCTTGTTATCGCCTAAAAGATCATGCCTGTGTTTGCTTGATTATAAAAAAAAAAAAAAAAAAAAAAAATGTTTCGTTGATCATATTTTTCGTAGATTAGTTCTACAAATTTTTTTTTTTAGATTCTTTTTCTATGTGAAATCGAATTAAAATAAATAAATAAAAGATGAAGATAGAAAATTAAATTAGTTTTAATTTTTTATTCTTTTATATTGATCATGAAATATTTTTTTTATTTACATATGTTGTAAATGACCTTTTTTTTATTATTTACATATGCTGTAAATATTTATTTTAAAAAAGATAAAAAAGAAAAACTAAATTAGTTTTAGTTTATATTCTTTTGATCACGAAATTTTTTATTTATTTACATCCGTTGTAAATAATTTTTTTTTATGCTGTAAATTTTTTTTTACATTCGTTGTATATATATATATATATATATATATATATTTCCTTTTCATGCTGTGTGCATTATTAAAAAAAAATAATAAAATTACAGCATGGTAGGGCGTGCCCGTGAGGCAACGGGCCCGGCCCGGCCTGTAGCCCCGAGCGGGTGCGGGCCCCGTGCGCTGGGCCCGGCCCGGCCCGGCCCGCCTCCTCTGCGGGCGGGCGCCGGCCCATCGCGCTGGGTGCGCGGGGCTGGCCCGGCCTGAGTGGCGTCCTACAATTTTTTTAAGAAAATTTTTTTTTGTGCTCCTATGTGGTGCAATTTTTTTTATGTGATTTCTTTTATGCTCCTATGTGGTGCGAAATATTTTTTTTACCTGTGGGATTTATATGCATGTGTTGTATCTTGTGTAGATTTAAATGCTTGTGTAGCTTATTATTAATTGTGTATGTTTTGTGCATATAAGTACTTGTGTTCTTTCGGTGTTTTTTCACAAAATTTAATTTTTAGAAAAGCGGGTTCGGCGTGTGCAGCATTCCTTTAGAATATGATCCCCTTTGATGTACATCTTTGTAGTGATGTAGTAGGTTTTATTTCTGCAAATGTGATGTAATAATTAAGGTCGTGTAAGAGGAATGTGTTTTGCACACCATCGACGTTTTTCAAATTAAATTTTGGCACAAGTACTTATTTTATTTTTTTTATCTGTGTGATATGAATTATTTAAGATAAGTTTTTAAATTTTTTTTAAAAGATGTGTTCTTTTAATGGATGAGTTCCGATTTTTGAATAAGTTTCAAAATTAAATTAAAAAAAAAAATTAATAAGATTGAAATTTCTTGAACCGACACTGGGTGATGATTATGAGCCTAGCGAAATTTTCGATCCCGTTGTGAAGGAGATATTTTTTCAATCTTGTTAATTTTTTTGAAATATGTGCCTAATGTCCAAACCTGTTTTTGAATGTAGTGAAATGGCTTCCTGAAATGTTATAGCTGACCTCACGAGGGGTGATAAGCTAAACGGAAAAAATTATGACATATGGCACAGAAAAATGCAATACCTGCTTAATGAACAAGGAGTTCTTGAAACTCTCTCTGTCAAAAAGACCGAGCCTCTAGATAACTCTACTGCAGAACACAAGCATGAGCAGGATGTCTATGATAAATGGTTCAAGGAGGATCGTACGGCTAGGTATACTATGTTGTGTGCCATGCAGGATGACCTCATTGGACAGTTTGAGACATTTGAGACTGCCAAAGACATGTGGGAAAATCTGAAGATTGCTTTTGGGCAAACTTCAGTTACGAGGCTGCGTGCCCTAAATCTAAAGTTTCAGCAGTACATTAAGGACCCGAAGCACTCAATGGTTGAGCACCTACGTGTGATGAGCACCATGATTCGGGACCTTAAGGCTGCTGGAAATGAGCTCACCGATGAGCAACAGGTTCTCGCAGTGATTCGTTCACTGCCGGACCCTGAATGGTCCCAGATGAAGCTCCTGATGACGCACAGTGAGGGCATTAAAACGTTTAATGACATATCACGTCATCTCGAGCTTGAGGCAGAACGCTTGGATGCGAACCGTTCTGTCGCTCTTGTTGCACGCTCTGAGGAGCGCGGTGGGATTGCACCCAAGCGCAAAAAGCGTTACAACAATGGAGCGAAGAAAAATAAAAATCAAATTCCTCATGGTGGAATTGGAAAGCGCGGTAGAGGCAAGCGCGCTGGCAGTAGAGATGTTGCGAAGCTAAAATGCTATAACTGCAAGAAGAAGGGTCATTTCGCTCGGGATTGTTCTGAGCCGAAAAAGGTAACCCTACCACTCTCACACTGTTTTGTTTGCTCTTATGCTTTAGTAGCTAATTCTCTTCCCGATTGGATCGTGGATACAGGAGCAAACAAGCACGTAGTGCGTGATCGAGCGGGATTTGTAGATTACCATCGAGTACCGACTGGCACACAATTTGTCACCCTTGGGAATGGCTCAATGGAAGAAGTTATTGGAGTTGGTTCGTACCAACTCAAGTTGCGTGGTGGCCGCACCTTACTTCTTCAAGATGTGCTATATGCACCCGGTATAAGATGTAATCTATGTTCAGTTTTAGCTTTGCTACATTTAGGCTATTCTTTTCATTTTGACAGAGACCGCCTTGACATTTCCTTTCATGGTACTTTATTTGGATATGGTACATTAATAAATGGTTTCTTTAAGTTAGATTTGGAGGATGATTCGTTTGCTTTTGCTTCTTCTTCTTCTAATCTCTGTGATGAATCCGTTAAATGGCATGCCAGACTAGGCCATATAGGTCAAGAAAGAATGAACAGACTGGCTCGAGTAGGCCTTTTGGGGTCTCTCGCCAAAGTTGACCTATCTGTGTGCGAGCCTTGTCTGGCTGGGAAGGCATGTAGAAAGCCTTTTGGTAAGGCTACTCGTGCCTCTCATCCTTTGGAACTGATCCACTCAGACATTTGTGGGCCAATGAATGTGAGGGCCCGGCATGGTGCGTGCTATTTTCTCACATTCATTGATGATTATTCCCGTTATGGCTATGTGTATTTGATTTCTCACCGTTCTGAAGCTTTAGATTGCTTCAAGCGCTTCGTAGCTGAGGCTGAGAATCAAATAGAAAGAAGTGTAAAAGTGCTTCGCACTGATCGAGGACGTGAGTACTTGTCTGATCAGTTCAAGACTTACTGTGAGCAAAAGGGCATTATGAGACAGCTCACTATTCCAGGTACTCCGCAACAAAATGGTGTTGCAGAGCGAAGGAATCGTACTCTACTGGACATGGTTAGGTCTATGATGGCGCATGCTCATCTTCCTATAAGTTTTTGGGGAGATGCTCTTTTGACTGCTGCCTATATTCTTAATCGAGTCCCTAGTAAATCAGTGCCATCTACCCCATATGAGTTGTGGAGTGGTAGAAAGCCAAGTTTACACTACTTACGCCCTTGGGGTTCAGCTGGATATGTTCATAACCCCTCACATAGATTCGGAAAACTCGGCCCTAAAGCAAGCAAGCATGTGTTCATCAGATACCCTGAAAATTCGAAGGGCTATGTGATGTATGGTGAACACCCAGATGGTGGGATGACCGAGATTGAGTCTCGTAATGTGGAATTCCTAGAGAAGGAATTTCCAAGCATTGGTGAAATGCGAAATGACGTCGGATTGTATGAGTTACAAGACGATGCTATCCCATCTTCTGGTGAGGGTGATCGATCACTTCCCGAAGTCGCTGAAGGAAGTGGTAGCGATCCTCCGGTTAGTGGGAGTGCTCCTATGAGTGGGAGCATACCCTTGGAAGCCGAGAGTTTAGGCCCTCAACTGCGTAGAAGTGAACGTGGAAACATTCCCCGTCGACGTTTTGAGATCGAAGGGAATATTTTCATGTGCACTCCGCTCGATGATGATGAGCCTACTTCTTATGTAGAAGCGCTACAATCACCAGCTTGTAATGAGTGGATGGCTGCTATGAGAGATGAGATGGATTCCATGAGCAAGAACCAAGTATGGGAGTTGGTTGACCTTCCACCTGAGCGCAAGTCTATTGGAAATAAATGGGTTTTAAAAATTAAGCGCAAGGTGGATGGATCAATCGATAAATATAAGGCTCGGCTCGTGGCTAAGGGCTACAATCAAAGGCAGGGGGTAGATTACAACGAGACATTTGCTCCCGTTGTGAGATTTGCCTCCATACGTGTGATTTTAGCCTTAGTGGCTCATCTAGATTTGGAATTGTTCCAAATGGATGTCAAGACAGCTTTCCTCAATGGAGGATTAGCGGAGGAGATCTACATGGATCAACCTGAGGGTTTTGTACTCGAAGGTCAAGAAGACAAAGTATGTCGTCTTAAAAGGTCCATTTATGGTCTCAAACAGTCATCGAGACAGTGGTATTTCAGGTTTCATGAAGCCATCATCTCTATCGGTATGTCCATGATAGAGGAAGACCACTGTGTATATGTCAAGAAGTCGGAGAAGGGAATTTTGTTTCTCTCTCTATACGTCGACGACATACTATTGGCTGGGAATGACATCGAGTTGATCAATACCACTAAGGAGTGGTTATCTTTCAATTTTGAGATGAAAGATATGGGTGAGGCGAGCTATGTGCTCGGTGTTAAGGTCATCAGAGATCGCTCTAGGAGACTTCTTGGTCTGTCTCAAGAATCTTATATTAAAAGGGTTCTGGAGCGGTTTAGGATGCATCATAGTAAACCCGTTGATACTCCAGTGGAAAAGAATCACACTTTGAGTCTTGATCAGTGCCCTAAAACGGATAAAGAAAAAGAGCAAATGAGTAGGGTTCCTTATGCGAGTGCGATTGGCAGCTTGATGTACGCTATGATGTGTACTCGACCTGACATATGCTTCGCTGTTGGCTTGGTAAGTCGTTACCAGAGCAACCCAGGACCTGCTCATTGGCAAGCGGTCAAGAGAATCCTTCGATACTTAAAGGGAACCAGTGATCTCGTTCTATGCTTTCAAGCTGGGGACTTGAGATTGAAAGGATATAGTGATGCTGATTGGGGCGGTGATAGAGATGAGCGCAGGTCCACTTCAGGCTATGTGTTTATGCTTGGAGGTGGGGCAATTTCCTGGTGCAGTAAAAAGCAGAGTTGCATTGCCTTGTCTACCATGGAGGCGGAGTATGTTGCTTGTTCAGCAGCCGTTCAGGAGGCTGTTTGGCTGAGGAGATTTCTCCAGCACCTCGACATTGTGACTCGAGCTGACGAGCCTGTTGAGATGGTCTCTGACAGCATGGCTGCTTTGGAGTATGTGAAGGACCCCAAGTATCATGGCAGGACCAAGCACATTGACATCCGTTTTCACTACATTCGAGAGATGATTAGGCTAGGCGAGGTCACTCTTAGACATATCTCCACCACTAGGATGGTGGCTGATCCGTTGACCAAGCCGATAGCTAGGGATATGTTCCTGACCCACGTTAGGAGTTTGGGTCTTCGCAGGTTATGATGTATGGACATTATTGAGACTTTTGTATCTTACGCTTTTCTTAATGAAAATGTGTTTTTCTTTTATGTATGATTGCGTAATTGATACTAGTAGGCACATATTAGCATAAGTCACCAGGCTCAGGTCAGCCCACTCACACGGGTGATCGCCCTGGCACCTAAGTGGTGAGCAGGATGAGACTAAATAATCATATTAAACTTTAGTAGTTGTAATATGATTGCTTTGTTCATATACGTTATGAATAAAGTGTTGATACGATTTGAAAGTCGCCTTAATTAGTTTAAGATGAGACTCTTGGGAGTTGGATATGAGAATTCTTTTGTGAAATTCCATATCGAGCCTGTATAGCAGCCGAACCTAAATACTTGGGTTAGAGAGATGACCTGAATTGTATAGTGGTTAGACGCCTTAGTGGTGCCTAGACCAAGGTTCGCATGGCGTTTTAGAGCGTGACACGACCCATTGGGTGGGAGCTCCGCCATGGCATACATATCATACTGTATGTGATTGTCGACCAGTTAGTAGAGTGGCATATATCCTTCCCTCTATGTCACTGTGTGAGCACTAACCCATTTTTATGCCCTCGACTTAGAACTACATTATGAAGTAGAGGTCCAAAGTAACTAACTTAGCGTGTATCTCAGGGTCATGAGAAAATACGATCTCGCGGAGCATGTCTAGTAAAGTGCTTGGACCGATACAAATTAATGTGAGGGGCTGAGGAAGATGTTTTGATAGCACACCATGAAAGTCTTGTGACTCATTGCCCGGGCGGTTATCTCGGTTGTGTTACTTGAGATAATCATGAGTACAAGAAATGTTGTAGGGTCAAGTCCTGTGATTACAGGAGGGAGATTTGTGATACTTGATCCGGTGTGTGTTGAAACGTCTGGGGCATATACGCTTTAGTCAGTGATGTGCTATGTTAGTTGGGTGGTGACTTAATATAGCACTCCTGCATTGTGATTTTTTCATCTGGTCGCACGCTCCATTACCCGTATGAAGAGTAGAATGTATATGAGAGAAAATTGGCCAATGTGGCCAAGTGGGAGATTGTTGCCATGTGGTGTGTCCACATTGGCTGGTTCTAATTTGACTCAATCCATATGAGATGTGGATTATGATCGGGATTTATCCTTATAGGTTAAGGATAAAGGATAGGATTTATCCTTATGGGTTAAAGATAAGGATATGTTTCTTATAGGTTAAGAAACATATCTTAACCCATATCCTAACCATATTCTGTTTATCTCTACGTGAGTAAGAGAATATCCTAAGGAGTCCTAATAATCGATAAATAGAACCCCTTCCCTCATACGTTGATATATACGATATACGATACACAAGAAGAAAAAAGGATTTTCTTCTTCCTCATTCTCTCTCTACGTTCTCTCTGGGTTTCCACCTTCGTTCCCGGGGTTTTGGAGTGTGGACATAGAAGAGGACTCTGGTAGCCCTCTTCGCATCCGATCCGATCTGCGCATCCGGTCTGCAACCAGGAGATTCGTGGAGAGTCAAGAATCACCAAGAAGACAAGGACGATCCAAGAAGGCTGGTAAAACAAGCTACCTGATCCAATTTCGGTTCCTGGATACGTTGGCTATCCAGTTTGTAAGTTTCCGCTGCCCTCTGATTCCAACAGATGTCATATCATTTATATCAATTTTCTCTTCTTTAATTGATCAAAGTCATTACCTCTTTCAATGATCTCTTAGTATTGTCTTTATCTTATTTGATAGCTGAAATAAGTATGAACACGAGATCACATTATTGGTTGAATACTTAATATCTTATATAATTAATAGCCAATTGAGGGGGAGTTTAAGTTTTTCATGCTCATAAGATGTGGAAAGAGTTACATCCATCAGTGGAGTGTGAAAACTACCACTACATGGAGGAAAGAGCTATCACCTCGAATGTTCGAGTAGTGTGTGCAGCTACCATATATTTTTAAGAGTATGGTTTCATGATTATGTTAGCTAATTAATGCTTAATGGAATATATGATATACTCAAAATTTCAAGTTTGTTATAAAGTGGAATTTTAAAAAATGCTTAAAGAGCCACTTCGTAAAACTTATTAACATAATTATTTAATTTATTAGGGATTTCAAACATTTTCTGATCTTAGTGCTTCATTTTCTTTGCCCACTTGATAATTTGATGAATTCATTACTCATTATATCATGATTGATATTTTGAACTTGCTCAACTTTAGAGGTTTTATTTTTTATAAATTTTCGTTTCATAATTTGAAATATTTTGATAGATTCTTTATAACATAATTCTTTTTATGTGCAATGATACTTTTTGTGTAAAGTTGATATGCAAGAATATTTACATATTTTTTCTGAATTTTCTGAATTTTTTGATTTTTTTGAAATTTTTCTGAATTTTTCTGAAGAAAAAGTTGCAAACAGTCCGGACTAGGATCAGTCAGTCCGGATCCCAAACGTGGGATTTTTCTGCGCGAAGTGAGTCCGGACCGACTTCACGATGATCCGGACTGCACGCTAGGGCACAATAAAAACGATAGTGTCACGCCCCGAGTTTTGAAAAGCAGGCTAAATTTATTTATTTATTTTTTTTTTTTTTTTGAAATCAGAGTTTAAATTATTCAGGCGTGAACAGATCGCCACATGTATAGTAAATTCCCTGCCCAATTGGACAGGGCCTTTCCAATACATGCACGGCTAACCGCAATCAGTCAATACCAGAGTAGTCTAACTACGCATGCAAATTAGTCATTTTTATAATGATTTAAAATGTAATGCGGAAAATGAAATATACTGACGACATAAGGGTCGGTACTATCGCAACAACCTCACCAACGTATCCCGATATCCCAACACCCGAACGACCTGAAAAACAGTCACCCAGGGGGTGTGAGATACATCGACAGTGTATCCCAGTGGGCACGACGAGCCGAGAAATAGCTAATCGTACCTACTGGATACGATAATCTGCGGATAGTAAATAGATCCATAGGTAAAGCTGAATAATCCATGAAATATCTACGGATAATCAAGATATAACTGAGCAGATATGGGTACAAAAATAAACAGTAGAACATGCCCGAATATCGAAATATAAGCTATGCATCAACAAGGAAATAGTAAGTACCCAACCGATGCCACTATTGGTCCCGGGGACCTCAGGCGAAGATATCTATGCAAAGCCAATCACAATCATACTGGATTCCACCTAGCCGAGCTGAACAGCAAACCCCGTACCATTGATATAGCCGAGAGGATCCTCGTACCTAAAGGTATAGCCGAGAGTTTCCTCATATCGGTACAGCCAAGGGGCTCCCCGTACCCAATGATACAGCAAGAGGGGATAGCTCACGGGTCAACCAGACCCTTTACCGGTAAAGAACGCAATGTGGGTGATCAATCCCACAGCGTACGCGAGTGAACAGCAGGTGCACAATCATCACAATGCGAATGCTCAAGCTCACGGTCCGCAGACCGGGTAATCGGCAACATGCCGGAAATCCCCACAGGGATGCAAATATCTGTATATCTATCAATCTGGGTCTATCATGCATAACTGGAAAATAAAGCAATTATTTCTGGATATAAATGCAGTATACTAATCATCAGATATGAAGGCAATCAACATGCATGATCAGACCATAAAAATCTACTGTACTGATGAGCAGATGCACAAGAACAGTCCAAATAATATCTATCATCTAGGAACATGAAACATATAGGCATAATCATCAGGACTAAATCAAGAACAGGTGTCCGACTAGACTAAAGCAACCAGAGGGCCGAAAAGATAAAGCCCGGACCCAAGATAACCCACCTCAAAGTAGGCTGATCCTGACCTCCCGCTGGTCTACTGAGACGCTGGTGCCGAACAGCTAGGCCCTGAACATATGACTAAAATCAGTGACTGACTCGCTCAATCCCATCCCAAATGACACAATAACATCATGACACTATCACAAAACTTAATACAATTTTAAACTTAGATTCAAAAACCACAGATACTCTAAACTGACCCACTGATGATCCACAACTATCCGTAATCTGTTAATTCACACCTGCTGACCCCTAAACATCACATTTTAGACGTTCAGGTAGACAGGGTCGACATCACGACTATTTATGTCCATAATTTACCAAAATGCCCCTGCAACTCTTTTTAAGCCCTATTTGGACTTCGGGGTCTTCCGACGATAATCTCAAGACACTAGACCAACCAGGACAGTGTCGAAGGTAACCTGAGACAGCAACAATGATACAAAATCAAAATCGGAACGCGAATTCGCGCCGAAATCTGTAAAATCGACGATTTTGCCGTTTTACGATACAATATTCAATTTCGGTCTAACTGCGGCCTACGGAACTTAAACAAAATACCTAGTAGATGTATAATTACTGTCTAAAGACAGCCACGAAGTCATATTTGCAACTTGGTCCATAACAACTTTTAAAATTGCATAAAATCACGATTTGATCCACTGTTTTGATCCGTTCTCTAAAACCAGGAAACCAAAATTAGCGCCGTAAGTTTCAGCGCATCTGGTTTGACGAGACGGACCCCGTGCTCATGGGCTTGGGTTTATATGAGGTCCGAGGGAATTAGAGTCCAAACCACACTTTACTAAAATCAATCACATACATGCTTATTTAGTGATCTACTGTGAGCATGGAACTTACTGAATACCAAAGACAGTGATGCTCACCTGAGATCGGCTGGAGGTTGGCCGGAAAGATCGCCGGAATAACACTCTCCCAAGAAGCTAGGTCCGGATTATGGCAACTTGGAAAAACCTGGTGCCAAAACCCCATACAGTGGAGCACGAGTTAGAGGATACTCCCAGAAGAACTTTGGTCCAGGTCCGACCCAACTGCCGGCGGCCAGAGGCGGCGGCGGCCGGACCCAAACCTCAATTATCCTCGACCTTAAACAAGGTTGAGCCAACTTAATTACAAGGGGTTCTCGGCCTAAACAAAAATGATAGAAACTCTTGAAATAGTGTTTAGAGCTTACCCGAGTCGGTGGCCGGAGCCAGGAGGCGGCGGCGGCGGCCGGAGGTGACTGCGGATGCCAAGAATGGGTGCATCTACAAAGCATAAATTCCCCACGTTCAAGTTTGCATGTATAGGTAGTCACATTTATACCTAATGAACATACCTGCGTCGTTTTCCCACATCGTGGAGCCCCGGGATCGCCAGAAAACAAGTTCGCCGGAAAACAAGTTCGTTAATGGCGGAATCCGGTCGGCGAAGTCCGGGACGGTACGAGATGGACCAAGGTGTTTTGCTGGTTGCCAGGGTACTTCCTGCAGTGGTGGCCGGCGACGGGGACGAGCGGCGGCGCCGGTTGGGGGAGTTCCGGCGAGGGTGCAAAATAGCCGGTTCTAGGGCTTTGTCGTGCGACGCAGATCCTCCACCGATGACTGCCAAACTTTTAAGGTAAGTTGCAGTCGATGAGGAGGAGAGGATCAATGGTCTTGATCGAGGTTTAAACGGTCGAAAAAACCCCGCGCTCAAGATGGGCCGAAAACGAGGTTTCCGGCGACAGGAGCTCCCGCCGATGATCGGGACGGCGGCAACGGCCCGGCCTGCACCACGATGGTCCCCTCGGTGTCAGTAACCCAATGGTCGGGTCCACGTGCCAATTTAAAAGGAATAATCCCATAAACTCACCTCGTCGGAGAATCAAGGAGGAAGAAGACGACCCGCGGCGGCGCACGGCGGCGCCCGACATTGGGTTCACCCTGGCTCGGCTGTGGCCACACAGAGGAAGTTCCAGAAGAAGTTTGGACCAACTTGGATCCCTCCAAACACCTCCCCTCACCAAGAACCCGAGAAGAAGACTTCTTTTCTTTCTCTTCTCCGGCGAGGGGACGTCGGCGGCCGTTGCGCTACCTCCGGGGAGTGCGGCAGAGGGAGTGGGTGCAGTTGAGTTAGCGGCTGCGGCTGAGGGCTGAGGGCTGCGGGAATAGGGTTTAAGAGAACCCTAACCGAGCACATCTGTATATATAGTGTAGGTTGCACAATTGGACTTTTAGTCCCTCAAAGCTTACTATTTTGAGTCCAGTCCCTCACAGCAACCTTGTCTCTCACTTAGGTCCCTCTCCAAAGAGCAGCACACAAAACGGAGCATAAAATGTAGGGGCTCTAGTGCAAATTTCCGTATTTTTCACCTTTTTTACATTTTTCGAGGCGTTCGAGTCGCCAAACGGAAAAACGGACATCGCCACGACGTCCGGCTCGACGAAACCTATCAGGTAGCGATTTTTATTTTTCGAGAAAGTACCCGGATAAATTCTCGGTCCATCCATACTGTACAGAAATACAGTTTATCACACTTTTCGAGACTCTAGGGTCGTCAAACGAAAATTTCGTCAACGCCATTACGTTCAGATCGACGAAACTGATCAAATCGAGTATCTGGGTCGCTATGTTCGGAATCCGAACAGTGAATTGGTCAGCGTTGCAACCGAGGGAGATTCAAAATAGGGGTTACTGTTCATCTACAGTAACCACTTAAGTGACACTGTGCGCGCAGACCACTGTTACATTAGTCGCGGTAATTCGTCCGCTTCTTCACTGAATTCTGGAAGATCCGATCGTCAGATCGAAAAGTGCTGAATATGAATTTCGCTCAGTTCGACGAGACGATCACAACGGTCATCTCGGATTTCCAAGATTACATCCGGATCAGAAGATAGCCTTTTTATCTTGTAAATAGTGCAACTTGCACACTGGCGATTGACCAATTAGGTCAACATAGGACTTTTGAATTCAAAACCAACTCAAATTTCACTTTTAATCGATTTATTAAAAATAAGATATTTTCGGGCTAAAATTGCACTACTAATAATCTATTTTTGCCGTTTAATAATTTCTGAAAATTATTTAAACCTTTTTTTTTAAAAAAAATAGCCAGTTTCAAATTCACGATTATTACAGATAGAGTTTGATCTTATCTTACACTTTGAAAATCGTTTTTAGCCTCCTCTGTTTCTCTCTCTAGAACTTCAGAGATCTGAGCTTGCCTCCAAACTCATTTTGCTTCATTCTAAAGTAAGTTTTTAGATCAACCTCTTAGATTTTGCTAAGTTTTTAGATCAACCTCTTAGATTTTGCTATGTTCTTAGCTTTTTGTGAAACTGAGATGAAAATCCATGTTATTTTCTTGATTTTTCATATTTTTCTCTAAAATTTCTTGCATGAATTGACTTGTGAATGCATAGAATACTATTTTACGACAATTCTTCACAGATTAAACGGATTTTTATGCTTTGATTTTTAAAATTTCGAAATTTTGGGCTTTTTGAGGATTTTCTGAAAATTATGGATTTGATCTATTTTTGTCCATCTTTTTGCAAATCTTTATAGGTTTCTAACTTTCACATGATTCAAAAATTGTTTGGGTATAATTTTTCAAAATTTCTGAATTAAACATCCTTTTCATGAGATTTTAGAGTTCTCTCATAGGACTTTTGCTTGAAACACTGTGCAAGATGGTTTTTGCTTGGATTATCGCTCTGGTTACAGTCATGGTTAGCACTAGAGTCACAAACAAATTGAAAATAGCAAGAAAGAATCAAGATGACTCAGAATTCGTCGCTCTTAATGAATCCGAGACGGAATCGAAAGATTGGGAAAAAACTGTCGAAGGAGCCAAAGAGGCCACAACTGCCAAGGGAAAGGCCCTCCTACCTCACCAGCTTTCAAAGGGAAATCTCCTGCATCTGTAGCAGCAAAGGGCAAAGCCCCTATGGAATATGTTTCTACGAAGAAGAAATGTGTCACAAGGAAGAGAACTAAGTCTGGAGGAATAAGGATCGCGGAGCCACTTGCTAGTGCTCCACCTCCTATGGACGAGAACATTGTCCAGATCGACACTCAAAGGATGAAAGCCTTTGAGAATAGAGACAGCATCGAGAACAACACGTGAATGTGGGAAATTTACGTGATCGATCGGCGGCTTTTGAAATTCTTTTTGATCAAGCTGGCTTATCTTCGATCTGTAATTTTCTAGAGACTTTTGGTTATTGTATTCATCTGATCAGGACTTTTTATTTGTGTTCAAATCAGCTTCAAGAGGTCGAAGGTGGACCTATGGAATTTAAGACTACGGTCCGCAACAAATCACTCACTATCACCCCACAAACCATCGCAGATGTTTTGGGAATGAAAGCTCAGCTGAATGGGCTTCATTACATGAAAGGTCATTCTTTCACGAGTGTAGACTGGAGAAAAGTGGTGGATGGTATTTGCATGTCGGACACTCAGTCGACGAGGAATTCAGTATTTTCTAAGGAACTTCGACCCGAGTACAGATTCTTGAACTTCATTGTTTGTTATAATATCTTACCGAATATGCAAACGAAGATACTTAGATGGGATCGCATGCTATTTCTATATCTTTTGGGACATCAAGCAGAGGCTCAAGGATTGAATATAAACATTCCTTATATTATTTGGACGAGGATGATACGGTATGTGGAAAACCCACATCCAATGGAGAGACTTCCATTTTCCCTGTCATTATGCGTATTTTCCGACGCTTCGGGGTTGACACTCGATCGTCTAGCTATCAACAGAGTTTGGGAACGATCAATGATTCTACTGTCGTTAAATCTCTTCCTCGACGTCCAGATGATACTCCTACTCCTCCCCGAGCCACAAGACTTTCAGCATTGACTCCTACTCCTGTTGCACCCACGGCACCTCCAGTACCTACTTCAGCTCCACCCATTGATACATCAGAGGATGATGCCTCTTTCACCTCCATTTATCGAGAACAACAACGACTATCCTCCGAACATGAGCGTATATCTCTTGAACTGCAGCGAATCACGGCAAACCAACATGAATTGAGGAAGAAATATACAAAGCTATCAAAGTTGGTGAAAGTAAGTTTTGACAAGCTGGGTTGCTGCAGTTTTGATGGAGAATTTGGTTCAGAATGATATTTTTTCAAGTGACTAGCCTTTTTTTTTTCTTTGTGCATGCATCTGTTCTTTATTTTTTTTTTCTTTTCATTTGCAGCATATGCATTTAGCATTGTCCTCCCTTTGATACTTTTTGGCTATTTCTGACAAAAAAGGGGAGATAAATGTAAGTTGAGAGGAACTTTTACTAACTATTTTTGGACTATAATATTCTAACCCTCTCCACTAACAGCTAGCAGGTAAGAACAGGTGAACACTTGAGAACTTGACTTGAGAATGAGAACTTAAGAATTTAGAACTTGACTTGAGAACGAGAACTTGAATGATTATGCTTAACTCTCTGTATGGTTGATGTTTGATTAAATTCTTGTGTTACTAATGAATTTTTCTATCAAGAATTTTTCTTTTACAGAGAGTACAAGACTTTAACACTCCTAATTGTGTTTAAGTTTAGAGTTTGTATTAGAATTCATATCTTATATTACATTTTATTTGGATTGTTCGTGCGTATTTTTGTTGTTTGGTGATTACAACAAAATCATTGTTTTTTTCTTTACTTTTTGAGTTTTGTATGTTTTGTTATGAAATCGCCAAAGGAGGAGATTGTTACGGATATATATTGGCAAATTTCGTGAAAGTAGTTGGAGTCTTGAAGATTGAAGATGAAGACTTGAAGATCTATGACATCAATCTCAAAAAGAATGAATTCATGATGATCAGCTACGTTTAATTAAATATTTTTGGTGATTTGAATTCATTCTAATTGAATAGAAGCACTTAGAATATTTTTCGTGTGTTAAAATTAAAAATTGGACATTTTGAGTGTTCAGGATCCGGACCAGACTGGGTTCAATATGGATCCTGAATATAGTTGGTTCCATGCGAATTTACAGTCCGGATCAGCTAGGTTTCAGTCCGAACCTCGAATATTGAATTTCTTATTTCACATGAAACAGTCAGACTCATTCCAGTCCGAACCTCGAACCATGCTTTTTAGAATTTTTACGACAGTCCGGACCGTCGTGATTTCAGTCCGAACCGTGATGCGGGTAAAATTCTGTTATAAGCACTTTTTGATTCTTATCTTATTTCTAATGGCTTCTAACCTATAAATAAACCATAGAGGTGTTTTTTAGGGTATGGAAAAATAATCGAAAATCATAGAAGAAGAGGAAAACACGTTTATGTTAGATTTCTTCTTTTCGATCTCTTGATCGCTCTTTCGATCTTTTGATCGTTTGATTCTTAGGATTTTTCAACTCTTTATTCTTTTTCAAAAATCAAATTGATGAATGCTTAGACGGTGTTTTTCTGATCTATCTGTGATTTTTTGAGCATTCGAAATCACCACCAATAAACTTTTCATCGAGTTTCGAAAGAAATATCGGCGCGTAGATTTGCGTGAAGATCGAGGATTTGGTGAAGGCCTTGTGGATTCAAGGTTACGACTTCGTGGATTCGAAGTTAGGCGCGTTCGTGGATTCGGTACGTGCTATATTGGTGACGACCGTGGATTCGGTTGAAGACTTCGTGGATTCGAAGTTGGACACGTTCGTGTGATCGAAGTGCGTTTAGGACGAGCGGAGAAGATCTACTTGGAGTGTATAGAAAAAATTGAGTCGTAGGTTTGCGTTATATCACCTTGCACGTGTTTTAATCTTAGTGGATTTTTTTTGTGTGATTAATCTCGTGATTTTTTACTCCTGAATTGGAATTTTCCACATAAAATCTTGCGTACTCGTTTTATTTTCCGCATTAAGTTATTTTTTACGCAAAATTTTTTAAGTTTTATCGTTTACACCTATTCACCCCCCTCTAGGTGGTTTTTTTTTTTCTATTTAAAATCTTGGATCCCATAACCCATATTATTATTATTATTATTATTATTTTATAGCATGGAATGAGCCGTGATTTCTTCCCCCTCGATTTCTTTCCCCACGTACTTTTATTTTTAGTAAAAGAAAAAAAGAAAACGAAAACTCTACTTTTCACCCAAATTTGTAAAACAGTTTTTACAAAAAAAATAATAATAATAATAATTTACATGAAACCAAATAGCAAAAAATTACTTTTCGCACCGAAAATAGTTTCCGGCCTAGTTTCACGACAAACCAAATATACCCTGAGAAAAATTGGGCAACACATAGGCTAGGATTCTTGTGGCTCACATTTTTTTTTTTTAACTTGTATTGTTAAATTTTTTTATTATTATTTTAACTTAAATTCAAGAATAGCTTTACAGCCCCTTGAATCTTTGAGTATATATTTTACACCTCTATCTATAAATAGTGTACCGCTAGTATTTTCCAGATAGAAAGAGAGAAAATAATACGACAGCTACAGTTTTAAATCCATAGATTTTTCCTATCAAACAGATAGGAGCGGAACAATAATTTTTTATCTGATTTCAGTTTAATTAAAAATTAATTTAAACCTATAAAATAATTACCAACAAACAGGCCCCTAATGAAATAACACTCTCAGCAGAGCCTGCTAGTACCAAACATGTTTGTTATCATTCGTAGGTCCTCATAAAATGCTCATATTATTGATCCTAGCAAAGAGGTCATAAAATGTACGAGCCGAGGAACCAAATCTATGAATGAAAACATTTAGCAAGTAAACAAAGATCTTTTGACTTGAGATTACACTGCAGTTTCCCCAACCCAAAGCCTCTGCAAGATCCTCAGAAAAAGAAAGAATCGGATTGAAGCCACCATTTCCCGCAAAAGAAGAATGGTTAAATCCTTCTTTTCCACGTAGTTTCACTGCCTTAAGGCCAAATTTTTCACAACAGGTAAATGTTCGGCATCTGCTTTAAGAAAAAACTTAATACTGTACAATTAGTAGGTGACATAAATGGAGTATGTCGCTCCTCAACAGTGCTTTAGCAGTAAAAGTATTTATGAGTGTCACGGTGAGACGCACCCCTTCCTACCATCGGATAGCATTAACAGTGCTTCGAGATTCGAGTTGAATGATATCTGATGGTAGGATGGGGTGCGTCTCACCAAGACACACCTCATAGAGTTTTCATCCTTGAGTAGGAAGCCCACCAAAGTTTTACTGGAACCCAAATCCCCCAGGAACACAAGTTAAAAAGAAAAGAAAAGGAGACAAGTGTTTTTCTCTGCAAGCGCGGCCATTTATTATTGTTGTTGTATGAAGGACTCGCAAGCATTGATGTTGATTTTCAAGCCTGAATACGGTGGTAGGCCTTATCCTATGCAGAATTATTGTGCGGTGTTGAGAAGACTGGATGATGAAATTTACAACCTGATCCATAATTGCACATTCCAAAGCGACTATAGTGCGAGCACACTGGATGGCCCTAAAATACAGAAGCATGTAAATGTCAGATTTATTTGTGGCAACAAAGAGTCCCTAGAATGCATTGAACAATTTTCAAAGGAACACAACTTTATGCATGAAAATAAGTGTATTATTATTATATATATATATACACATATGTTTGAATGTGTGCGCACGTGGGGCAGCCTCCATTGATACATGTTACACACTTTCTTAGAGAAGTGTAAAATTAACATATAGAGGCCTTGCCATTAAAATGTAAACCATCAGATGCAATCTATCACATCTCAAAGGCATATATATAGCACTCCAAAAAGGATGTATATCTTACACCCCACCCATTTAAGGATGGGGTAAATTCAACCCATCACTTGAAGTAATTTTTTGCCAATTACCCCACCCATTCAAGGTAGCGAAAAGGATTACTACTAAATGCACAAAAGATGGGTTTCCAAAACTAACTGACTTCCATCCATAGGCCATTAATTTGTTGCCAATCACATCAAATGGTTTAGATTTTGACAATACAGCCTCCACCTACACCTGAGTAGTAGTGTGTTAGCTACACTTTATGCATCATGCATGTTGATCCTGATTATGTACACACGCAACACGCCCCCTGTGCACATATGCAAGAACACATGCACAGGCACGCAAAACCATATACGCATGCACATATGCAGGCACATCCATGTGCATATGTACTCGGCGCACGGATACACCCACAGAAAATGGCATAGAAGGACTACAATTGGCTTTCAAAGAAACAATAAAAGTGAAACTCACAGGGTTAAGAGGCAGACCGAGTGGATTGAGGATAGTTACTGATGCTGACTTAAGGCGAGACTGCGGATGATGAAACTTACAATTTGACTTGAACTTACAAGTACCACTTTTCATGAAATATTGACACTCCGGCTGGCCTGGCCTCTCAGGATACTCATTTATTGGTGCTTGTTGATGGACAGGAATATCTGATTTAATGGAAGCATGGCTCATAGTTGAAGCTGAAAAATTTTGCATATGCATTTCCGGAGGCAAAACTGGAACCTAGAGATATATGATAATATCAGAAACTAGTGCATAAAGACAAATGGGAAAACAAATACTCTGCAGGTGATTATGTGTTTTCAGATTCTTCATTCATCATAAAGTAAAATAGAGTCTACTATCAGAAGGAAAATTTATAATTATATCTGTAAGATTTTCCTATTTCTAAAGCTGTTTCACTCCCTGAACCTTGTACCAGTACTTCCAGACCGTTTAATTATGCAACTGACTAGAGCCTAACCCAACACCATTGGGATAACTCCATATTTTCCACCTAAAAACCAGCCTGGCATCCATCTCTTGTTGCCCTCTAGGTTTCTCTTTCAAATTTAGAAAACCAATTTAACAAATTAGTCATTTCTAGTTCAAATAATTAGTAAATTGAGAACAAAGGTATTCGAGGCCTAATACAAAAAGTCCATAACAATAATTCACAAAGCCAACAGTTAAGGGGCGAATTTAGAACTTTAAAATCATAAAGGGTGTGGAATGAATGTATATAGGATGTGATGCGAGAATGTACATATTTGAGAGAGGTAAAGATCACATGTTAAAATTACCATAATGCTCATAGTAGTAGAGTTTCTTGAAAATTTTTATTTTTAGATTTTTATAATACACGGCAATTATCGCATCAAAAGCAAGCTAAAATAGAGCATAATTTTTGATAATTCATGAAAAAAGAAACCAGATAACAATTCAACCAAACTCAAGCCTGACAGACTTGTCGAATACAAAGTGGCGAAAAAACCGAAAATCAGTCTCCAAACCCTCAATTCTAAATACTTCAGAATTTTTTTTAATGTCCCTCATTTACATGAAAACTAAGCAACTCAAACAGATGGGAATATGAAGGAAGAAAGACAGAATATCATGGGTGGAAGAGATGGTTTGGCAGGCGACAAATGATATTTAATGTAGAACAGCATAGACCATGATCAAATAACATAATAATGACAAGTATTAGGCCGATCCACAAAGCTTGACGGAAAGGGATAGAGAAGGGAGGACGAAATTTGGGTAACAGAAAAAGCTACAGTTCATAGGGCTCAACTGAAATCAAAAGATTAAAAAAGGTTAAGTTGGAAATAATGGAAGATATGTGTCGTGTGATAGGCAATTATTTTTTTAGCTAGAGTGACGAACATATGCTGATGGAGAGATCTACAAAAAAATAATAATAAATAAATGCTGGTGCTAGACTGGAATAAACTTGTCAAGAAAGATCTGGGACTTCTGAAAATTGTCAGAAAATTCAAGGACCCATGTAAAATTAGCCTAGAAAGAAATACATATCTGATGATATATGGAATGAATTTCTGCCTATAAATGCTTTTGATATAATTGTGATAATCTCGTCTCATGAACTCAAATCACAACTCTATTTCTATGCACTTTTGGGAATTGTTCCAAAAAGGGGCATATGCAACTGCTTTTGCAGTTAAAAGCACCAACCACGACACATATGCTTTGCAAGGACCAAATAAACGGCAGATTTTTTTTTTTTAAGGTGGGACTGAGATGCTGGGATGGACGGGATTGTTAGTTAATGATTATGCATGTACATAAGATATCTTCATATACGTCAGGTTAATAATTGTGCATATAATTGTGCATATACATGTAACCATCTTCTTACAAGTATAGCCTCTTACTCTCTCTTCTTCTTTTAAGTTGTTTGGCTATTCATATTTCGTACAAAATGATATTTTTAATTACTTTTGTAGTCGTTAGACGTTATTTTACTATATTATTAAAGTGTTGCCTCTTTGGATGACTATTAAGTGTTGTAAAAGAAAATTTATGAAGAAAATTATTATTCATCATACTAGTTTAGACAATTTATTATACATCTATTTATTCCTACTTTTATCTTTTACATATATGTTGAATATTTTTTAATACTTATTAGCTTGACGCCTTGACCACACATGCACATGCATATTGCATATCCACTATGCAGTAAGTCCACCGCCTACATACTGCATACCACTTATTAAAACATTGCCGCTGGCGACAGGATTCGTATGTTCAATATCTTCCAGAATACTAACCTTGCATCTCATAGCACTAGTATTAATATTTATAGCAAGATTAATAATTTGCTGCCAATAATTTGTAATTCAGTGAATCCCAACGAAATAATTACCGGGTATGCATTCCAATCTTGATGCGGATGAATTACTGGAGGTAGAATCATTCCTGGTATGTAAGATGGTGATGCATCTAGGAAAGGAATTGCTTCGTTCATTGTTCTTGGTTCAGGCCACGGTGATATGGGCACTTGAGATGTTCCTGAGGTGTTTTGCTTTTGGGCTTCACCATTGGAATATCCAGTTGGATCTCGTCCGCTATCAGCTGTCGGATCAGGATGGTGAAACTTGCAATTTGCAGAGTATTTGCAGTTTCCAGTGCGCATATAAAACGCACATTTCCTCTCACCCTGTAATGATAATAAAGCATCATTTTCTGGTGTTAAACGCATACTCAATTGCACCCTACCTCTCTCCTCTATCATTTTTTTAGTTTTTAACCACATAAGCTTCTTTTCAAACCTAGGACTGCATCAATTTATCAGTTGGTTTCATATGGATTGACTTACAAATCTGCCCCCACAATAATGTCCTGACCCATAAAAAGAAACTTCAAGATGTAAAGGAAAATCGCATACTCACTGGTCGAATTGGGAGTCCCAAAAAGTTTAGCTCCACCGAACCAACATCCGATTTTCCTAGATAATGAACGTACCTGCACGATCCTCCATATTTACATCCTCCAGGCATGGAATAGAACTGCAAAATGCCTCATTTGTTAAACACAACAAGATTATCAAGTTCACCAAACAAAATGATGAGTGAATCAAGAAGAGGGAATTGAATTTCCATTTAAAACCACCTAATAGTTCTGAAAGCAACAGAAGACAAAACAATTGCCAGTGGAACAAATAGCTTAAACTTCCATAAAAGACTACTTCCAGGAGAAAGGTACATTTTTCATAGTTTCTTTTTCCATTCTAAATATGGATCAAACTATAGAGCAGGTACATATTATTTCCTGTTAAGTAAAAATGTATAAAACTCGCATGAACTATAAATTATTTTGTTTCGGCTACCCAACCTTCCAAAATTTTGATTTTAGTATCCATCCTTTTAATTTGTTTGATTTAAGTAATTTGATGGCTCTTGTGATACAAAATTTTTGCTAATTGCTTACTTTAATAAATTAATAGATACATAAATTGCATAAAATTTACTAACTAAATCTGTAAAGATAAACGATGTACTCAAATTTTAAAGTTAAAGGGTCATTAATTGGCTCAAATCAAATAAATTAAAAGGTCGGTAAAAAATCAAAAATTTTAAAGGTTAGGTAGTCAAATCCAAATGGGTGATAGTTGAGATAAGTTTTGAACATTTTTACCTTCCTGTAATGAGATAGAAATCCTATAAGGGATATGTTACATGTAACTCGATGAACTTTTCAATTTTTGCACATATCCCTAAATTTTTGTTATTGAACTGATAGTTTCTCAAAATCCTTCTCCTATGAAAATTAGTCCTATAAAATTCTTCTATTCTTCCTCTTAGGGGTGAAGATACATTAGATATTATCCGAAAATATTTGTGTCCATATTTGATATTATCCACATCCGGATAGAAAATATCTGGATCCGGCTGGACATGGATACGGATATGGTTTTAGAGAGTTAAAATTATTCGAATATCCTAAGAAAACGGATATGGATACAAATATCCAGATTTTTTAATAGTATTATATTTTATATTAATAAACTACAGTACAATATTACATCCCAATATTCCAATCCCCTAATTCTCTGATCCCAATACCCAAATATCTCAATTACCTGTTTCAGAGTATTGTGCTTTCAAGTTTCTAGATATGTAAGAAAACAATTTTTCTAGATTGCTTGACTGCTAATATGTGTGGGGAGATAAAGAGGACTTAATTACTTCTTTTTTTTTTTTGAGATAAAGGCAGCTTAATTGCTATTTGTGGGGAGTTAAGGAGTTTGATTGCTTTTTGTGGGGAGGTAAGGGAACGGTTAATATGCTTGGGAAAATAATGTGATTTTTGTGTTCTTCGTTTATTTTATTATGAGTTTCATATAAAAATTGCATTTGTGTTTGTTAAATCTTAGATTTTATTCAATCCAATATAAGAATATAAAAATTTGAACATAAGTGTGAAACTATAATTGCATCATTGCTAATTCTAGTTCATATTAATATGTGCATATTAGTATATATTATTACTCAAATAATACCTGAATATACGTCCGATCCATATTCGAATCGAAAGAAATATCTGACCATATCCAAATACATTTTTAGCAGATATGTAACAAAAATTTAGCATCCAACAAATCCGTATGCGAATTTGTATCAAAAAAAAAAAGGATGCGAAAATCGCTTCGTCAAATATCCGTCCATATCCGATCCGGTATCATCCCTACTCCCTCGTCTCCTTAACCCCCTCAAAAGAGTAATATACCCTCTAAAGATAGTAAAATCATCATCTGGATATTAATCAATGGGAAGCTTAGAAGTTTTAAATTGCTAGGCTGAAGGAAGATATTCTTTTATTTTTCTTTCTTAATGTTTTTGGTTTAGTGACTCTCTTTTCCTTTAGTTAGCTCTAAAGAGTGACAAACAAGGAAAGATAGGTGTACTCGAGGTAAAAATTGTCAAAAACTTACCCTACATTATTAGAGCATCCTTTAAATTTGCTATTAAGTTGACTTGAGGGACCTTCGAATATACTTTAAATCTATTGTTAAGTTGACATGAGGGACCAATATGCGCAACTAAGGATGGACGATCTTGTGAAAGGCAGCTTCTGAGTAGGGATGCATATAAGGTGGATCCAGGGGCAAAAAGGGTCCCTCATCTCCCGCTTCGTTTTCTTGGCAGGGCGGATGTCGAGCGGGTTGATTTTTATTCTAATTTTTGCCCCCACTTAGCGCTCCGTTTGGGACAGGTCAGGGCAAGAGTAGGTTTTTGGCAGACTTTCGGTGGATCGGGGTGGATCAAGGGAGAGAAGGGATTCCCTGCCTCCCGCTCCGTTTCTTTAGCATATAGGGGGCAGATTTGGGGTGAGTTATTTTTTTTTCTTATTTTTGGCCCCTACTTACCGCCCCGTTGGGAGGGGGAGGGGAGGGGAGGGGAGGGGAGGGGGGTGCGAGGCGGGGAGTGAGGGAGGGGGCAGGGGAGACTAGGGCAAAAGCTTCATTTAACCCATATCTATTTGCACCCCTACTCCCCTACTTCTAAGAAACTCAAATACAAAATAACCTTTTTTTTTGGAATGCGAAGGAAAGGGGGGGGGGGGGGGGGGGGGAGGATGACTAGGGCAAAAGCTTCATTAACCCATATCTATTTACTACTTCTAAGAAACTAAAATGCAAAACAAACCATTTTTTGGAATGCGAAGGGGGGGAAGACTAGGGCAAAAGCTTCATTAACCCATATCTATTTGCACCCCTACTTCTAAGAAACTCAAATGCAAAACAACCCATTTTTTGGAATGCAAGTTGATATTTTAGCAGTATAACTAGATCTCATTGATGGATAGCACATTAAGAGTTTGAATGAGGTCTACTCTGAAGGCTAATCTTAGGGCAAAGGATCTGAGGCTTGGAATGGGAATCGACATGAACCACTCTCATTGTTGGTGTTCGTTTTGAGGGATTGGCGTTCAGATTCTCATTCCGGAAGAAATCGAACACTCCCCAAAATGACCCCTACCATGGAGGTGGGAGTCCACTTTGATTCTGGAAGAAATTGAGAAAAGAACTTTTATTTTTACACTCACAATTATTTCAATTCAAATATAACCCTAAATATGAATTCAGATTAAATTATAATTTCAATTTTTAATTATAGATTCAAAATTATTGTTTTTATTCTAAAGTTCAAATTTAAATTCCAATATAAGTTTGATATTTAGTTTTAGTTTTAGTTTTATTTTGACTTTCGAATTAAATTAAATTGTCAATTCAAATTCTACATTCAAAATTGTGAGCCCGGAGTTGGATTGAAATTTTGATTACAAATTTGTTAATGGATTTAAATTTTAATAAAAATTAAATTTTTAGTCAAAAGTTAATTTATGTTTAAATTTGTTTACCAAGAATAGTTTTATTTTTGAATTTCAATTTGAATATAAATTTAAATTGTGAATCAATATCTCATTTTGAATTCTGATTTGAACCCAAATTTGAAACAAATTTTATATTCAAATTGTGGATCTAAATTTGTATTAGAGTTTTAAATCAAACTATGAATTCAAATTTGAAGTCAAATAGTTTGAAATCAAATTTGAAGTCAAATACTAATTCTGAAGTTCAGATTTAAATTTTATATTTTGAGTGTTGAATTCAATTTTATATTTTGAATTATGAATTCTATTTTAAATATTTATATGGGCAAGTGAACTTCGCTCAACCAAATAGTAAAAAATGGGAATCAACTACTCCTATTTGGATTCCTATTATGTACCAAAATTAGGAGATTTCATCATTCCGTTTTCCATTTGGTCTCCTCGGATTCCCATTCAAATTTTCGTTTCAATTTTTGAACAAAACACGCCCTTATAGTAGTTGCACAGAACTGGAATTAGGTCTATCTAATGGATTAACATGTAATATCCCAAAGAATGCCTAAACTTAAGGACTAAGCCTTCTTTGGTACCAGGCATGAACAAAACTTGCCATAGGCTGGGTGAGTACCAACTCTGTAGTATAGATCGCAAACAAACTTGGGAACTAGATTCGTATCTTCTGTAATAGTAGCACCATTTCATTTTCAACAGGGCAAAGGGGAAGCACATAGAAACAGATCTCGAACCACGGGTCTCCACAAAGCTGATTACCAATTATGTTGATCATCAAAGATCAATATGATTCATTTGTCTAAACATAAATTTCCTTTTAAAGAACTCCAAACCTGGTTTAACTTCAGATTTCACATTCCTAGAAAAGGATGAAGAAAAAAGGAAATCGATAAGAAAAATGTCATGGAAAAAGAGCTTCTTACCTTGCATTCTTTCCGCCCACCACTTTCTGCAATAGCTTCCTTTCCCTTTTCTTGAGCAGGCTTCTGTAAGAAATAAAGGCAAAACAAGGAATAGAACAAATTTACATTAGGTCAGAAATAGTAATATAAAGAACAACACAATTATACTATATTTCTACATAATTGTTAAAAGTAACATTATATGGCAAAAACCTTGAAAAGCAAGAAATAGATAACAAAATCAAACTATCACCCAAGAATTCTAAGGCCTCAAACTTTTTTAACAGCTTAATTAATTAGAAGATAAATCATACAACAGCTTCTGGTCTAACTCCATATCATACACAAATGGTATCTTTCCCGACAACAATAATAGTACTGATGACTTAAAAAATATTATGGTTAATAGTGATGGGACAAGCAACGAAAAATAACTCATACACTCTGTCTCTGAGTACAACTAAGCCTTCGACGGCCTGTTGCAAGGTCCAAGGCATGAAAGCTTAATGACCAGCACAACCAATCAAACTGAAACAGCATGATCAAGACAAAGATCAGTAGATCACTATAAAGTATAATTTACATGCTCATCGCTCAGTTTACATTTCCAACTACTATCAAGTTGCCAGATTATTTTTCATGCTCCTTTACATCTTGAAAACATATACCGCATGCTAGGATACTAAGATGTTCTCCGTAAAAGGTTTTTGTTTCAGCACAAAGGCCTATCAAACAAAAGTAGGTGACTACTGGTGTTTCTACATGTTTCTGCCTTTTATTTTTCAGCATTTGCAGGACGATATGAGATAGCAGAGTTGAATCCCAATTTTGAGGCATATGCCTAAATCAAAAACTTCGTTGCATAACTAAGTTGACAAGGAAACTAATATTACATGCAAGAAACTACTCTTATAATCATTGATGAATGTACCACAAACACCAATCAAAAGTTAAAGAAGTTAGAGCAAGATGGGCCAAAAGACACCAAAAGATTTTTCACTGACATAAACTTAATGAAAAAAAAAAAGAGACAAAACACATATACAACAAAAGAATATGCTGACATTAGCTTGTTATGCTTCACCTCTTGAAAGAAGATTTTCTCTCCTTGGGAACATGTAACAATAAGATATAAATAAATAATAATATGTAAATAAGAAGTAAAAACACAGAAGCAAGTCAGAAGGGAGAAAATATGGAGAACCAATTAGATTTTCACTTGAACACAAGGACCACATGGCATAAGCAATACTTGAAAATTTTCAGGGCTGACATAAATTAAAGAGCATTAGTAAAGTTCACGAGATTAAATGTTGACCTCAGTTTCCTTTTGCTCCACCTGTTCATTCTCAGTTTCTTTTTGCTCCAACTGTTCATTCTCAGTTTCTTTTTGCTCTGCCTTTTCATTCTCAGTTTCTTCTTGCTCCACCTTTTCATTCTCAGTTTCTTCTTGCTCCACCTTTTCATTCTCAGTTTTTTTTTGCTCCACCTTTTCATACTCAATTTCTTTTTGCTCCACCTTTTCGTTCTCACTTTCTTTTTGCTCTACCTTTTCATACTCAGTTTCTTTTTGCTCCACCTTTTCATTCTCACATTCTTTTTGCTCCACCTTTTCGTACTCAATTTCTTTTTGCTCCACCTTTTCGTTCTCACTTTCTTTTTGCTCCACCTTTTCGTACTCGATTTCTTTTTGCTCCACCTTTTCGTTCTCACTTTCTTTTTGCTCCACCTTTTCGTACTCAATTTCTTTTTGCACCTCATTTTCGTTCTCACTTTCTTTTTGCTCCACCTTTTCATACTCAGTTTCTTTTTGCTCCACCTTTTCATTCTGCTTCTCTTCAATTGCATTCTACAAGGTATAAATGTCAAGGGAAAGTAATAAATTAAAAATCCTAATTCTCACTTCTACTAACAAGGAAAGAAAAAAAAAAATCAAGATCATCAACTATTGACTGATTATGTAGCAGTGGCATTAAATTAGCCAGGTTGTATAAACAGACCAGAGAACTGGGAAAAAAAAGAATGAAATTTACATCAGGATGAAAGAGGAAGTTCTTTAGCAACTAATACATAAAAGTGCTAACCTCATGTTGTAACTGTGTACCACTTTCTAAGGGATCATCTTGTCCTTGTTCATCAACCTTCTACAAGAATTTTCAGAAATAAAAATTACAGAAGATAGGTACCAAACAAATGAGATGTATATCATCTAATAAAGACAAGAAGTTCTTCCTGCTACGAAGAAAAGAACAAAACTATATTACGCATTTATATAACCAAAAATCCAAAATTCTTTTTAACGCATAATTAACTATCAAAGAGAAACAAAAAAAGAAAACAGACAAGAAGCGAAAGGGAAAAAACAATAGTTAAAAGGATAACCTTGCATTCTGTCTCTTTCACCCTACTGGGAAGAGTCTCTCTTGTCTCTTCTTTGGGAGCCTTTTTGAAAGATGTAAAAGAAGCGAAATTATGAAGATCATCACAATAGTATTGCTTCAAATTAGAAGTTTCGTATCAAACTTGTAGTGAGCACATCCAAGTCTAAACTACTCTTAAAAAAGCATTGGCATTGCTTGAAACAGCATGATCCGAAAATATAAATTCCAGATGACATGAAATGGTAATTTTAATTTTAATTTTTTTTTTCCATGCAGACAGATTCAAGATCCACCAAGGGAAATACTGAGACACCATTATTAACTTCTGTCCAAAGGAGACAACTGTTAAGGGCCATTCATTTCACCAACTTGAAACACTTGAAACAAGCTGCTGTAACCACTCTGCGCATTTTACTATTTGAAACATCATGATGTAATTGTTCCCCAGAAATAAAATAATAGCACCATAGGAAACAAAATCTTCAGAATTCTTATCAATGATGCACCTAATAGGTCAAGGTCTCAAAAGTCAAGAATTCTTATTTCCCATGCTTTGAGCTTACTGATACTATAATGCTGCAAGCTTAAACAAGTTTACCCATTATATTCTTCCAACAAGACACATCAGCTTAAGACAATCTGGTGTGACCACTTTATGCATTTTATTATTTGGAAACATCATGATGTCATTGCAAGCACAGAACAGCTTAAAGAAAGCATGTCTGTAGAAATTGAACTACTCATCTAGCAAGTAGAAAAATGGTGGCAACTTTTCTTTTTTGTTTAAGCTTCAAGATGGAGAACACATTACAAAATTGTTTCAACTTTCAACTTAAAACTTAATAGTAATTGTAGTGCCAATGCTCTCATTTGGTCGTTCTTCAAGTATCATTCTCATACTCATCCTCATCGCTTGCATCGCCATGATTTTCTTCTTCTTCTTCTTCAGATTTTTCATCCCAAATATCTTCTTCTTATATATCCTCAAAATCAACCCGATCTGGTTCTTCTTCAATGAATAAAGACGATCGAGATGACGACAACTTATCCTTACCTTTTTTAATTCCCCTTCCCTTTTCAATTTATTTTCCTTTTTCTAATTTCCTTTCCTTTTTCTTAAAGTTTTTTGGGATTTCTTTTAAGATTTTTTTTAAGTATCTTAACAAGTTAAAGTTTAAGAATCAAATTAAGAACTCGACAACCCGATAACTTGAACCCAAAAATCCATCTAAGCATAAATATTGTGAGGTGCGCCTGAGGGGCGCGCCTCGCGCCTCCCTTGAGGCGCACGCCTCAGAGCCTAGGCGCGCGCCTCAGCAATAGCGAGGGCGCGAGGCGCGTGCCTTAGCGCCTCAACAATAGCGAGGCGCGCGCCTCAACAATAGCGAGGCGCGCGCCTCAAGCGAGGCACGAAATGAATTTTGGGTTCAAGTTATCAGGTTATCGGGTTCTTAATTTGATTCTTAAACTTTAACCTGTTAAGGTACTTAGAGAAATCCTAAAAGAAACCTCAAAAAATCCTAAAAAAAAAAAGAAAAGGAATTAAAAAATGAAAAGGAATTGAAAAGGGAAAGAGAATTAAAAAAGAAAAGGATAAGTTGTCGTCATCACGATTGTCTTTATTCATTAATGAAGAGCCAGATTGGGTTGATTTTGAGGATACAGAAAAGAAGATATTTGGGATGAAAAATCTGAAGAAAAAAAAGAAAAAGAAGATTATGGCGATGAGGATGAGGATGAGGATGAGGATGAGGCTTGAAGAACGACCAAATAAGAGCATTAGCACCGCAATCACTTTTAAGTTTTAAGTTGAAAGTTGAAATATATATATATATATATATATATATATATATATATATATATATATATATATATATATATAATTTGAGAATTTATATGCATGTGTTTTCTTTATTTTTTTATGGTTATTTTGTTTTTGTATAGTTATTTTGGGTTTTTTTATGTAGAACATTAAATTAAACTAGGCTTAGCAAATGTGTGCCTCGCCTTCTTGAGGCGCGCACCTCGCGCCTAGGCTCCAAAGGAGCCTCGCGCCTCTTTGTGCCTCGCGCCTTTTCAAACACTGCATGAAGGTGGGAGTCACTTTTGAGGGATTTGAATCTCCCCGGAATGGGAATCGGAATGCCAATCCCTCAATCCAAACGCTAACAATGGGAATGACTTATTCCAATTACCATTCCAAATCTTAAATACTTCAAACCAAACATGCCCTAAAAGTTGCTGCTAAATCATTCCTAATCACCTATGTTGCCATCAATATAATAGAATACCACTAGAGTCCGAAGTGAAAAAAGAATTTATTGTGTTTCCCTATCCTGAGAATTAGCCAGCACAATTGATTTGTCAGGTGGTAAATCAGCTCCTCAAATACAAACTGATTAGGTAAATATCACAAGTCTGTACGATTACAGCAGACAGCCAAATAAAGAATGCCCCATGGAAAAGAGCTGGGAGAGAAAAATAGTTATTAAATGTGTATTGCAATCACTACAAGGTATGGATAGCTCAGACAGAGGGGTCAAAGCTATACCCAACACATATCCAAATTAAGCCAAAGGCGCACAAAAATGTGACTAACAAAGACAAAACTCCTTTCAACTTGTTCCATAGGATTTTGTGCAACTGTAAAGCCCTTTTATAGTCTTATTATGCTCAGTTAGACAGCTTGCAATTCACAAACCAGCATTTAGAGGACCAAAGTCATCTTTTACATCCTGCCATGCATGCATTATGTAAATGGTTGAACTTTTGGGAGGCGAAGAATGCAATTAACGATTATCCGCAGTCTAAATGCGATAAATGGTTCACCACATCTATATCACAATAGCTAGCGAGCTGTTTATGTATTGCAACATAGAAAGTGGCGAACTGTTTACTGCATTCTAAATGCGGTAAACAGTTCAAAGCTTTCTTTAGACTCCACTGAGATGGCGTAGACATGGTTAGTTTAGTTCTACTTTTACAAATAACAATTTTACAGACTTACCTTAACAAACAAAAATGCCGACAAACCTAATTTTAAAAAAAGTTCCATAAACAAATACTTTTGAACTAATGCGACATTTTCAAAGATCTACCTACAGAGCCTACCTTACTTTGCAACTAATAAAGATATTACACCAGCTAAGCATCCTCAAAGAGTTCACTGGCAGCCTTCCAAGTTGCTTCATTTTGCTTTGGCTTAAAATTACCGGACAAATTTAAAGGGGACCAAGGTCACATTAACAGTCAGATGTTCCATTCATAATTAGTCAGTTTATTTTATTTATAAATTTTTAGATTGCATTCCAGCAGACAACGGATTGCTATAAATTCCAGGCTAACTTACAATGCTAATCCAATGAAAAGAGAAAAAAATTAGAGCACAGTTTTACTTTACTCAATATTCTAAAGCTATGCAAACATTTCTTTATCGCCTTTTAGTTGGAAAAGGGAGCTACAATGTAACAGAAATAATCATTGTTTTAGAGTCTGTTGATCACGGAGTTTCTTCTTCCTTAACATAAGAATCAGACAAAGTTCGACAACCTTGGGCACTTGAGCATTGAGAATTGAACAAAAACTTCAAAGATGCTAAGGATTGTGTTCCTCCCAGTTAAGTTCCAGTTAAAACAATAATTAGAAGCGCTATTATGACTAATTTGGAGTTCACAATGATCATGGGCAAGAATCATAAATCCAAAAATGACTCTGCACCCAACTTTGAAAACAAAAAAAAAAAAAAAAAAAAGAAAGAAAGAAAGAAAGAAGATTAATATTCTGATCAAGTTGAACATTCAGAGTGAAGCAGCTAACGAAAAAGAAGGCTGCAATACTAACTGCTCGAGGATTTCTGGATAGGACAATGAACCAAATTGAGCGGCGTATTAATAAATATTACATTGAAGAATGATGATTGCAATAAGTTTCAATATTTCAAAGAAGAAGCAAAATACCTGATTAGGCTCTGACAATTTCTTGGGCTTCGAGCACATTTGGGAACTGAGAAAAACAAAACAAAGTTTAAAAATACAGTAAAATAAAACTAACGGGATACAACACTACTTTAGGTCAATTTACTTTGTTTTGAAGGTGTTTGGTTCTCTCCTATTTTTTCTGTAGGGCAGCACAAAGAGCTCCAACCTTTTATTGTTTTACCCCAGAATTACATTAAAAAGTGCCTCAAATGCTGTATTTTGTAACTCCAAAAACTGTTTCCAAACACCAATCTTGTAATAATAAAAAAATATAAAAAAATAAAAAAAAAAGAATCTGAAAACTCTGGATTAACAAGTTACCCCAGTTTTACAATATTGCCATGCCAGCCCTTCATCTGCAAACAGAAAGAACAATCTCAGACAATTAGGTCAAAATTTAACTAAGCAGCAAAAGCAGCAGCAGCAGCAACAACAACAACACCAAAAAATGCACCTTATATTCCTTCTTCTTGCGGGGGTGATTGAACTTGCAGCTCATGCCGTACCAGCAGCTTCCAGTCTTCACGTAGTACTCGCAGTCGGGCTCGTCGGGCCGCTGCGGAAACTGCTGCCTGCCGCCGCCCCTCCCCTCTCCCGACTTCTTCTTTTTCTTCGCCGCGCAGCCATTCCCCTCCGATTTCTCAGCCATAAGAGAGCCGGCGCCGACTTCTTCTTGCTCCCTCTCCCAGCCGCCGCTCCCCTCCGACCCGCTGCACGAATCCGGCGCCGACTTCTCCTCCGATTGCCCCAACTCGTCCAACCCCTGGCTCAACGCTTCCGCCATCGAAGAGGATTTCTCCTTACAGACCTCCGTAAACTATCGCATTTAGCCGACTATGCAAAACCCTACAATTAAAGAAGGAAGAGGGCGAAGACCCAAAGTCACGAAGATGGCAAACGAGGGCGAGTGAGCATAATACAGTCACCATGCGGTACGCGAGAAAAACTGCTTTTAACTTTATAATACGATACAAGGCCTTTTAATTGTAAAAATGTTTTTGCATAAAAAGTTTACACTTTTTTTTTTAGCATTATTAGGTGTACATCCTAAATAGTGTGTGCATTCAGACATCTATTTTATTTTTGGATGGATATTTATTCATTCGTCATATCGATGTGATGAATAAAATTTATTTTATTTTAGAATAAGGTGGGTATAAAATGTACATTTCATTTGGAATGCACATCTAGCATTAACTATTTTTAATTTGGAATAATTGTCTGTATAACCCTGAATTCTGAAGAAATATCTAATTTACCCCTCTTATTTTTTTCTTTTCAATATATCCTTCATACGTTCCACCGTTATTAAAAATATCCCTACCGTTTCCCTTTGTTAAGTTAACTAGGGTTAAACTAGAGTTAAATAATAATCTGAGTTGAAAACTATCAGATATATCTATTTTGCCCGGGTTTAGGGTTTAGGATTTTTTAGGGTTTAGGATTTTTTAGGGTTCTAGGGTTTAGGGTTTAGGGTTTTAGGGTTTAGGGTTTTAGGGTTTAGGGTTTAGGGTTTTTTAGGGTTTTAGGGTTTAGAGTTTAGGGTTTTAGGGTTTAGGGTTTAGGGGTTTAGGGTTTTAGGGTTTTAGGGTTTAGGGTTTAGGATATATTTGAAAGGGCAAAATAGTAATTACACATAGATAACGGCAGTTCCAAACGGTACACTAACAGAGTTTAACTTCAGGGATATTTTGGAAAGAAGTTGGAACGTAAGAAGGGTAGTTTTAATATTAGCCTTCTAAGAGGGGTAAACCTGAAAACAGAAATTTTTTTAGAAATATATAAGAAATTGCCCCTTTTAATTTTATTAACTATTTTTAATTTTACCCACCGTTTCTCTTATTTTAAAGGCACTGTTTGGTTTGGTTTCCCATTATATTATAAGTGAAAATAGTTGTTTTTGTTTTTTTTTTTTTTTTTTTTTGGAATAAATTGATATAAATTTAAAATTACTATTTTGAAACCATTATATTATAAGTGAAAATAGTTGTTTTTGTTTTTTTTTTTTTGGAATAAATTGATATAAATTTAAAATTACTATTTTTTTAAAAAAAATACATTTATTTCGAGAACAAAATTAATTAATTAAATATAATTTTAATTTTTTAATTCATTTAATATTTTAACTAATTTAATTATTTTATTAATCAATTATTTAAATATTAAATAATTAACTAATTAATTTATTAATTTATTATAAATTTATAGTTAATTAAATTATTAATTAATAATACTCATTATTAATTATTTTTTATTAATTAATATTTAAAATTATCTAATAATAATTAATTAAATAAATTAAATTATTATTTAATTAATCTGATTATATTAATTAAATAAATAAAATATTATTACTTAAAATTTAAAAATTAATTTTGTTTTCACTATTTCAATTTAACTATTCATACGCTATTTTTTTTTATTTCTAGAAATAATTCAATTTTTATCTTAAATACAAAATTAATGTACATATTCCTAAAATAAACAGTTGCTGTTCATACCCAAATCAAAAACTACCTATCTCTCAATATATTATATTTTATTTAATAAAAACTTTTAAAATAAAATAAAAATTATATTCCATGCCAAATACTACACTTCTCTCCTCACGTGATTTAGGATGAGTCATATTATTCGTTCTAGATTAGTATATAATAAATTCTACACAATCTATAATTTTTAATATGAATCTAAATATGAAGTAAAAATTTAAAATTAAAATTTAAGTTTAATTTATGACTTTAAACTTGAATTTAAGTTTCTTTAAGTTTCAAATTCGAACGTTAAATTCTTAAGTTTTAAATTTAATTTTAAATTAAATTTTAATGGGAGAATATTTTGTGCATTGGAAAAGGGACAATTCACTAACTTTGAAGCAAATTTAGAATTTTAACTATATAATTATTGCAATCAACAACCGTCTAAATTTAAATTATAAATTTAAGTTCAAATATTACTCTGATTTTATCAACTTAAATATGTATTGTACGTACCTAAATCCAAATTTGAACTTAAATCACAACCTAAATCCAAATTTGAACTTAAATCACATACTTAAATTTATATATAAGCTTTAAATTTTAACTCTAAAAACTATCTAGTGTCATTTATATTTGCTAGTGAAATGTAGACTTATACCATCAACCACAGTAAATGCCATTAGAACTTCTGCCTGTCCCACCTACAGCTGTGATTGATTATAATTACCGGCAGTGTAGAAAGTAATCACCGTGAAAGGTTAATTTTCTTCCATGTGTGCCTTGGCATATATGGATATAAAATTTAAAAATGAGCAACATTATCGATACATTCTAAAATATGGTGTACATATTATTTAGATTTTGTGAATCTCATAATGAAAGGTGTAAGATCTATACTCTTTTTTGAGCGTACAAGTAGAATTGGAAAATGCTAGTTGTACATCTCACACCCATTCATTTAATGGGTGGGATTTGATAAGAGGTCATTTCACAATTTGTGAAGTAACCCTCCCGCCCGCCTTTAGATGGTTGGGTGTAGGATGTACATCCCCTTTGGAGTGTATATGTGGCAATGCCCTTATTTTAAATTTTACAGATTAGATTCGAATTTTTAGTAATATGACTAAAATATTTTTATTTCTTTTTTTTTCTCTCATTATTTTTTTTCTCTTCCACCTTCATTGCCTCCTCTACTGCCTCTGCGGTCCTCGGCGACGATGACGAGAGTGGGCACCACCTCCTCTTCCTTCGCCTCTGTACTAGAGAATGAAGACTTGGAGCGAGCGTGGGCAAGGGCGGAGTGGACAAAGGTGATGCTTGCCGTCGCCCGTGAGGGTAATGACAAAGGCGGCCCATCACTCTGCGGATGGAAAGTAGTACTAAAGTCCAACTGGGTGCCCAAAGTCTTATGGAAGCTCCTCCAAAAATGAGATGTAGACTTCGGATCTCGATTAAAAACTATAGAGACAGACACTCCATGAAGCTGAACAATCTCATCAAAATACACCTGTGTAAGCTAGCAGTACTAAAGTCTAACCGGGTGTCCAAAGCCTCGTGAAGGCTCATTCAAAAATGAGATACAGACCTCGGATCTCGATCTGAAACTATAGAGACAGACACTCCATGAAGCTGCACAATCTCATCAAGATACACCTATGCAAGCTTCTCTCTCGACCAAATAGTATGGATAGGGATAAAGTGAGCAGATTTGGTCAACCTATCCATGATCACCCAAATAGCATCATGCTTGGCCTATGAGCGAGACAATCCAACAACTAAATTCATGGTGATCCTCTCCCACTTCCATAAGGGGATGGGTAAGCTCCGTAACTTGCCCGTGGGAAGTTGATGCTCGGCCTTCACTTGTTGACATATCAAGCATTGGGCCACAAATTTTCCAACATTCTTTTTCATACCGGGCCACCAATAAAGTAACCTTAAATCCTTATACATTTTGGTGCCACCCGGGTGAAGAGAATAAAGTGCTCAATGTGCTTTCTTCAAAATCTCTTCCTTGATTTCCAAATTCGCCGACACACAAAGTCGATTTCAGAAACAAAGTATGCCATGGTCGTCTACATGAAACTCATCGGCTCGGCCGTCCACAATAGCTGCCCGGATCTATTCCAAATTAGGATCTCGAACTTGTTTCATCTTGATCCTTTCCACAAGAGTTGGATGCAACACCAATGCCATCAGTCTTATGGCTGTCTCGGGTGCTACAACCACCAACTCTAACTGTCTCAAATCCTCAAGTAACGGCAGTTGGGAGGTAATCATCATTGCTAAATTCTCTACCGATTTGCAACTTAGGGAATCTGCCACTACATTCACTTTACCGGGGTGGTAGAGAATGGTCAAATCATAATCCTTAAGGAGATCAAACCATCTTCGCTGCCTAAGATTTAACTCTTTCTGAGTAAAGAGGTATTTCAATCTCTTATGATCAGTATATACCTCACAATGCTCATCATACAAATAATATCGTCATAATTTCAAGGCAAAAATCACGGTGGTCAATTCCAAATCATAAGTGGGGTAGTTTTTCTTATAATCCTTTAATTGATGAGAGACATAAGCAATAACCTTCTCATTTTACATCAAAACACAACCCATCCCACTCAAAGAAGCATCACCAAAGATAACATATCTCGCTCCAGTAGTAGGCAAAGCCAAGATGGGAGCGTTAGTCAACTGTTCCTTCAATTGCATGAAGCCTTTCTCATACGCATCATTCCAAATAAACTTGGTACCTTTATGCGTGAGTCGCGTGAGGGGAGTAGATAACCTTGCAAATCCCTCAACAAACCGCTGATAGTATCCGGCTAGACTGAGAAAGTTCCTAATCTCGGTGATGTTCGTCGGTCTAGGCCAATCCTTGATTGCCTCAATTTTCTTGGGGTCCACACTATTCCTTTTTCTGATATCACATGACCCAAGAATGCCACCTCTCATAGCTAAAACACACATTTCTTCAACTTAGCATAGAGCTCTTTTTCCTGAAGTATTTGCAACACTTGCCTCAAGGGATCCTCACGCTCTTCATCACTTCAGGAATACACTAAAATATCGTCGATAAACACCATGACGAATCTATCCAAAAAGGGTTTGAAGACACAGTTCATCAAATCCATAAAAACTGCCGAGGCCTTGGTGAGCCAAAATGGCATAATAGTGAACTCGTAATGTCCATACCGTATCCTAAAAGCCATCTTAAGAATATCATCGAGCTTGATCCTGAGCTGATGATATCCAAACTTAAGATCAATCTTCGAGTACACCCTTGATCCTTGGAGTTGATCAAACAAATCATCAATTCTCGGCAATGGATACTTGTTTTTAACCGTGACCTTGTTGAGTTCACAATAGTCCACACAAAGGCGAAGCGATCCATCATTTTTTTTGACAAACAAAACTGGCGCTCCTCGAGGTGAAACACTCGGTCGGATGAAACCTTTTTCTAACAAGCCTTGAAGCTGCATCTGAAGCTCCTTTAACTCCGCCGGTGCCATCCTATATGGTGCATTCGATATTGGGGTAGTTTCAGAAATCAGATCTACTACAAACTCGATCTCTCTATCCGGCGACATCTCCGGCAGCTATGCCAGGAATCAACAAACTCCCGCATAATCGGGATATCCTCAACTCTCGGAGTCTCGCCGCTCCGATCCACAATAGTAACCAAGTAGGCAACACAACCACTCTTGATCAACTGTTTCGCTTCGGTGGAAGAGATAGTCATCGCAAACAACGAGCTCTTGCAACCTCTAAACACAAACTCATTTTGTCCCAATTCCCAGAAAGTCACAAGTCGGCTCTCATAATCAATAGTAGCATAATACCTCGTTAGCTAATCCATACTCAACACCACATCAAATTCTCCAAGTCTATGAAGGGCCAGCAAATCTGTCGGCATGATCCATTCTCCAATCCTAACAGGGCAACTAGGGCAATATTCTCGAATTTCCAAAGCATGATTGGGAACATAAACTCGTCCTAGATGCAAAGTATGAACTAACTCAATGCCATGCAACTCGGCAAACAGCCGGTCAATGAATGAATGTGATGCATTGGTATCAAATAAAGCTCGAATTCGAATACTATTAATCAAAATGATACCTACAACGACGTCCTCTGCTATTGACGTCTTCTTTGCCTGGGCCGCATATATGCGCCTACTCGAAGCCTGACGTGGCTCATCGTATTGCCGTGACACCGATGGTCGTCCTGAGTGGGAGTAGGTGGGTGGGGTCCTCTGTCCCTAAGTAGCTGGTGCCGATGCCGATGAAGGTAACGATAATGAGCCTCGCGGGCACTCTAATCGAAAGTGGCCCTCTTGACCGCACAGAAAGCACTTGCCTCCACGTTGCGTGCATTGTGGCGGCACATGAGGTCCACCACAAATCACTCAACACGGTGGTCGCCGATGGTCGGGTGCTCCTCAGTGTGAAGATGAGCCACATCCTCCAAACTGGTTCCTCGGATGCTTCGATGACTTTCTCGAATTAGGCTTGTGACTTGCGCCCTCGGCTGCTGGTCTCTTGCCTTACGTCATATCAAGGGCCTCTCTCTCTTTCTTTGCAATCTTTGCGCTTTTTCTACAATCAAGGCGCGATCCACGACCTTCCGGTAGGTTTGGAGGTTTAGAAGCTGAACTAATCGGAAGATAGATGGTCGAAAATCGTTCTCCAACATGCGAGCCTTATCCTCGTCATCCCTTGTTGGGTTAAAAGTAATTGGATCTAAATAAGGGAAAAAACACCTAGAGGGGGGTGAATAGGTGTAAACAATAAACACTCAAAAATCGTTGCGCTATAAAACCCAATGCGGAAAAATAAATGAACACGCAAGATTTTTACGTGGAAAAACTCCAAACCGGAGTAAAAAACCCAACATATCTTCTAGGCATTCAAGAACCAAATGTCACAAACTGTTAGTCCAACATCAACTTGTTAGTCATATTACATGCCCAAATAGTTAGTCAAATAGTTAGTAGGGAGCATGCAACCAATCACAAAGAAAAACCAAAGTTGAGTTGAGTCATACTTACCTTGATATGACAATGTTCACATCTTCATTGTACAATCATTGTTCAAAGTTCTCTCTAACTCTCTCCCCCTTTTTGTCACAAATAAAGCCAAAAACGTAGCAAAAGCTACAAAATATAAGGAGAGTTAAAAAAAGTTCTATTAATATGCACAATCTGAGAACTAAACTACAAGTTAGAACAAAAACTAAGTCCTAAAAATCGAAACTAAATGTTAAGAACCGAAGAACTGAGAACTGCAAGAGAGTAAGGTCATAGAAAAAGTGAACAGAAGGTGCTGTTTAGTCTGAAGAGTCTGAACTGGTACAGCTCAGCTTGTTCAAAATTCCTTAAGCATTTTTGAAAAATTGGAATACTTTTTCTTGATCTTCTTGTGCTGAGAGAAATTTGCTGAAGTTCTTTCGAGATTCTTTCTGTTCAGCAGAGATTCTTTGTTGTTCCTGGCGAACTGATTCCAAAATCTGTGTCGTAGTGGTGTCTTCGAGTGTGATGGATGCTGTGTAGAAGCAGATGGTGCATCCAGTCCCTGAACCCATGGAGATTCAGTTTGTAGAACCCCAGAAAGTGAGCGTGCTCTGGTAAGGGGCCCACTATGCTGACTTTCACTTCTTTGGACATTCTTCCGTCTTGTATATTGCTTAGTTGTTGAGGCAGACTTCATAAGTCTTTTTCCTTTGACAAATTTCCTGTTCTCCTCATCAATTTTTCGTTGAACATCTTTGAAAAATTCATCCCATTCCTTCTCATCATAGTCTGAGCTGTCCTCCCCAGCTTCTTTAGTCTTTTCTTGAGTGGAATCATCCTGTTCCTTTTAACAGATGTACTCGTGTGCACCATATGATCAACAAAGAAGGAACCACGAGAATGCCATTGAACACAGTGCTTTAAGAAGTTGAAGTCCTGTGAAGAGCACCTCAAGAACACATGAAAAAAATCGTCAATTTTGAAAAATTTGAAACATTGTACCTAGACAATCATAATCATGTAGAGAAGCTAAGAATCAAATTAGTTTTGCAAAAAGAATTTAAAAATAGATCAATCGCATGATTTACAAAAATTCCTCTTTTATGCCCTAAAACTGAATTTTTAGAAATCGAAGCCTAAAAACTCGTTAATCAGGTAAAAACCCAGCATAAAAGCAAAACTAATTGACCCAGAGTTCTTATTTCAAAAGAAATTTGATCAAAAACCATTCACAAACGAAAAAGATCCATGATTTCAACTCACGTTTGATGAAAAAATATAAAAACTGTGAAAAACCGAGATTTGATCAATAAAACTTACTTGAATCCGAAGAACTTTGAGTTTGGAAGCTCCAAGATGCAAGAAATCTAGAGAGAGAAGCTCTAGAGACTTGAGAACAAAAGATTAGGGTAAAAGAAATCAAATCCTCTTTGTTCTTATAGAAACCCTAGCCGTGATCCGGATCGGATCGAGAATGTGATCCGGATCGGCTACCCGCAGGAAGAATCCTGCGTTCGGGATCCGGATCACTTACCCGATCCGGATCGGCTTCAACTTTTTCTCCAGAAAATTTTAGAAAAATTCCATAAAATCCAGAAAAAGTATGTAAGCACTTTACCATATCAACTTTAAACAAAAATCATCGTTTCATACAACAAGAAATAGATTATACAAATCTATCAAAAATACTCAAAAATGAAACGAAAATTTACGAAAATTAAAACACTTAAAGTTGAACAACTTCAATTACATCTATCCTGATCTTATGTGTAATGCCTTTATCAAATCATCAATTTTGGTAAAGAAAATGAAATACCAAGATCAATAGATGTTTGAAATCCCAGATAAGTTAGATAATATATCTAGACAATCTGTTGAAGGAGTGGCTCTTTGAGCATCTTTTATCAAAAATCCCACCTTATACCAACCATGAAATACGACTGAGTCAAGTATTTCAATATGCATTTCATCAACATTTTTAAAACAAAAATTTGCTTTGCATTCATGGAGTATCTTTTTCTTTCTTTCATTTTCTCCATGTGGTGGTAGTTTTCACACTCCTCATTGGGATGTAACTCTTTCCACATCTTTTGAGCATTTTACATTTCTTTGACTCCCCCTCAATTGGCTATCAATTATTTAATATATAAGGTATTCAACCAAAAATTGATCTCGCATTCATACTCGACTAAGCAATCAAATATGATAATGACTATACCAAGAGATCATTGAGAGAGAAATTGACTTTGATCACTTAAAAGATGGTTTAATTAACGTAAATGATCATTGCAACATTGAAATATTATGATATCAAAAGCATAATAAATTTCTAAATGCATAAAAGGATGCAATTAAAGTCAATTATGATTTATGCTCAATTAATGTCCTATGTACAAAACATAGATAAAGAACAAAACAAAAACAAAAACAAAACCTAACCTAAGCAAAGGTTTCAAAAAGAGTTTATTTCAAGGAAAGCATGCCAATTGCTTTACGCAAGTGAATAAAACGTTTTTGATCCAAAGGTTTTGTTAAGATATCAGCTAATTGATCCTCAGTTGAAATATATGACAGTTGAAGAATATTTGATTCAACTAGCTCTCTAAGAAAATGATATCTAAGTTCAATATGTTTTGTTCTAGAGTGCAACACAGGGTTTTTAGAAATGTTAATAGCACTAGTGTTGTCACATAAAATGGTTACCGAAGTTGCTGAAATCCGGAAATCGCTCAACACGCTTTTCATCCAAATCAATTGGGTTGAACAACTTCCTGCAGAAATGTACTCCGCTTCGGCAGTCGAGAGTGCTATGCAATTCTGCTTTTTACTGTGCCATGCAACAAGGCAATGGCCAAGATAGAAGCATGCACCACTCGTGCTTTTCCGGTCATCCACTGATCCAGCCCAATCGGCATCTGAGTATCCAACAATATCCAAAGTTGTTCCCATAGGATACCAAATTCCGAAATTGATTGTACCTTTGATATACGGATGATCCGTTTCACCGCTTTCAGGTGAACCTCCTTCGGTGCTGATTGATATCTCGCACAAATCCCAACACTGAAGGATATATCCGGGCGACTAGCCGTGAGATATAGTAGACTTCCAATCATACTGCGATACAGTTTCTCGTCTACATTCTCACTATGTGATTCACTTCCAAGTCCCTTATGGCTAGTTCCCATTGGAGTCGGAAAATCCTTAGAATTTTCTAGATCAAACTTTTTGACCAACTCCAGTGCATACTTGGATTGACACAAGTGAATTCCTTCATCGTTTTGTTTAACTTGTAATCCAAGAAAATAAGTCAATTCGCCCATCATGGACATCTCAAATTCGCTTTCCATGGTCTCCGCGAATTTAGAAGCATCATTATCTCTTGTTGCTCCAAAAACAATGTCATCGACATAGATTTGAGCAACTATGAAATTGTTTTGATAATGCTTCACAAAGAGAGTCCTGTCAGCTCCCCCTCGAGTGTAGCCCTTTTCCAAAAGGTGCTTTGTCAACCTTTCGTACCATGCTCGCGGTGCTTGTTTCAGACCGTAAAGAGCCTTTTTCAGACGAAAAACATGGTTAGGTAGTTTATGATCCACAAAACCTTTCGGTTGAGCCACATAAACTTCCTCATTTAAAAACCCATTTAAAAAGGCGCTCTTAACGTCCATTTGAAATAATTTGATTTTAAAATGACAAGCTATCGCAAACAAGATACGAATGGACTCGAGTCTAGCTACAGGGGCGAAAGTTTCATCAAAGTCTATACCTTCTACTTGAGAGTAGCCTTGAGCAACTAACCTTGCTTTGTTCCTGATGATAGTACCTTCTTCATTTTTCTTGTTCTTGAAGATCCATTTGGTACCTATCACATTGTGTTGCTTCGGAGGCTTCGTTAATTCCCAGACTTTGTTTCGCTCGAATTGATGGAGCTCTTCCTGCATTGCTTTAATCCAGTAGTCATCTTGGAGAGCTTCATCAACATTCTTTGGTTCGATTTGAGATACATAGCATGCAAATCCGCAAACCAATTGTCTCCGTGTTCTAACTCCTTCTTGTGGATCTCCAATGATGTTCGATTCAGGGTGATCCTTGGAGATGCGTAACGTTTGAGGTAGAGGAGTAGGCGGAGGTACACGAGATGATTCCTGCACATCAGATAACTTGAAGAACCGTTAGATGCATCAACATTATTATCGAAAGAATTGTTAGAAGAAGATGCATTAGCAGGTGTATCATCATCAAGAGAGATATCGAGGGTAGATTTTTCAGATTCAAAGTGAAAAGCTTCATCTACCTTAACATTTATCGATTCTACGATCGTCTTAGATTCTAAGTTAAAAACTCGATATGCTCTGCTGTTTGTAGAATAACCTAAGAAAATCCCTTCGTCACTTCGAGAGTCAAATTTTCCAAGATTTTCGCGATCACGCAAAATAAAACACCGACTCCCAAAGATACGAAAATATTTGATGTTAGGTTTTCTACAAAACCAAAGTTCATATGGTGTATTCAATGTCCCCGGGCGCAAATACACGCGATTAATAACATAAACAGCAGTGTTCACCGCTTCAGCCCAAAAATAAAAAGGTAAGTTCCGGCTGTGAAGCATAACACGTGCCATTTCCTGTACGACCCTGTTTTTGCGCTCGACTACACCATTTTGTTGAGGTGTGTAAGGTGCAGAGAATTCATGTTTAATGCCGTTAGAAGTGCAAAAATCAATGAATTTGGAATTTATGAATTCCCCACCTCTATCACTTCTAACTCGAGTAATCCTTTCATTCTTTTCAATCATAATACGATGCAGATTTCGAGAAAAGAATCAAAGGTATCAGCTTTTTCTTTTAAAATGCTACCCAAGTATATCTAGAAAAATCATCAACCAATAAGAAAATATACCATTTACCTCCCAGAGATGGTTGACGAGTTGGCCCCATTAAGTCCATATGCAAAAGTTCCAAAGGCCGTTTTGTACCTATGTGGTTCAAGTTCTTGTGTGCAGTCCTAGACTGTTTTCCCTTTTGGCAACCGCCACACACAATGTTTTGTTCAAAAGAAAGTTTTGGAACCCCCTTGACCACATCTTTGTTTGAAATTCTAGCAAGTTCCTTAAAGTTTATGTGACCTAGCCTTTCATGCCAAAGTGTTTCATTTTTCAAAGATGCTAGGTTACATTTTTCAGAAATCTTAGAGGAACTACATAACAATTGTTTTCTGATCTAACCCCTTTTAAAAAGAAAGCATGGTTCTGTCAGTTACAGTGCATTTATCAGATGAAAAATTAACTGAATAACCACTATCACAAAGTTGACTTATGCTTATGAGGTTAGTCTTAAGGCCATGAACAAATAACACATTATTTAGAACCGGGCCATCTGGAATAGCTACCGTTCCCTTTCCAACAATTTTGGAAGACCGACCATCTCCGAAAACAACAAGTCCTCCGGAGTTTTTCTCAAATGTTTGAAAACAGTTTTTGTCACCGGTCATATGACGGGAACACCCGCTATCCAGATACCAAGACGAACTATCATATGCATGCAAGGAAACATTGTAACAAGACAGGGAAAATTTCACCTTTGCGCACCCAAACCTTTTTGGAGTGCGTCGGTAATGATCGTGAAGTTGATCTCCTAGGTGAGAGCGTCTTGCTTGAAGAATTGCTGCTCCTTGATGATGTCGTCTTGAGCGGTGACTACCAAGGCTCTTTTCCTTCAATTGAATTGCAGTTGATTTTCGAGGAATAGCCTTTTGGTAGTCATTGCAAGAGGTGCTTGAGGTGTGCGTTTGGCTTCCGTCTTGCAATTTCTCCTTATGTGCCCTGAAATGCCACAACGAAAACATACCTTAGATCTTGACGATCCCGAGGAGGATGAAGTAGGCTTGTTGTCGTTGCTTGTCGTGAATTCCGGTGTCGGAGGAGGAGATACCGACTGAGGCACAAATACTGTCCCACTCGAACTTGGAATGTCTCCAGTTTGAGTGTATCCGAGGCCGAACTTATTTGTTTGACCAAGACCAAGAAGCCTGTCCAACTTACTCCTTCCAGAAGAAAATCTCTTTAAGTCATCCTTCAGTTGGCGTATGGTCTCCGTCATTTCCAATTTTTCCTGTCGAGCCTCGCCGTTGAGCTTCAAGAAGTAATTCGCTTTGTTCACCATATCCATATAATTCTTCTCGAGTTGCTCATTGGACTCTTGAAGGGAAACATTTGTTTTAATCAGATTATCCCTTTCCACTTCAAGATCGGTTGAGAGAGAGGTTACCCTTTTTACTTCTTCTTCGAGATCCTGCAATCTCCCTTTCAACCCCTTGTTTTGCTTAGCCAGTTTCTTTGAATCCCTCAAAAGTCTGTGGTAGGCTAAGCAAAATCTTCACCTTCCTTATCT
>CM054954.1:7378672-7531172 GCA_029168755.2 Tillandsia fasciculata
CCTAGGCTCCAAAGGAGCCTCGCGCCTCTTTGTGCCTCGCGCCTTTTCAAACACTGCATGAAGGTGGGAGTCACTTTTGAGGGATTTGAATCTCCCCGGAATGGGAATCGGAATGCCAATCCCTCAATCCAAACGCTAACAATGGGAATGACTTATTCCAATTACCATTCCAAATCTTAAATACTTCAAACCAAACATGCCCTAAAAGTTGCTGCTAAATCATTCCTAATCACCTATGTTGCCATCAATATAATAGAATACCACTAGAGTCCGAAGTGAAAAAAGAATTTATTGTGTTTCCCTATCCTGAGAATTAGCCAGCACAATTGATTTGTCAGGTGGTAAATCAGCTCCTCAAATACAAACTGATTAGGTAAATATCACAAGTCTGTACGATTACAGCAGACAGCCAAATAAAGAATGCCCCATGGAAAAGAGCTGGGAGAGAAAAATAGTTATTAAATGTGTATTGCAATCACTACAAGGTATGGATAGCTCAGACAGAGGGGTCAAAGCTATACCCAACACATATCCAAATTAAGCCAAAGGCGCACAAAAATGTGACTAACAAAGACAAAACTCCTTTCAACTTGTTCCATAGGATTTTGTGCAACTGTAAAGCCCTTTTATAGTCTTATTATGCTCAGTTAGACAGCTTGCAATTCACAAACCAGCATTTAGAGGACCAAAGTCATCTTTTACATCCTGCCATGCATGCATTATGTAAATGGTTGAACTTTTGGGAGGCGAAGAATGCAATTAACGATTATCCGCAGTCTAAATGCGATAAATGGTTCACCACATCTATATCACAATAGCTAGCGAGCTGTTTATGTATTGCAACATAGAAAGTGGCGAACTGTTTACTGCATTCTAAATGCGGTAAACAGTTCAAAGCTTTCTTTAGACTCCACTGAGATGGCGTAGACATGGTTAGTTTAGTTCTACTTTTACAAATAACAATTTTACAGACTTACCTTAACAAACAAAAATGCCGACAAACCTAATTTTAAAAAAAGTTCCATAAACAAATACTTTTGAACTAATGCGACATTTTCAAAGATCTACCTACAGAGCCTACCTTACTTTGCAACTAATAAAGATATTACACCAGCTAAGCATCCTCAAAGAGTTCACTGGCAGCCTTCCAAGTTGCTTCATTTTGCTTTGGCTTAAAATTACCGGACAAATTTAAAGGGGACCAAGGTCACATTAACAGTCAGATGTTCCATTCATAATTAGTCAGTTTATTTTATTTATAAATTTTTAGATTGCATTCCAGCAGACAACGGATTGCTATAAATTCCAGGCTAACTTACAATGCTAATCCAATGAAAAGAGAAAAAAATTAGAGCACAGTTTTACTTTACTCAATATTCTAAAGCTATGCAAACATTTCTTTATCGCCTTTTAGTTGGAAAAGGGAGCTACAATGTAACAGAAATAATCATTGTTTTAGAGTCTGTTGATCACGGAGTTTCTTCTTCCTTAACATAAGAATCAGACAAAGTTCGACAACCTTGGGCACTTGAGCATTGAGAATTGAACAAAAACTTCAAAGATGCTAAGGATTGTGTTCCTCCCAGTTAAGTTCCAGTTAAAACAATAATTAGAAGCGCTATTATGACTAATTTGGAGTTCACAATGATCATGGGCAAGAATCATAAATCCAAAAATGACTCTGCACCCAACTTTGAAAACAAAAAAAAAAAAAAAAAAAAGAAAGAAAGAAAGAAAGAAGATTAATATTCTGATCAAGTTGAACATTCAGAGTGAAGCAGCTAACGAAAAAGAAGGCTGCAATACTAACTGCTCGAGGATTTCTGGATAGGACAATGAACCAAATTGAGCGGCGTATTAATAAATATTACATTGAAGAATGATGATTGCAATAAGTTTCAATATTTCAAAGAAGAAGCAAAATACCTGATTAGGCTCTGACAATTTCTTGGGCTTCGAGCACATTTGGGAACTGAGAAAAACAAAACAAAGTTTAAAAATACAGTAAAATAAAACTAACGGGATACAACACTACTTTAGGTCAATTTACTTTGTTTTGAAGGTGTTTGGTTCTCTCCTATTTTTTCTGTAGGGCAGCACAAAGAGCTCCAACCTTTTATTGTTTTACCCCAGAATTACATTAAAAAGTGCCTCAAATGCTGTATTTTGTAACTCCAAAAACTGTTTCCAAACACCAATCTTGTAATAATAAAAAAATATAAAAAAATAAAAAAAAAAAGAATCTGAAAACTCTGGATTAACAAGTTACCCCAGTTTTACAATATTGCCATGCCAGCCCTTCATCTGCAAACAGAAAGAACAATCTCAGACAATTAGGTCAAAATTTAACTAAGCAGCAAAAGCAGCAGCAGCAGCAACAACAACAACACCAAAAAATGCACCTTATATTCCTTCTTCTTGCGGGGGTGATTGAACTTGCAGCTCATGCCGTACCAGCAGCTTCCAGTCTTCACGTAGTACTCGCAGTCGGGCTCGTCGGGCCGCTGCGGAAACTGCTGCCTGCCGCCGCCCCTCCCCTCTCCCGACTTCTTCTTTTTCTTCGCCGCGCAGCCATTCCCCTCCGATTTCTCAGCCATAAGAGAGCCGGCGCCGACTTCTTCTTGCTCCCTCTCCCAGCCGCCGCTCCCCTCCGACCCGCTGCACGAATCCGGCGCCGACTTCTCCTCCGATTGCCCCAACTCGTCCAACCCCTGGCTCAACGCTTCCGCCATCGAAGAGGATTTCTCCTTACAGACCTCCGTAAACTATCGCATTTAGCCGACTATGCAAAACCCTACAATTAAAGAAGGAAGAGGGCGAAGACCCAAAGTCACGAAGATGGCAAACAAGGGCGAGTGAGCATAATACAGTCACCATGCGGTACGCGAAAAAAACTGCTTTTAACTTTATAATACGATACAAGGCCTTTTTATTGTAAATGTTTTTGCATAAAAAGTTTACACTTTTTTTAATGGAATAATTGCCTGTGTAACTTTGAAATCTGAAAAAATATCTGATTTATCTCTTTTATTTTTTTTTTTTCAATATATTCTTCATACGTTCCACCGTTATTAAAAATACCCTTACCGTTTCCCTTTGTTAAATTAACTAGGATTAAACTAGAGTTAAATAATAATCGGAGTTGAAAACTATCAGATATACCTATTTTGCCCGGGTTTAGGGTTTAGAGTTTAGGATTTTTTAGAATTTTAGGGTTTAGGGTTTAGGGTTTTTTAGGATTCTAGGGTTTAGGGTTTAGAATTTAGGGTTTTTTAGAATTTTAGGGTTTAGGGTTTAGGGTTTTAGGGTTTAGGGTTTAGGGTTTTAGGGTTTAGGGGTTTAGGGTTTTTAGGGTTTAGGGTTTAGGGTTTTAGGGTTTAGGGTTTAGGATTTTAGGGTTTTAGGGTTTAGGGTTTTAGGGTTTTGGGTTTAGGATATATTTAAAAGGGCAAAATAGTAATTACACACAGATAACGGCAGTTCCAAACGGTACACTAACAGAGTTTAACTTCAGAGGTATTTTGGAAAGAAGTTGGAACGTAAGAAGGGTAGTTTTAGGGTATATAGAAAATTACTCCTTTTTTAATTCTACCCACCACCGTTTCTCTTCTTTTTAAGGCACTGTTTGGTTTGGTTTCCCATTATATTATAAGTGAAAATAGTTGTTTTTTGTTTTTTTTTTTTTTTTTTCTTGGAATAAATGGATATAAATTTAAAATTACTATTTTTTTTTAAATAAATTTATTTCGAGAACAAAATTAATTAATTTTTTAATTCATTTAATATTTTAACTAAAATAATTTATTTATATATTTATAGTTAATTAAATTATTAATTAATAATACTCATTATTAATTATTTTTTATTAATTAATATTTAAAATTATCTGATAATAATTAATTAATTAAATAAATTATTATTTAATTAATCTGATTATATTAATTAAATAAATAAAATATTATTACTTAAAATTTAAAAATTAATTTTGTTTTCAGTACTTCAATTTAATTATTCATACGTTATTTTTTTTATTTCTAAAAATAATTTAATTTTTATCTAAATACAAAATTAATGTACATATATATTCCTAAAATAAACAGTTGCGGTTCATACCCAAATCAAAAACTACCTATCTCTCAATATATTATATTTTATTTAATAAAAACTTTTAAAATAAAATAAAAATTATATTCCATGCGAAATACTACACTTCTCTCCTCACATGATTTAGGATGAGTCATATTATTCGTTCTAGATTACTATATAATAAATTCTACACAATCTATAATTTTTAATATGAATCTAAATATGAAGTAAAAATTTAAAATTAAAATTTAAGTTTAATTTATGACTTTAAACTTGAATTTAAGTTTCTTTAAGTTTCAAATTCAAACTTTAAATTCTTAAGTTTTAAATTTAATTTTAAATTAAATTTTAATGGGAGAATATTTTGTGCATTGGAAAAGGGAAAATTCACTAACTTTGAAGCAAATTTAGAATTTTAACTATATATAATTATTGCAATCAACAACCGTGTAAATTTAAATTATAAATTTAAGTTCAAATATTACTCTGATTTTATCAACTTAAATATGTATTCTAGGTACCTAAATCCAAATTTGAACTTAAATCACATACTTAAATTTATATATAAGCTTTAAATTTTAACTCTAAAAACTATCTAGTGTCATTTATATTTGCTAGTGAAATGTAGACTTATACCAACAACCGCAGTAAATGCCATTAGAACTTCTGCCTGTCCCACCACCTACAGCTGTGATTGATTATAATTACCGGCAGTGTAGAAAGTAATCACCGTGAAAGGTTAATTTTCTTCCAATGACATTCAAGCACCATGGTAAGATCTGTGTTCATATATTAATATGTAATTCTTCTAAGTGTGCCTGGCATATATGGATATAAAATTTAAAATATGGTGTACATATTATTTAGATTTTGTGAATCCTATAATGAAAGGTGTAAGATCTATACTCCTTTTTGGGTGTACAGGTAGAATTGGAAAATGCTAGTTGTACATCCTATTTGGAATGTACATCTCACATCCCATCCATCCAATTGTGGGATTTGATATAAGGGGTCATTTCATAATTTGTGAAGTAACCCTCTTGCCCGCCTTTAAATGGTTGGGTGTAGGATATACATCTCCTTTGGGGTGTATATGTGGCAATGCCCCTATTTTAAATTTTACAGATTAGATTCGAATTTTTAGTAATATGACTAAAATATTTTTATTTCTTTTTCTTTCTCTCTCTCTTTTTTTTTTTCTCTCATTTGTTTTTTTCTCTTCCACCCTCATCGCCTCCTCTACTGCCTCCGCGGTCCTCGGCGACGATGACGAGAGTGGGCACCATCTCCTCTTCATTTGCCTTTGTACTAGAGAAGGAAGACTTGGAGCGAGCATGGGCAAGGGCGGAGTGGACAAAGGTGATGCTTGCCATCGCCCGGGAGGGTAATGACAAAGGCGGCCCATCACTCTGCGGATGGAAAGTAGTACTAAAGTCCAACTGGGTGCCCAAAGCCTTATGGAGGCTCCTCCAAAAATGAGATGCAGATCTCGGATCTCGATTTAAAACTATAGAGACAGACACTCCATGAAGCTGCACAATCTCATCAAAATACACCTGTGTAAGCTAGCAGTACTAAAGTCTAACCGGGTGCCCAAAGCCTCGTGAAGGCTCATTCAAAAATGAGATACAGACCTCGGATCTCGATCTGAAACTATAGAGACAGGTACTCCATGAAGCTGCACAATCTCATCAAGATACACCTATGCAAGCTTCTCTCTCGACCAAATAGTGTGGATAGGGATAAAGTGAGCAGATTTGGTCAACCTATCCATGATCACCCAAATAGCATCATGCTCGGCCTATGAGCGAGACAATCCAACAACTAAATTCATGGTGATCCTCTCCCACTTCCATAAGGGGATTGGTAAACTCCGCAACTTGCCCGTGGGAAGTTGATGCTCGGCCTTCACTTGTTGACATGTCAAGGATTGGGCCACAAATTTTCCAACATCCTTTTTCATACCGGGCCACCAATAAAGTAACCTTAAGTCCTTATACATTTTGGTGCCACCCGGGTGAAGAGAATAAAGTGCTCAATGTGCTTCCTTCAAAATCTCTTCCTTGATTTCCAAATTCACCGACACACAAAGTCGATTTCAGAAACAAAGTATGCCATGGTCGTCTACATGAAACTCACCGGCTCGGCCGTCCACAATAGTTGCCCGGATCTATTCCAAATTAGGATCTTGAACTTGTTTCATCTTGATCCTTTCCACAAGAGTTGATGCAACACCAATGCCATCAGTCTTATGGCTGTCTCGGGTGCTACAACCTCCAACTCTAACTGTCTCAAATCCTCAAGTAACGGCAGTTGGGAGGTGATCATTGTTGGCTATTTATTTATAAGTTAAAAATAGGTCCAACTTCCTGCCCGTGACAATAGGCCCAGGAGACTAATAAGTTGAGTTGGGTGAGCCCAATAAGTTGAGTGGGGCTGCGGTCCACAATATACCTAACGGCAAGAGGCCCAACAATAGACCCAACGTCCAGGTGGGTTGAGTCCGGTCGAGACCTGTGGGCGCTGTGTCTGTACGCTTTAAGTGAATTGGTTGCGTATTTCTAACAGCTCGAGCTTTTAGAATTAATGGTTAGCGCCAACGATCCTACAATCATCATCGCCAAATTCTCTACCGATTTGCAACTTAGGGAATCTGCCACTACATTCACTTTACCGGGGTGGTAGAGAATGGTCAAATCATAATCCTTAAGCAGCTCCAACCATCTTCGCTGCCTACCATTTAACTCTTTCTGAGTAAAGAGGTATCTCAATCTCTTATGATCAGTATATACCTCACAATGCTCATCATACAAATAATGTCGTCATAGTTTCAAGGCAAAAATCACGGTGGCCAATTCCAAATCATGAGTGGGGTAATTTTTCTTATAATCCTTTAATTGATGAGAGACATAAGCAATAACCTTCTCATTTTACATCAAAACACAACCCATCCCACTCAAAGAAGCATCACCAAAGATTACATATCTCGCTCCAGTAGTAGGCAAAGCCAAGATCGGAGCGTTAGTCAACTGTTCCTTCAATTCCATGAAGCCTCTCTTATACGCATCATTCCAAATAAACTTGGTACCTTTATGCGTGAGTCGCGTGAGGGGAGTAGATAACCTTGCAAATCCCTCAACAAACCGCTGATAGTATCCAGCTAGACTGAGAAAGTTCCTAATCTCGGTGATGTTCGTCGGTCTAGGCCAATCCTTGATTGCCTCGATTTTCTTGAGGTCCACACTATTCCTTTTTCTGATATCACATGACTCAAGAATGCCATCTCTCATAGCTAAAACACACATTTCTTCAACTTAGCATAGAGCTCTTTTTCCTGAAGTATTTGCAACACTTGCCTCAAGTGATCCTTATGCTGTTCATCACTTCAGGAATACACTATAATATCGTCGATAAACAGCATGACGAATCTATCCAAAAAGGGTTTGAAAACATAGTTCATCAAATCCATAAAAACTGCCGAGGCGTTGGTGAGCCAAAATGGCATAACAGTGAACTCGTAATGTCCATACCGTGTCCTAAAAGCCATCTTAAGAATATCATTGAGCTTGATCCTGAGCTGATGATATCCAAACTAAAGATCAATCTTCGAGTACACGCTTGATCCTTGGAGTTGATCAAACAAATCATCAATTCTCGGCAATGGATACTTGTTTTTAACCGTGACCTTGTTGAGTTCACAATAGTCCACACAAAGGCGAAGCGATCCATCCTTTTTTTTTACAAACAAAACTGGCGCTCCTCAAGGTGAAGCACTCGGTCGGATGAAGCCTTTTTCTAACAAGCCTTGAAGTTGCATCTGAAGCTCCTTTACCTCCGCCGGTGCCATCCTATATGGTGCATTCGATATTGGGGTAGTTTCAGAAATCAGATCTACGACAAACTCGATCTCTCTATCCGGCGACATCTCCGGTAGCTATGCCAAGAACACATCAATAAACTCCCGCATAATCGGGATATCCTCAACTCTCGGAGTCTCGCCGCTTCGATCCACAATAGTAACCAAGTAGGCAACACAACCACTCTTGATCAACTGTTTCGCTCGGGTGGAAGAGATAGTCATCGCAAACAGCGAGCTCTTGCAACCTCTAAACACAAACTCCTTTTGTCCCAATTCCCAGAAAGTCACAAGTCGGCTCTCATAATCAATAGTAGCATGATACCTCGTTAGCTAATCCATACTCAACACCACATCAAATTCTCCAAGTCTATGGAGGGCCAACAAATCTGTCGGCATGATCTATTCTCCAATCCTAACAGGGCAACTAGGGCAATACTCCCGAATTTCCAAAGCATGATTGGGAACATAAACTCGTCCTAGATGCAAGGTATGAACTAACTCAATGCCATGTAACTCGGCAAACAGCCGGTTAATGAATGAATGTGATGCACTGGTATCAAATAAAGCTCGAATTCGAATACTATTAATCAAAATGATACCTACAATGACGTCCTCTGCTATTGACGCCTTCTCTGCCTGGGCCGCATATATGCGCCTGCTCGACGCCTGACGTGGCTCCTCATACTGTCGTGACACCGATGGTCATCCTGGGTGGGAGTAGGTGGGTGGGGTCCTCTGTCCCTAAGTAGCCGGTGCCGATGCCGATAAAGGTAACGATAATGAGCCTCGCGGGCACTCTAATCGAAAGTGGCCATCTTGACCGCACAGAAAGCACTTGCCTCCACACTACGTGCATTGTGGCGGCACATGAGGTCCACCACAAATCACGCAACACGGTGGTCGCCGATGGTCGGGTGCTCCTAAGTGTGAAGATGAGCCACGTCCTCCAAACTGGTTCCTCGGATGCTTCGATGACTTTCTCGAATTAGGCTTCTGACTTGTGCCCTTGGCTGCTGGTCTCTTGCCTCATGTCATATCAAGGGCCTCTCTCTCTTCCTTTGCAATCTTTGCGCCTTTTCCTACGATCAAGGCGCGATCCACGACCTTTCGGTAGGTTTGGAGGTTTAGGAGCTGAACTAATCGGAAGATAGATGGTCGAAAAATCGTTCTCCAACATGCGAGCCTTATCCTCGTCATCCCTCACCATGTGCGCAATACAGTTTAGCAATCTAGTGAACTCCCTATCATATTCTGCCACGTTCTTGTCTCCCTGTCGCAAGTTGTGAAGGTTCCTTTCCATCTGCCTCTAATCTACTGAATGGGGTACAGAAGATTATCTTGAAGGTATTGACTAATAGTTTAGCGTTTGTCTTGCATGCACTGATATCTTGTGCCAATCCGCCTTCCTTAAAGGGAGAAATATTTCTGACGCCTTCGTGACGGCCTACGAACTTGTTGGGTGGGGAAGCAGGACTAAGAACGGGGGGTTGGAGTGAAAGTGGACTTTGAAAAGGCGTATGATAGAATTAATTGGTCCTTCTAGCATAAAGTCATGAAATAGTGGGGCTTTTGTGACAAGTGGTGTGGGTGGATACAATAGTGTGTTGAAAATGCCAAACTAGCGATTTTAGTGAACGGGACGGCTACTAATTGGATCAAAAGTAAGAGAGGAGTCAGACAGGGGGACCCCCTATCACCCTATTTGTTTATGTTAGTGGCTGAGAGCTTAGCATGGATGACGGACGAAGCGGTAAAAAATAAGCTTATTAGAAGTGTAGGACCGATCGAGGATTGTTGGATCCCGCTAATTCAATATGCAGACGATACACTCTTATTCTGTGAAGCGAGTAAAAAGTTTGTGAGAAATCTTAAATTCTTGTGGCATCTCTTTGAGTGGGCTTCGGGGTTAAAAGTTAATAAAAAAAAAAAGCGAAACTCTTCTACACAAGTAGGAGTGAGCATAAAGCAGCTAGATTGGTAAGAATCTTGGATTGCAAAATTGGAGTCTTCCTGACGAAGTACCTCGGATTGCCTTTGTCCAATAAGAAGTTGAAAAAGGAGGATAGGAATGGGGTGGTCATTAATAGTATTCTTAGAAGGATCGACGGGCGGCAGGCTAAACTCCTGTCAAAAGGTGGAAGACTTACGCTGGCCAACATAGTTCTAGCCAACATTCCCATCTATCTATGTTTTATCTTCAAAGCTCCTACATGGGTCACTAAGAGAATCGAGGCCCTCAAAAGGGACTTTTTTTGGTTTGGTGATTTGCAGCGTAGCGGGATAGGGCGGTTAGTAGCCTGGAAAAATGTATGCCGGAGTAAGGCGAAAGGCAGACTGGGTATCCTTGACCTAAGTTTGATGAATAACGCCCTTATAGTTAAATGGTGGTGGAGGTTCTTTTCGATGACCGATCTCTAATGGAATAAACTTATCAGAGCGTTTTACTACTCAAGGAGAAAACCACTGTGGGAGGGGAGAGCGTTCACGCCATTCTCACAGTGGTGGCAGGGCGTCGTTAGAGTTAAAGAGTTCTTCAGGGGAGAGTTTCGTACCGGCTCAAAAATAAAAGAAACATCAATTTATGGTCAGATAGATGGCGTGGTGAGATGACCTTATAATCTCTCTTCCCCAAGATATTCCTCGCTGTGAGAGGAAAAGTGTAACTGTTGGCAATTGTTTCGGACGAGCTAGATGGAAGTGGTGGAAAATATTGAGAGGAGCCACAACGCTGGGGCAGAGGGGAGCTACAGGTGTTCGCCAACTAAGAGAGCTTCTAGCAGGTGTTACCTTGGGATCGAGCAATGACGGGGTGGTGTGGCGGTGGCACGAAAATGGGCTTTTTTCGGTTAAGTCGACGGAGGTACTAGGGACCTGTACGCCAATACGTTTGTGGAGACTCCGGATGCCACTTAAGGTACAGATCCTCGTTTGGTTGATTCTTAAGAGGCGGCTGTTAATAGCAAATAATTTGAGTAGGAGAGGTTGGGTGGGGAATACACTATGTATGTTGTGCGGATGTGAGGAAGAGACAGTAGACCATCTCTTTGTGAACTGCGTCTTTACACAGTTCATTCTGGGGATGGGAGTTGGGAACTTGTGGCGGGGGATTATGGAAAAATTGTTAGGAGTATCTGGGAAGAATGGATGGCATTGGAGGGGTCCGCAGTCGGGACTAGGAATTTATTGTATTGTCAGCAACTTGGTCGGTGCTTTGGGAAATTAGGAACAAAGCTATCTTTCATCTAATCAACATGGACCCAATTTGCGTCGTAAGGTGGGTTAGTAAAGAGGTGAAGATGTGGGCGGATTTGAGGTGAGGGATGTGTCGGATCCAGTAGAAGTTGCCATTACACCTTATATCGCCTCAACTTTGTTTTTATTTTTTTTATTTTTTTATTTTTTTTATTTTTTATTTTTTATTTTCAAGTGCGAAACCCTATTGCTCCGAGAGACCCTGTTGTTTCACTTTTATTACTTAGTTCATTCTTGCCATGAATGAAGCAGGTAGTTCGCTATCTTTCTCAAAAAAAAATAAATTTTAGCTTTTAAGAAACCAATTAAAATAAGTTTTATTTTCTTAACCCCGAAGAGCTAGTATCTTCACCTTAATCATACAAGACAAGTTTTGGCGCCCTTTCAAAATTCGGGGAGAAAACATTAGTTTACCAAAATCATATGTGTCCAAAAATATTCTGGATTCAAGATTCTGCTACCACAAGCTTAACAGCTAACACAACTGGTCAGAAAACATTCAACGACCTAGGACCATCGTTTACCCAAACGGCTCCCGACAACACTAGAACAAGATCTAACCTCAACTACCAAACTCCACTCAGTCCCCAAGCACGAGCGCAACATGCATCCTACACTACCCCGACCACTCAGCCCAATACTCGGGCGAGGATAAACTATAAGTTAGGAGAAATAAAAATGTAAGTGTAGGAAGTCCAAAAATAGCTAGAATATACCCAAGTTGAGAATTTTCTAAAGTCTGGTCATGAATCATGCAGCATATGATAGGGTGCTAGTCAAAGGTCCACAACTCTACAACTATCATATGCATCAATAGTAGCACTACCCTAGCATGCTGATAACTATAACAATAGAATTAATAAGAAGCCCGCTGATTTTGGAGAATATCCAACCCACTTGAAACGCAACGATCCAGGATCCGATTGGGCTGAAATTTGGCGTGCGCGTTCCTCAGCCTTCTAAGATTCCAAAGAATCAAAAATCATCCAAAATCTCCTGCCGGATTAAGCACAATCGCGAAATCAATCACCTCAGCGCAGAAAATTCTAGAAAGTTCAGCAAACAACAAGTAGGAAGGAAAATGCAAAATCTACACTAAATACCTAAAAGTAAAGCTCCAATTTGTGTTTCTAAGTTCTCCTCTGAAATATGAACTTCACCAAATCCACAAAAATCATTCCTCAAGTCCCATTAGCCATCTAAATAAACAACTTAGGTGATGCTGCCAAAAATACATTAAAAAAACAGCAAACACTCCCATAAGGTGTAGGGGTCAAACCAAATGTGATCTCCAACTGAAATCAAAAGAGAAAATGCTCACCTTGACACTAATAATAAGCTCAAACTCTGAGATTCACAAAAGAACCAAAAATCTCCATGAAATCTGCATCCCTAAAGTCCAAACATCAACACAAAGCTCAAAATTGAAAATATGCACTTAACTCTGTCACGAGGTCAACAAAAACAGTAAAAATACCTAGGTAAATTACCTCCAAATTCTCCAAAAATGGTACCAATGCATTTTTCTGTAAGTGTAGATGAAAATCAAGTCCTTAAACTTCAAAATCCATGCACAAACAATCAAGAAAATCTATAAATACTAAACACTACCCAAAACTCCACCCTGTGCACGAGGGCTCTAGAGTTGAAGTAAAAACTCCAAAAAAATTCGAGAATGGAGGGAAGTCATCACTAATAAAGTTGTAGATCTACTGTAGTGTCCCAGTTTTTCCCCTATATTTTTCCCCTATTTCGGGGTGTGTAACACCTAGTGTTGGTGTGTTGGGCCCCAACATGTCAAAGTGATGTGTTGTTTGGACTTAGGGTGGTTTTGGAAGCGAGCCTGACCTTCGGCTGACTTTGCCGAATTTTTGGAATGGAATCAGGCCAAACGGAGGCCGTATTTGGATTCAGCGCGGAAAAACGCTTGAAAACGGCTATTTACTTATTTAATTTGGAGTCCGGATGCCCAAAAACGGACCCCCGGAAGTTTTCTGCGCAAAATGGTGCACGGGGGGGGGTCTGTGGACCGGCCGGGACACGTGGCGCCTTATTATTGGGCCGGCGCACGGCTCTCGGTCCACGGAGCGGACCGCCGGTGCACGGTGCACCGGCGGGCCACGTGGCAGGCGCCCGTTGGTCCGGTCCAGGGCGCGCGGCGCACGGGAGGGTGCGCGGGCAGCGCGGGCAGGCCGGGCAGGCGCTGGGTCAGGCGCGGTGCACGGTGGACCGGGGCGCGCCACGTGGCGGCCCCGGATTGGTCGGCTCACGTGTGCGCGGCGCACGCAACACCGCGCGTGGGCGGCCGTACGCGCACGCGGGCGGCGCGTTGACGGACCGGCGCCCGTGTCGGGCGGGCGGCGCCGCCCCACGTGGCGCCACGCCATTGGCGGGCGCCGCACGCGGGCTGACCCGGGAGGGGGGCACGTGGCGCTCCCCCACTGGGCCCGCACGGCTGCCGCCTGTTTGGCGGACGCGTGGCGGGCCCAGGGCCGGGTTGGACGGAAGGTCGGACGGGCGGGGATCCCGTGTGCGGCCCGGGTTGGGCTGGGCCGCACTGTAGCCGCCCGAATCTTGGCGGGCCGGGCTGCACTGTAGCAGCCCGAAACTCCCCTGCGCCCGAAAGTGGGGACACATGGGGATTTCCCCAATTGTTTGTTTGGGCCTATAAATAGGCCCCCTCCCCTCTCTTCTTGGGCTTTTTCCGAGAGAAAGAGAGAGATCCAGGGAGAGGTGTGAGAAGAGAAGTTTTTCCTCTCACATTTTTCTACCTCGTGGTGCGTTCCCAGATTTTCGGGAAGATCGACAGCGGCGTTCCGGATTTTACAGTGTGCCTCGGTTTTCCCCCATTTCGGCCCGTTATCGTCGCATTTCAGTCCGAGGAGTCCCCTGCGCAGTACAGAAGTCCGATTCCGACGATTTCTTCGCCAGTGTGTTCCTAAGAGGTAGGGCTTCGTTTTTCGTGTTGATGGTTTCTCCAGATTCCGATTCTTGGCACGATTCCCGAGGTGATTTGACACCCCATTTTGCTGGTTGGATTTTTGGACAGCGGCGACTTCGACGAATTATTTCTCCGCGTAGGAATATCGGATCGGGGTGATTCAAGAGTCGATTTTGGGTGATTTTTCGCGAGGAACGCAACCGTGATTTTTCTGGGATTTTAGGAGCTCGGGACAGAGGTGAAAATTCCTCGTTTTGCGTGCTGATTTTAAAACAGCAAATGTGTGTTTGGAAATTGTGATATTTACACCGTGTACACTTGTGTGATGTTGTAGGACATTGTGCAGCTGACGGTGTGTTTAGAGGACAGCGGGTATTTTCTGGGTACATTGTACACGCTTTTCGAGGTGGGTGGTTGCGTATCCCTCTTTGTTGATTTGCACACTAGGAATAAAAGAGTTCCCAATTATGCATGTGATAGATAACTTGTAGTATATGAACCTATTGCATTTGGCCCCTAAATTAATTTAGTAGCTTCTATGTGATAAATCTGGGACAAGGAAATTGGACATTTGCTATATCGTGAACCGCATGCAATTTAGTAACCAACAATATTATTAAAATATTCTAAAAGTATTCTTCACATGAAACTTAGTCCTTTCTAAATGTTTTTAAAAGAGAACACTTGCATGCTTATTGGACAACTAGTTAAGCCACTATTTTATTGCAGCACGATATTATGGGATTTGACTTAGGAGAAAACATGTGTTATTGTTATTCTTCTCTATCGATGCATGATGCTCGAGTCTGATCGGGATTTTGGGGATAGTATTGCTTGGGACAGTTTGGACATGTCTTAGGGGATTGTGGGGCATAGTGGCAACCGCGGATGTTAGGCGGTTGACCAGATGTTTTTACCTTATCAGATTGGGACTATGGGTTCAGCGGTGACCGCGGATTTTGGGCGGTTGACCGGATGTTATTATCACACCAGATTGGGGATCGGGGTTGCATTAGTGGATGGAGTATTCCCACTTTGATCATGGTCATGATCCAGTCCTGCTATTGTGAGACATCGGTTACAGAGATGATTGATACAGAGATACTTTACTCGTGTGGGTCGCTCCCCTCGAGTGCCACTCCGGAGTAGGCTTTTAGACCGTGATGGGTGCCGGTCAGTTGGTGAGTTGTGAGTGATGACAGAGCAGGCAGTGCCAGTATTCCCTGGCCCTCTGATTGGGTTTTCTTTGGGCAGTCAGCTTTATAGTTGCATCTATACAGTCATCTTTTGGCACTGCATTTAGAGGCATAGTAGTGGTAGTTTCTTTTCAGCAGTCTTTATTGCATACCACTGTTCTTTCCTTTTTGCCTCTTTATTCCTAGTGGGTGCGTCAGCATCAGAGGTTTTACCCACTAGGGGAGGCTACTGGTTTATCTAGTAGTTCTCACCCCCATTGTTGTTTCTTGTTCTTTTTCCCCTTTGTTTTGCAGAGTCGACTGTGGGAGCTGCTGGGCCTTCAGCGGCAGATCGAGGTAAGAGGATCGCCGACTAGCTAGATCGTCTACCCCGAGCGAGAGTTTAGCTAGACTATTACTGTACTCCCCTTTTGTATCTCAGACTTTAGTAGTTTACTTTTGGGTCTGGCTGTGGCCAGCTGGTTGTATTATTTATGGTGAGCTGGGAGTATATTGTACTTTTATTTCAGTTTACAGTTTATTTCAGTCTGAGATTACTGTTAGTTCTATTAGTTCAGCTCTGTTTATGCTCTTCTATTGTATATTATCTATCTGAGCAGGTTACCAGCGCTTCGTGTACATGGAAAATTCTGTGTACACGGCGGATCTGTTGGCGGGCCCGGGTTCTGGTTACCCCGGGGCGTGACAGATTAAGTTGGTATCAGAGCTTAGGGATAGGTCAGTTGGGACTTAGGAAACCCTAGGCTTTTGGCAGACCCTAGGATGATAGGGCGTGAGAGGCGTGACACTTTGCGAAAGTCGTTGATTTATTTATTGGACTCTTCCAGTGAGTGAGGAGGGATCGACATACCCAATTTCTGGTGGACCGTTATGTTGGCTGCAGACAACATAAAGTCGCAGAAATTGGGGGATGTCTTTGACTTTCGCTAGATTGGGTCGTGTGGGGTTATGTTACTGATTCGTGTTTTCTTGTGGCAGGATGCCTCCCCGACGTCGGATTCCCGCTCTGGGTGCCCCTACACCCCCTGTTGAGCCGGAGCAGACGGGATCCACTGAGATTGCTGAGCTGCGGGCCATGATGGCCCAATTGGCGGAGAGCCATCGTCAGCAGCAGCAGAGGATCGATCAGCTGCTCGCTCAGAGAGAGACACCACCCCCAGCTGTTCCTGAGGCCTTTGTGCCTCCTGTTGCCCCTTTTGTGCCGTCAGCGCCATCTTCGAGTAGCGGGGCTCCTGGAGCTATTCAGCCTTTGACTGCGGAGGAGGAGCGGGATTTTGCTGACAAACTCGCCCAGTTTGTTAAGCGGGGACCACCTAGATTCTCAGGGCGGGATGCCCCGCCCTCGGCTGTTGGGAAATGGCTTTCTGCGATGGAGAAGCTTTTTCGGGATTTCTTCATCGACCCGAAGTATCGAGTGCACATGGCGGTGCACTGTTTGGACGGGGATGCTGATTTTTGGTGGCAGCGGGTGGAGCCACCGGAGTTCCGGATTTCTCGGCAGCTGCCCTGGGAGGAGTTCCGACGGTTGGTGCTGGACACCTATTTTTCGACCAGTGTGAAGAAGAAGTTGGAGGACGACTTGAAGAACCTGCAGCAGGGCGAGCGATCGGCCCATGCCTATTTCCAGGAGTTCATGGAGTTGTTGAACTGCGTGCCCTTCGTCGCTCGTGACGGGCCGCACCAGGTTGAGATGTTCGAGGGAGGCCTTCGTCCAGAGATTTACACCCTGGTGCATGCTCAGAGATTTCAGACTCTGGATGCAGCCGCAGAGCATGCACAGTGGGTGGAGAGAGGTGATCAGGTGGTGGCCAGACAGCGGGCCGCGGTCGCTCAGGGCTCCGACAGAAAGCGACCAGCCCAGGATGAGGGGGGACAGGCCAGTACTTGGAGGCCGCCCCGACCGCCACCGCCTCAGTTTTCGGGCCGTGGGCGTTCGGAGCGGCGAGGGCCTGGTGGATCCCAGAGGCCCCAGCAGCAGCAGCAGAAATCGCAGTCGTCGCAGCGCGGATCTCAGCGGCAGCCACAGCGACAGCGACAGTCTCAGCAGCAGCAGTCCCGACAGACACGGGCTCCCAGCAGTTGTATTTTCTGTGGAGGTCCGCATTTCCCCGGCACCTGCGACCAGCGGTGGGGTCGTTGCTATGGATGTGGACAGCCAGGGCACATTCGAGCTGCGTGCCCCTTTTCGACCTCAGCCGCCCCTTCTTCAGCATCTGCCCCGTATCATCGCAGCAGCGGTCGACGGCTCAGCGGCCTTATGCTCCAGCGAGCAGGCCATCTTCTTCTCATTCCACAGACTATCGCCCTCCAGCTCAGAGTGGGCGAGTGTATGCTGCACAGGTAGAGGATTCTTCAGCAGCAGACCATGTGGTGGCAGGTATCACTTTACTTTCTGGCATTAGGACTCGCACCTTATTTGATACTGGAGCATCGCATTCTTTCATTAGTAGATCTTTTGCATCATTACATGGGTTAGAGGTAGGACTTTTGCCACGTGCACGAGAGGTACAGATTCCCGATCACACTTTGCTCGTGGAGGAGTGTTGTTGGTCCTGCCCGATGCAGATCGAGTCCTGGATTATGCCAGCAGACCTGTTGGTCTTGAGACAGCTGCAGGATTTTGATGTGATTCTCGGGATGGACTGGCTGGCTCGGTATTTTGCGACTATTGACTGTGCCGAGAGGACTGTCACTTTTAGAGAGCCAGACCAGGAGGTGTTGGTGTACCGGGGATGTCAGAGCGCTTTCTTTGCCTCTATGGTTTCGACTTCCCGAGCGAGGCGGATGATTCACCGAGGATGTGTAGCCTTTTTGGCTAGTGTTGTTGAGGGGCCTACGGCGGCACCGGGACTCGGGGATATCCCTATCGTCCGCGAGTTCCCGGATGTGTTTCCACCTGAGCTGACTTGTATGCCGCCCGACAGAGAGATTGAGTTTGTGATTGACGTAGTTCCAGGAACTGCGCCAATCTCTAAGGCTCCTTACCGGATGGCACCGGCTGAGCTGAGAGAGCTTAAAGCACAGTTGCAAGACTTGATGGATAAGGGTTTCATTAGACCCAGTGTGTCGCCCTGGGGAGCACCGGTGCTATTCGTGAAGAAGAAGGATGGGTCACTTAGACTGTGTGTGGACTATAGGGAGCTGAATAAAGTGACCATCAAGAACAAGTACCCTCTGCCGCGCATCGACGATCTCTTTGATCAGCTGCAAGGGTCTTGTGTCTTTTCCAAGATTGATCTACAGTCTGGTTACCACCAATTAAAGGTGAAGGCCGAGGATATTCCTAAGACTGCTTTCAGATCACGGTACGGGCATTATGAGTTTACAGTTATGCCATTTGGATTGACTAATGCCCCTGCCGCCTTTATGGACTTGATGAACAGGATATTTCGGCCATTTCTGGATCGATTTGTGGTGGTGTTCATAGATGATATCCTGGTTTACTCCCGAGCGAGGCCGAGCATGAGGAGCACTTGAGGACTGTGCTACAACTTCTGCGGGAGAAGAAGTTGTATGCCAAGCTGGTGAAGTGCGAGTTTTGGCTTCGGGAGGTAGCTTTCTTGGGCCATGTGATTTCCGCCGCCGGTGTAGCTGTAGACCCGGCGAAGATTGAGGCAGTTCGTGATTGGCCCCGACCGACGACTGTATCAGAGGTGCGCAGCTTCATGGGATTAGCTGGTTATTATCGTCGGTTTGTGGAAGGCTTTGCGAAGCTTTCCACACCCCTCACTCGGTTGACGCGAAAGGGGTTAAGTTTATCTGGAGTGAGGACTGCCAGAAGAGCTTCGAGGAGCTGAAGGACAGACTGATGACTGCTCCTATCCTTTCCCTCCCTGTTATGGGGAAAGGATATGTGATCTACAGTGACGCATCGCACAGTGGACTGGGTTGCGTGTTGATGCAGGATGGGAGGGTAATTGCTTATGCATCGAGACAGCTCAAGGATTACGAGAAGAATTACCCTACCCACGACTTAGAGCTCGCTGCCGTGGTGTTTGCACTGAAGCTTTGGCGCCATTACCTGTACGGGGAGCATTGTGAGATCTACACCGACCACAAGAGCTTAAAGTATCTGTTCACACAGAAGGAGCTGAATTTGAGGCAGCGCAGGTGGTTAGAGCTACTAAAGGATTATGATGTGGATATCCTTTACCACCCAGGCAAGGCTAACGTGGTCGCTGATGCTTTGAGCCGGAGAGCAGTTCAGAGTTTGTCTATGTTGATCACAGACCAGGCGCCCCTATTGGAGGAGATGAGACGGCTCGAGATAGAGGTTGTGTCCCCTGGGGTCTCTGCTAGACTGACGTCATTAGTCGTGCAGCCCACTCTGCTGGACAGGATCAGGGAGAAACAGAGTGAGGACCCCCACTTGACCAGGATTCGAGATCAGCTTCCGAGTGATCAGTCAGGGGATTTTACAGTGGATGCTGCGGGAGTACTGAGGTACAGGGACCGAGCATGTGTGCCAGTGGATGCTGAGATCAGAGAGCAGATATTGAGAGAGGCCCATTATACACCTTATACCCTTCATCCTGGGGGGACTAAGATGTATAAGGACCTCAAGGCACATTTTTGGTGGAATGGCATGAAGAGGGATGTCGGGAGATTTGTGGCCCAGTGTTTGACTTGTCAGCAAGTAAAAGCTGAGCATCGGGTGCCAGCTGGCAAGTTACAAAGTCTCCCATCCCTGAGTGGAAATGGGACCACATTACCATGGACTTTGTGGTCGGATTGCCGAGGGCACAGGGCGGAGCAGATGCTATCTGGGTAGTGGTGGATCGACTTACCAAGTCAGCGCACTTTTGCCTATGCAGACTACTTGGCCACTCGATCGACTAGCCCAGCTATACCTTGATGAGATTGTGAGACTGCATGGAGTACCCGCCTCCATTGTGTCAGATAGGGATCCGAGGTTTGCCTCGCGTTTTTGGGGGAGTTTGCAGACTGCGATGGGGACTCAGCTCAGATTCAGTACAGCTTTTCATCCTCAGACTGATGGGCAGTCAGAGCGGACCATACAGATCTTGGAGGACATGCTGAGGGCTTGCGTCTTGGATTTCGGCGGAGGTTGGATTCGGCACTTATCCTTGGTTGAGTTTGCGTACAACAACAGCTTTCAAGCGAGCATACAGATGGCTCCGTTTGAAGCGTTGTATGGACGCAAGTGCCGATCACCACTTTATTGGAGTGACGTAGGCGAGAGACGGACCTTGGGGCCAGATATACTGCTAGAGGCAGAGGAGAAGGTCCGGGTGATTCGACAGCATCTTCAGACCGCTCAGAGCCGACAGAGGAGCTATGCTGATGTTCGGCGACGAGACTTAGAGTTTCAGGTTGGAGATCATGTATTTCTGAAAGTCTCGCCGTCTAAGGGGATCAGGAGGTTCGGCATTCGCGGGAAACTCAGCCCCCGATACATTGGACCATTCGAGGTGTTGGAGCGTATCGGGCCTGTTGCTTATCGACTTGCACTTCCCCCGAGACTGGCTGGTGTCCACGATGTTTTCCATGTTTCCACACTGAGGAGGTACGTCTTCGACCCGTCGCACGTCATCGACTTTGCACCCCTCGAGATCAGCGAGGATTTGAGATATGAGGAGCGCCCAGTGCGGATTCTTGATCGGGAGGTGAAAGAATTGCGCAATCGGACCATTCCCTATGTGAAGATCCTTTGGAGCAATCATGATGAGCGCGAGGCGACGTGGGAGCCAGAGTCAGAGATGATGGACGCCTACCCCTACTTGTTCGAGGCTCTGGATTGAGGTATGATTTTAGTTTCGAGGACGAAACTTTTGTTAGTGGGGGAGGATGTAGTGTCCCAGTTTTTCCCCTGTGTTTTTCCCCTGTTTCGGGGTGTAACACCTAGTGTTGGTGTGTTGGGCCCCAACATGTCAAAGTGATGTGTTGTTTGGACTTAGGGTGGTTTTGGAAGCAAGCCTGACCTTCGGCTGACTTTGCCGAATTTTTGGAATGGAATCAGGCCAAACGGAGGCCGTATTTGGATTCAGCGCGGAAAAACGCTTGAAAACGGCTATTTACTTATTTAATTTGGAGTCCGGATGCCCAAAAACGGACCCCCGGAAGTTTTCTGCGCAAAATGGTGCACGGGGGGGGTCTGTGGACCGGCCGGGACACGTGGCGCCTTATTATTGGGCCGGCGCACGGCTCTCGGTCCACGGAGCGGACCGCCGGTGCACGGTGCACCGGCGGGCCACGTGGCAGGCGCCCGTTGGTCCGGTCCAGGGCGCGCGGCGCACGGGAGGGTGCGCGGGCAGCGCGGGCAGGCCGGGCAGGCGCTGGGTCAGCGCGGTGCACGGTGGACCGGGGCGCGCCACGTGGCGGCCCCGATTGGTCGGCTCACGGGTGCGCGGCGCACGCAACACCGCGCGTGGGCGGCCGTACGCGCACGCGGGCGGCGCGTTGACGGACCGGCGCCGTGTCGGGCGGGCGGCGCCGCCCCACGTGGCGCCACGCCATTGGCGGGCGCCGCACGCGGGCTGACCCGGGGAGGGGGGCACGTGGCGCTCCCCCACTGGGCCCGCACGGCTGCCGCCTGTTTGGCGGACGCGTGGCGGGCCCAGGGCCGGGTTGGACGGAAGGTCGGACGGGCGGGGATCCCGTGTGCGGCCGGGTTGGGCTGGGCCGCACTGTAGCCGCCCGAATCTTGGCGGGCCGGGCTGCACTGTAGCAGCCCGAAAACCCCCCTGCGCCCGAAAGTGGGGACACATGGGATTTTCCCAATTGTTTTTGGGCCTATAAATAGGCCCCCTCCCCTCCTTCTTGGGCTTTTTCCGAGAGAAGAGAGAGATCCAGGGAGAGGTGTGAAGAGAAGTTTTTCCTCTCAATTTTCTACCTCGTGGTGCGTTCCCAGATTTTTGGGAAGATCGACAGCGGCGTTCCGGATTTTACAGTGTGCCTCGGTTTTCCCCCATTTCGGCCCGTTATCGTCGCATTTCAGTCCGAGGAGTCCCCTGCGCAGCACAGAAGTCCGATTCCGACGATTTCTTCGCCAGTGTGTTCCTAAGAGGTAGGGCTTCGTTTTTCGTGTTGATGGTTTCTCCAGATTCCGATTCTTTGGCACGATTCCCGAGGTGATTTGACACCCCATTTTGCTGGTTGGATTTTTGGACAGCGGCGACTTCGACGAATTATTTCTCCGCGTAGGAATATCGGATCGGGGTGATTCAAGAGTCGATTTTGGGTGATTTTTCGCGAGGAACGCAACCGTGATTTTTCTGGGATTTTAGGAGCTCGGGACAGAGGTGAAAATTCCTCGTTTTGCGTGCTGATTTTAAAACAGCAAATGTGTGTTTGGAAATTGTTATATTTACACCTGTACACTTGTGTGATGTTGTAGGACATTGTGGCAGCTGACGGTGTGTTTAGAGGACAGCGGGTATTTTCTGGGTACATTGTACACGCTTTTCGAGGTGGGTGGTTGCGTATCCCTCTTTGTTGATTTGCACACTAGGAATAAAAGAGTCCCCAATTATGCATGTGATAGATAACTTGTAGTATATGGACCTATTGCATTTGGCCCCTAAATTAATTTAGTAGCTTCTATGTGATAAATCTGGGACAAGGAAATTGGACATTTGCTATATCGTGAACCGCATGCAATTTAGTAAACCAACAATATTATTAAAATAATTCTAAAAGTATTCTTCACATGAAACTTAGTCCTTTCTAAATGTTTTTAAAAGAGAACACTTGCATGCTTATTGGACAACTAGTTAAGCCACTATTTTATTGCAGCACTATATTATGGGATTTGACTTAGGAGAAAACATCTGTTATTGTTATTCTTCTCTATCGATGCATGATGCTCGAGTCTGATCGGGATTTTGGGATAGTATTGCTTGGGACAGTTTGGACATGTCTTAGGGGATTGTGGGGCATAGTGGCAACCGCGGATGTTAGGCGGTTGACCAGATGTTTTTACCTTATCAGATTGGGACTTATGGGTTCAGCGGTGACCGCGGATTGTGGGCGGTTGACCGGATGTTATTATCACACCAGATTGGGGATCGGGGTTGCATTAGTGGATGGAGTATTCCCACTTTGATCATGGTCATGATCCAGTCCTGCTATTGTGAGACATCGGTTACAGAGATGATTGATACAGAGATACTTTACTCGTGTGGGTCGCTCCCCTCGAGTGCCACTCCGGAGTAGGCTTTTAGACCGTGATGGGTGCCGGTCAGTTGGTGAGTTGTGAGTGATGACAGAGCAGGCAGTGCCAGTATTCCTGGCCCTCTGATTGGGTTTTCTTTGGGCAGTCAGCTTTATAGTTGCATCTATACAGTCATCTTTTGGCACTGCATTTAGAGGCATAGTAGTGGTAGTTTCTTTTCAGCAGTCTTTATTGCATACCACTGTTCTTTCCTTTTTGCCTCTTTATTCCTAGTGGGTGCGTCAGCATCAGAGGTTTTACCCACTAGGGGAGGCTACTGGTTTATCTAGTAGTTCTCACCCCCATTGTTGTTTCTTGTTCTTTTTCCCCCTTGTTTTGCAGAGTCGACTGTGGGAGCTGCTGGGCCTTCAGCGGCAGATCGAGGTAAGAGGATCGCCGACTAGCTAGATCGTCTACCCCGAGCGAGAGTTTAGCCAGACTATTACTGTACTCCCCTTTTGTATCTCAGACTTTAGTAGTTTACTTTTGGGTCTGGCTGTGGCCAGCTGGTTGTATTATTTATCGTGAGCTGGGAGTATATTGTACTTTTATTACAGTTTACAGTTTGTTCCAGTCTGAGATTACTGCTAGTTCTATTAGTTCAGCTCTGTTTATGCTCTTCTACTGTATATTATCTATCTGAGCAGGTTACCAGCGCTTCGTGTACATGGAAAATTCTGTGTACACGGCGGATCTGTTGGCGGGCCCGGGTTCTGGTTACCCCGGGGCGTGACATCTACCTCTTGTGAAGTTTTCTTCCAAATTTCAGCCAAAAACTCCAAACGGTTTGTCCTGAGGAGGCCACACATGAAAAGTTGATGGAGAAGGCTACAGCTGCAACAATGGTGGAGCTCTCCAATGGTGGGGAAGAAGATGAAGATGAAGCCTCTTAGATCCTCCAAGTGAGCTCAGGAATGGTGGGGAAGAAGATGAGCTTTGTCTCTGTAAAAAGTTCTCCAAAAACCAAAGTCCAAAAGTCTGAAATGGTGGAGAAGGAGTCCAATTTATAGTCTATTAAAATTCCCCAACACTCAGCTTCAAGGGCCGAATTCGGGTGCTCGAATCCTCTCACGCACGCCTCCTCATGAGTGCCCGAAAGACAAGTGTCACGCTCGCAGTGCGCCCAGCCCCACGTGCCACGCGTCGCGCTCCTATATGCCCATCGTAATCCCGCTTGGCCAATCACGGAGTGCCGCGTGTCCCCTTATCCACAGCGCGCCCGAGGCCACAGCGCACCCAATCAGGCGTTGCCGTGTGTCCCGCCCTCGATACCCACGCCGCACTGACCAGCGCCTACCCGCGCTTGCCCGCTACAATATCTAAAGAACCGGGCACCCGGATCCAGTTTAAGGCGCCCGAAATAGGGTCCAAAAGTTGAAATTCCACTATTTTGTCCGGTTTTTCGCACTGAATCCATTTCTAGCGTCCGTTTCGCACGCTAACACCTCTAACATACAAAGATGGGTGCCTTCATGCCGCTGACCACGCTGCTAACATCCACAGAGATTCGGACCATCACATCACCAACTGGTCCGACACCTGCAAAGGGGTAAACTACAGAGAGTGAGAATTAATTAAAGTTCTCAGTGGGCTCAACCACCGAAAAATAATACTCTGCACTTTCTTGGTCTACAGGAGACATCTACGACAAAAATTAAAAAGTAGTACTCAAAGTAAACACATAAGAGAAGGTTAAAAAATACCCCATATGCCTCACCCACAACCGAACCCAACCAAGCACCTACCACGGATCTCGGCCTAGATATGCCAAGTGCATCTCACCAATGCAAAATCGAAGAAAATCACCCTTTTCCCAAATCGGTTGACCTGTACGAACCCCAAGTGGAGGTCGAATCATCGAATTACACTTCCATCGGCAATCCGTACATTCATCTAGGCGAAGTCGGCTATCTGTACGCTCCCCAAATTGGTCTTTGGTGCCAAGTGGGGTGCCGAAAGAATTCGTACTCGCTACCACCTGGTTAAACAATCTTGCCGCCATGAGAGTTGGGACACTACCCACGTCACACTCAGTAGGTATTCACCACAAACTACTTGGCGCCTGGAGAAATGGGATATACCCACGCCATCCCCCGGTGGGTCTAACCCACAACACCGAATGGAAGGTCGGGACACTACTGCTGTCATCATACCCATCGTTAGCTTTGTACACCCATTTTCAGAGGAGCTGAAAGTATCGACCTATTCCTCAATAAAGTGCTCTAACACCATAATAGCCCGAAGACCCACTACTCGGCTCACCAACACAAGAGTTTTACCTCTACGCTCTTCTTAGGCTATATCTAAGATAGAAACTAGAACCACACTCTCACACTCTTCAAAAACCCAACAGTTCCCAATCCACTCGGTTCTAACATGAGGTCTACAAGCAAAGCACGCAAATACCAAAGCTACCAGGTCTACTAGGATAGACCCTTAGGCTGTGTTTGGTTGTAGAATTAGTGGGTATTAATACAAATTATACTTCTTATTCTTCCAAACATAATCCTATTTTGAAAAAAAAATTTATACAGGTCAAACTGAGTAATTCCTCTTTTTAAGGAAATAACCCGTTAATATAATTCCTCTCAACCCTAAGAATTACGTTTATCCCGATGGCCAACCTAGGGCAATTTACTATCTTTCCTTTTTTTTTCTCATTGCCCTTGAAGCCTCGTTAATCCGGACTCTTTAACACCTTCACTCCATTCCGCCTACCCTCGCCCCTTCGCTGAGAAGCCATCGTCTTCATCATCCCTCAAACCCTCTTTACTCCTCACTTTAATCTATCTTTTCCTCTCCTACCAGATCTCCTTCTCTCTCCGAGCTCGCCGATTTTTTCTCTTTCATATTAACGTGTATTAAACAATAAAATTTAACATAATAATTAATAATTTGTGTATGTGTATATTATTAAAATTTTGCTTGTACTTATAATTTAATCTATAATATTTATTGGATGTGTCATACTTAATGTCAAACTTGCCAATTATAAATCCAAATTTTGATATTTAATTGTCTTCATTAATAAATGCAGTTTTTTACTTATATTCACGGTTGTATATAGATTATACAATAATGTAAAATTTAGTTATATATAAGGGTAAAGTTGGTATTTTGGAATATCAAAAGCTATGTTTTTTATTATTCTTCTCTTATTCCAAAAAACTTACCAAACATTATTTGGTTTATTCAAGAGAATATGCTAGAATATTACCAAATATAAAATTCATTTTATTCCTCTCTATCCTAGAATATAATAATATTATGGGGATAAAATAATTAATTCACGATGAAATTATCATATTTCCAAATGCAGTCTTAAGATCAAGACTCAAAACAACTCCGCACAAATTTGGGAAGAAACTAGCAAACGACTCAACCAAACACAAACCGTAGACTGTGGCGCCCCAACTTTCCAAAGGATCACCTATCCTAGAACTACTCTAGCTCTAGAACGCTTAACTCTCCTAACCTCTTGGGTCTTGCTACCACCTAAAATATTATAGCCGGGTTAAGAGATGTAGTCCTATTATATCATTTATATATATGACTAATCCAAATTCCGGGTGTGTCACAAGATAAGAGATCATCTGCACTTGGCGATATCCCCCACCTCAAGCTGAAATCTGGTGGAGGGTAGCGATCGCCTGCTGAATTCACCAAGGATCTTCCCTCCCGCTGGCTCAACTCGGAGGATCTCTCTCTCTCTCTTCTCTTCTCTCTTTCTCACTCTCTCTCTCTCTCTCTCTCTTAGTTCGAATGGATCTCTCACAGAAAAATAGAGTTCCCTCTGGATAGACTCATTCCCAGTGCTACAAATAGGGAAATACAACCGACAGTCAGGGGACAGATGTGACCGCTCAACGCTAACCAGGCGACGAAATGCAGCGCGGTAGATCCTGGTGTGCCCTATCCCATCAACTATAGGACTTGTTGATTTCAAGAACCGATTTCGCTTGGCTGGGAACCGAAATGGTGCCCTGTCCTCGCTTGGAGCACTTGGCTCATCTGGGGAGGGTTCGGCTCCTCACAATTTCAAAGAAAATCTAAAATTTGAGCCAAAGTGGATTTTTTGTAACTTTACATATTTCGAGTGACTTTGAAGGTTTTGAGCAGGAATCGCTATAATTTGGACTGAGGAGAGGTGCATTTGAGATCAAGTTTTTGTCGTTGTTAAGTTAGCGATCTGAGGTGGTTTTTGTGTTGCCGTAAATGGTGAATTTTTCTCTATGTCTATTATACACATTAGATGTTTATGTATATGTTATATATGCTGATAGATGGTGATGTTAGCATGAATTAATTGGAGAATTGGATTTCAAACTTAGGCCATGAAAGGCTGGTCAACATCTTATGTATAGTGTTGAGTCATTTGGTGGTCATTTGCATTGTACATGCCATGAGATTCAGGATAGAGACCGTTAATGCGACGGTAGTGAATAGATACCTTAGACTTGAGATAGATGAGTGTTCTAGTGTTACACATGAGTAGTAGATATTATATGATTGTGCCAAGAGCACCAGAATAGTTGCTTATGATATTTTGATCATTGCTTGGACTATATTCTACTAAGCCATACTACTAAGCCATATTGAGTTTGATTGAGATACGCGCTAATATACTGAATAGAGGTAGCTCCTCTTCAAGTGCCGCTCCGGATGCTCGCCAGCGATAACAGAGTAAGTAGTCTATATGTTGATGGGCGCACCTGGGAAAATGTAGTCCGGGCAGTAAGCAAGCGCAGGCTTGACCGATCCTATGAGTCGGTCATTGTGATTGGGTATTACTACTACATTTATTTATCAGTAATAAAGTTGATGCATATGTTAGCTAGATATCTTCATTACTGCTCTTTACTTCTATATCGACATGATAGCATGACATTGATAAGGTTATTTTATATTATGTTTTGTTATTTTTTTTTCATTATATTTTTTTCTAATCTTGCCTCTAGTAGATCTAGTGGGTAGGTCGTGATTGTCGCCGACCGTACCCACTGAGAACTGTTGTTTAGTAGTTCTCACGCCCTCTTGTGGTTCACTTTTTAGAGACTGCTGCTCTACTGAGTGATCGAGATAAGAGGATCGCGCTGTAGATAGCATGTTTTACCCGTATGCACGAGCGATAGAGGACCACCAATTAGAGGGTTTTGGATCTTGTTTTGCACATCAAAACTGACGAGGTCAAAGCCTTTTACTTGTATATTTATTTTGAGTGTTGTGGATGTATGATTTTATATTAGTTATAGTGATTCAAATTAGTCTTTACATTTTCATGCTCCGAGACATATTGTATTTTTAGTTGTGACCTCTTAGGGCTAACATTAAGGGTATATATAAGTATACATTCCTTTTTCACTCCACCCCATTCTAGGGTGGGGTGAATTTCACTCGTCACTCGATGTGACGAGTGGAATGATACCCATTCCAGAATTAGGTGAGGTGTAGGATGTACATCCCTAAACCTAGCGTTGCCCTAACATTAATGCTAGTTGTAGCCTCATAGAATTATGTTCAAAAAAATTTTGTGCATACGGCAGATTTATTGACATATCTCAAAGGCTTTTGCTATGGGCCTGACATTATATTATAACCTCAAAAGGATTATAGAGATACCAATACTCCAAAAAAAATTGTACCATTACAAACTAACATTTTCCTGCAAGGCCCTAACAATTCGGCCGGCTTGAATGCATAATAAAAAAAACTTCATGGAGTTTGAAACTGTAGTTTTGGTAGAGATGAAGTAAAAAATTTTGTAACTTTAAAAAATTTCACCGCTATAATTTTTAAACTGTTTAGATGCAAATTGTAGAATTTTACTAGATTTTTCTCAATTAAAATTAAAAAATTAAAATATATATATTAATTTTAGATTTCAAATTTTTCAATTTTTAAATTAAAAATTTCAAATTTTAAAATTAAAATTTCAAATTTCAAATTTAAAATTTAAATTTTAAAATTTAAAATTTTGAAATTTGTAAATTTAAATTTAAAATATAAAATTTTAATTTTAAATTTTGAAATTTTCAATTTTCAATTTAAAATTTGAAAATTTTAATTAAATATTTAGAACTTGGAATTTGAAATTTGAAATTTAAAATTATAAAATTTAAAATTTTAATATGAAAAAGTTAAAATTAAAATTAAAATTTTAAAATTTAAAATTTGAAATTTAAAACCTATGTTAAAATATAAAAAATTTAAATTTAAATTTTTAAATTTTAAATTTTAGATTTAAATTTAAAATTTAAAAATTTAAAGTTTAAAATTTGACACGTCTTGAGGATGAGCAAGCCGAAAAATGATGAATTTTTTTTTTTCTGGATTGAAGTGAAGGGCATTGGGTGTACATCTTACACCCCACCCCATCCTGGGGTGGGGTGAATTTCACTCGTCAAAGTGACGAGTGAAATTCACCCTATCCTAGGATGGGGTGGCAGGAAAACTCTATTTGTACACCCCGTTAAGGGGTGTAGATCCTACACCCCTTAATGGTTGTGGATTAACCATCATATAGGTCATTAAATAATTACGTGATATATATATATATATATATATATATATATATATATATATATATATATATATAAAGAGAGAGAGAAGCGAGCTAGGCTACTATCAATAGTATCAAGTTATTTGTGCTATTAAGTTTTTAACTATTGGATTAAAAAATATGTGGTTGAGATGGTAATGGGCTCATGGGTTTAATAGCTAATTGAAAAAATATTAAAATCTAATGGATAAAAATGATCAAAGAGATTGACCTAACAGTAGAAAACTTGATAGCATTAAATATTTACCTATTTCTTCATGAATATAGTATAGTTTAACTATGCTACATTTCTGAATTTTTAGAATCGAATATTTAGTCTACAAAGTAATTTATGTTGTGTAAAGATCCGACCCGCTAGCAATAATAACTCATTGGCCCAAATTACAGCCCAAAATGCTTAAGCTCAGTTATTATTACTAGCGTGTATGGTCTGATATATTCAATCAGAATTTTTTTTTCATCCGATGTGAGACTATTGGGATGTTACATGTTGTTCCAAAAAAAAAAAAAAAAAAAAAAAAACAAATATCTAATATTCTGCTTTTTTGTTTTTTTTTTTTTTTTTTTTTTTTTTTTTTTTTTTTTTTTTTTTTTTGGTTTAGCAAAAGAAATCTACCTTCATCTATCTGGTCAACTCGATCATTTGGATTTTAACTAAAGATTATCCGGAGTGGGCACCCGTACCGACCCATCCTCCAAGCTCCGGAATAACTTCGGATGGAGATATTTTGTGAAAAAACAAATAAAAATGAGAAAGTTTTGAAAGTCTGAGGTCATTCCATACTTTATCAGTTTTGGGCTGGCATGTTGGCATGTCAACATAACTGGAAAACGTACATCCTTAGCCAAAATAACTATTATTAAGACTGTAGTCTGTAGTACAGTCAACTGTCTATATTTCTGAAAGTGACAGAAAACCTATGCCATCCTATGGGACATGAAAATTGAACAGCTCTTAATTTTTAAGTAGTAAATCACTTTTAACATTTAGATCCTCATTTTGAAATCTATATGGTTTGATTTTAACTCGTGTTATAATGTGAAACTTAAAAATGTGCAAGTTGTTCTCAATAATTAATAATGGAAAATGCTTTTGATACACTCCATTTTTGCTATACATCTTATACCTTACCAATTTTAAGATTGAGTAAAATTTTCAGATTATGAGACCCTAATATTTTACTTTCTAATTCAAATTTTTAAAATTATTACAATCAAATTTTATTTAAATTTTTAAAATTATTACAATCGAATCTACCGACCCAACCCAATTTAATTGACTAAATATTAATAAATTATTAATGTAAAAATAATATAGCATCTTAATTATTAGCACATTATCAATCGCATCACTTATATTTTATTTTTATATTAAAGATGTGACATCAATATATAGTTAACTAAAGTGGGCTATAAGACTCGTTGCAACAATTCTATAAGTTCTAGTCAGAAATTACAATAAATTAAAATTTAGGGACCAAAGTATAACCCCCCTCATAGTTCGAGGACAAAACCCGCAATTTCCCCTAAATAGTATGCAAATATCAAAAAATTATAGAGATACAATAAACATTAGATAATGTACACAGAAGCTGCTTGAGCTGTCTTAAATAGGACCTCTATTCACAGTGGTTTTCTTTGTTATCGTTATAAGCATCAAAACACAATTGCATTTTGCATATGACATCAACTAATGCACAAGTAATACTAGAGCAAGAGAATTCACAAAGAAAAAGAAACTTAAAACTACGTTGCTGGATTTTTTGGGATGCTTTTCTTATTAACTCATTTTCTAGAACTTATTTCCAGCAGGATTGACATTTTTCCTCGAACTTTTTTCCGGCGCCATTTCCGCCGAATTGACCTCTTCTCTGGAACTTGTTTCTGTGCCAGCTTTTTTTCTAGAACTCGTTTCCGACAGATTGACCTTTCTTCTAGAACTTTTTTCCATGCCAGCTTTTCTTCTAGAGCTTGCTTCCACCTGATTGACCTTGTTTCTAGAACTTGTTTCTGCGCTGGCTTTTCTTCAGCATTTTGATCTGCCACAAGTATTGCCTGCTACACAGCATGTGAAACAAAACCAGTGAATAAATACATCCCAAAAGAAATTAAAACATTAAGCACAAGGCCGAATTTAGCCCAATAATTCTCACCTCATCAAGTATCGGTTTGAGCTCCTTATATCGGGCCTTAGCAAGATCAAAACCATTCTTCCGAAGCTCCTAATATTTGAATAAACATAGGTGCAACGACATAAAACATCAGAATTTGAGCCCTGGTGAAAACTAAGGCTATTCACGACAGTTTCAAAAATTAGGTGAGCTTGCTGAAGTTCAGTCATTAGAAAACAAGCATAATGATTAATAATCCACACCTGATTCTTAATTTCATGTGATTTGTAAATACTGTTTCAGTTTATTTCCTATGCATATACACAATTAGAAGCAGCAAACATCTCTTGATTCATCAATATTAAGGATTCTTTGTACGAGAACAAAGAATTCGCAAAACTTTCTGAATAGATATTAAGAGCACAAAATTGTGGCTAGTCGAAGCAGAAATAGGTCGAGATGTCCTGTCAAAGATTATTATCTATTCCTAACTTGGCTAACAGATTTAATTTGATATATAGTGATTATTGAAAGGAGTAGTGCTTCTAAACTCTTACGAGTACGAAGACCTTCCTACTTACAAGCAGTTTTCGATTATAGAGCTTCCTAATCAATGATTCATACCGTTAAAAATAATCTAGAATATATGAAATGCCTAGAAAATGATTTTCATAATTTTTTAAAATTATAATAAAGTCCATCAAGTAGGTATAATGAACAGTCAAAATCAAATGACCATCTAAAAATAGAAGATTGGGTTCTTCAATTCAAGATCGGAGTAATTGATTTTAATCTGGATAGTGAATAGAAATTTGTGTCAAAAATTCAACTAGTTTCGATTCTTCTAAACCATTAAACTAGCAAACATGCTGTATCGGCCGTTCAAATTGTCAATTTTGAGGCCTTTTGATCATAAGTATATGATATCAAAATTTTACGAAATTCCGTTTCTATATAGAATCAAAAAATAAAATAACAGCCAAGGTCAACACTTTATCTCCCGCCTAGTAGTAGTTCCTCTTCATGTTTACTTAATCAGCATATGGCTTGTTATCATTTATGAACAACACAACTCTGACTGCAAAACTCGATAGTTGACAGAAATCCAAAAAGCAAGCAATGATGGTTGTGTCCAATCCATGACTGCCATATATTCATGACTCTTTTGTCGTTCCCATTGGATTTCAATAAAAGAACAGGTAAAAGAACTCTTTTAACCTCTTTTTCTTTGAGCATTGACCTAGACAATTGGACTAACTTGCGTGAACTTCTTGGCCATGAATTATAAACTAGTTGACTGCTCCTCTAAAGAATTCATACTATGATATTTTGCATTGAAAAAACTAAAACTTAACAACATTCTTCTTTCCGGAGAATTAGTAGCTTAGCCCTCAGACCACCCTAACCTGAAAGTCTCCTCAGTACACCCTCTACCATAGCATACCCCCACATCAGATAATGGTAAATATGGCGACAAAAAGTCAGCAAAATTTAAAAAGAAAAATGTGACTTGGTACACTATTTTAAATGAAGTAATAAACAAAGAAACATACATTTCCGGTATGTTGAGTATGCTTTTGAGCAGTCATCTGCCAGTACATCCTTGTTCTTCTATAAAAATTTCCCAAAGTTTCTCCAGGCTTCAAAATTTAAAATCAGAATTAAACAATCAATTATGTAAGAAAAATACAGAAAGAACTATCTTAAGCTCAAGCATAAGAAACTTTTTTGATAAATAAGGCCTTGTTTGGTACCATTGCTTTTTTTTTTCCTCTTTAAAACACAAATCCAATGTGATGAGTGCAACAGTGAATGACTGCTTGCTTGCAATCTGTATGCTTACGTGGTTCGTTTGGTACTGTTGCCATTTTCTATTTTTTTAAATAGAATTTCAATATGAAATAGTGTAGAAAGGTATGGTGGATTATTTGCAATCTTTACATCCAAGCTATTTGTTTGGCAACAAAAACACAAAAACTTGAAATCAATTTTTTTTCCTGTTTAAGATATTATCAAACAAATTGTAATTCATCATTTGGCCGGAGTGTTTTACAAGGATTTAAGTGTCGTGGTACGGAATCATACCGAAATTAAGTGTCGTGATACGGGATCATACCGAAAACTTGCAAGCACATAAGGGCACGATGCGTGCCGGGTGGTGCCGATGAGTGCCGGTTACAAAAAATACATATGTGCCGACACATAATGGCATGAAATATTTATTTTCCAAACAACAAAATTTTATAATTGCTTATTATGTATTTTTATCAAATCTTCTAATCTTTATTAAAAAAATTACTTACTAATTTAAAGAAAAGAGAGTTTCGAGTTGTGCCATCGACACAAGGGTTGTATCATGCTGGTATCTTTTTGGCACGATACAATACGGTGGATATGGCCCATACCGATGAGCACTTAAATTCTTAATTACAACCTAACGAAACATAACAACAAGTGAAAAATCTTTCCATCGATATATCAAATTATATAGAATGAGTGTTTTAGAAAATAGAAAAGCGATAACAGTGCCGAATGAGACCTTAAGTTGTAACTTTTGCGCTCTATCTGCTTTCTTCCAAAAGGATGTCATTTAGCATCCCTCTAAGGTGCGTTGCAAGTTAACCAACAATAATGGAAAACAGGGAAGTCCATCCACCCACGCATCCAATTATGTAGAATTTGTGAAAAAAAAAAAAAAAAAAAAAAAAAAAAAAAAAAAAAAAAAAAAAAAAAAAACCAATGGGCAACGATACCAAACAACACCAAAAGATCTAAATTTTTTTAATCAAATAGCCAAAGTACCAAATGGACAACAACAATTCCCTTTATTCCATTCTAGCCATTGATAAAAGTATAAAACAAAATTAGAAGAATTAACCATCTCATTTAGGATAATCACGACATCTTTCTATAAAGGGAGGATGCAAAAAATCCAATGATTATGCCCGGCACGACTTCGGGCCGGGCCGTGACCCGGCACGGCTAATGTAGCATCCGTACTGGGCCGGCCCAGCCCAGCCCAACTCGTCAGGTCGTGCTGGGCCTGTCCCTCAGGGTTCGTCGGCCTGACACAGCCTGGCGAATCATGAGTCTAGGCCGTACCAGGCCAAGGGGTAGGCTTGCGGCCCGTCACGGCATGGCCCGTATGGGTCGTGCCTGTCGGGCTGGCACGGCCCAGATAGTAATAGGCTTTTAGTCCTTTACCCTTTACTCCTTTAGCCTTTAGACTGTCAAATACAATAGGCCTGACTCTATATTAATTTTAGGCAGCTCTACATGTCTCTTCCCAATACCATGTCTTTTCCCAACACAAAATCTGTCATAGCAGACCTTGGATTGTAGGCCCAACGGCTCAAGAGCAAGAAATTAAGTATCCATCCGTGCCTTACGGCACGGAGAGATACATATCGTGCCACCAATTAGGCGGCACGGTACAAAGGGGGTCTCTCTTGGACCTCCCGTATTGCGATGTCCTTTGAGTATCGAACGAGACAGAGCGATACACAGAGAATATTATGGTACGTGCCGCTGCGTATCCACACAGGCACACAGTGTTTTTATTTATTTTTTTTTTATTTGGACCTTTTGTATTTCTTTTATTTCTTGCATAGACTTTTATTCCTCTCATCTATTTTCTTCTTTTCACTTCTACCTTTTCTTCTATTCCACACTTTCTTTTTTTTCCTATCAATCTCTTATTCTATTTTTTTCCTTTCTATTTTTTTCTTCCTTTTTTTCTCACAATTTTTTTTTTCAGTTTTGCCTTTCCATCTCTTATTATTTTTTGATCACTTCGATCTTAAAAGAAAAAGTAAAAAAATAGTAAAATCGAAGATCTACTTATTAGATAAGTAAAGAAATTTACAACTTAAAATTTTTTTCCGTACATTGAGAATATATTTAACTTGTAAAGTTTCTTTTGTAAAGAAATATGAAATTATACAAATTTTTATTAACAATTTATAAAAATCTGAAAATATATCTACTTAATTTAATCATTATATGATCAATTTTTACGTTTTTTGTACAGATTTAATATTTTGTGCGAGATTTAAGGTATTCTTAATTTTAAAAATTTTATTATTAGATTTTAAAATATAAGAATTCTAATAAGATCGAAAAGTAAATGAAGCAATTGATATTTAAATTTGTTTAATGTATATATAGTATGTTTTAGTATTAAATTTTCATAAATAAATTGCACAAGTTTTCTTATTTAAATTTAAGAAAAATTAATTTTCTTAGATGAACTTGCAAATTTTTCATAAAAATTTTAAGAAAATTATTTTTTTCGAATTTATATTTTATAATTTTAAAAAATTTTAAAAATAAAAGATAAATCAAAAAAATTTAAAAATTAATTAATTTTAGTATTGCTTAATTTATTCATAGTATAGTTTATTATTAAATTTTCATGGACATATTTTATAATTTTTTAAAAATTTTTAGAACTTTTTGTTTTAATTTTTTATAAATATTTTATAAAAAATTGAAAATGAAAAGAAACTATTGCACTTGGGGTCTTATTCTAATTTAGTCTAGTCATCGTATGATCTTTATCGAATCAATACGAATGAATCTTGCAAATTTTTAAAAAATAATTTTCTCTATGAGTTGTAGTTGTATTTAACTTCACCTATAAAGAAAACTACTACTATATTAAGCTATTAACTAGTAAGTTAGTAAACTATTATTGTCATTAGATCAAGACAAATCAATACATAGCCAAAATTCATAAATATTACTATAAAACTTTTAAAATAACATTCTAAAACCTTATTGGACGAAAAAAACTAAAATAAGACCGTGCCAAAACGTGCCACTAAGAAGTTGTGCGTGCCCGTCGGCATGCAAGCGTGCCTGTGCCGTATCGTGCCAGGCAACTGCCGGCACACCCCCGTACCACGGCACTTTAATCCTTGCTCGAGAGTCAAGTCTCAATAGTCATTAATTTTTTTTTAAATTATTCGTTATTATTATTATTTTTTTTAAAAAAAAGGTAAGAGAGTAGAAAAGGCCTTTTTTGTTCAAAATGACTAGAATGCCCTCTATAACATTCAAAATTTTTACTGTTATAGAGGGCATTTTGGTCAAACATTTTAAAATAAATTATTTTTATCATTTTTAAAAAAATTTAAATTTCTTTTACATCTATTAATACTCCTACAAATCTCCAAATTCATTACAACAAGCAATTCTTCATTCATTTTCTTCTATAAACGCTGATTCCTTCTACTCTCCAATTTTCAATCTCAAATTTTTCTTCTCTCAAGTTTGTTTTGGAAAATTTTTAAATTTTTTCAACTACTCCTTTTATAAAATCTCTCCACAATCTCATCATACAATCCCTCTATTTCAAGACAATATTTATTGATTAATTCAAAATTTAAATATATTTATTGATTTTTTATTTTGTTTCCTCCAAATCTCCAATGTAATTATTTAATATGATTAATTCAAAATGTATATATTTGTTGTAGTTGTTCTTTTTTAAAATATCAATTTCTCTTCAAATAATAAAAAAATTATTAAAAAACTAATATTAATTTCATATTAAAGTTGGTTGTTGGACCAAATAAATGTAAGTCAAAAAATTTATATTAAAATTCTATATAATTAAAAAGTAAAAATTTTTTTATCGCTTAAGTTTTAAATTTTATATAATATTAAAAATTTATATTATTAAAAAGTTAAATTTATTGTTGGATTTTTAGTTTTTTTAAAAAAATTATAATATTTTTAAAAGAGTTTTAAAGAAGTTGGGTATAACTATGTAAAGTAAAAACTATAAAATCGAAGAGTTATAGTTTAAAGACTAGTTATCTCTTTTTTCAAAAGAATTTTTTTTTAAGTACAAATAAAAGGGTGTAGGAAAGAAATTTTAAAAAAAATCTATTACTTGGTTGGCACAAAGCCTGGCCCAGCCCAGCCCGGCCCATGCTGAGCGGGACGGGGGACTGGGCCGGGCATGCCCCTCTAATAAAATGGGCCAGCATGGCCCGGCCCGAATTTTTAACCAGGTCGGGTCGGGCTAACCTTTAGCCGAATAGGCCCAGGTATAGAAACTCACCTAACATGTTTAATTTGATAGGCAACAGTGTTACGCGGATTAATTTGAGGAAACGAGCCAAAATCACCATTTTTGCTTCGTTATCCCTGAAGAGTGCCGAGACGAAGTCGGAATCCAAATTCCGTGGATTTCCCACCATTTGGCATCAACACAAGGTGGGTGGTGCTTTCCGAAATGAATAGATGTCCTTCTATGTACATTATACCCTATATGTATATTAGATGTTTGATGCACGTAGGATTAGTGTGAGGCGTGTGATCGCAACTCGTGGCGTGCTTCCAAGTTCGGATTAGGTGGCACGAGTCAGAGATTCAAAATATGGAACCCATGAAGATTGGGTCATTCGAAAGACAAAAACCATAGAAATGCATTAAAGAATAACATTGGGACTTAGAAAACTTGTGGTTAAACTAGGCGACAACTTAGAGTTGAACAGAACCTAATGATGACAACATAGATCGAGTGGCATCTCATTATGTAAAGAGTTAGTTGTGGGCTAGTGTATAGAGCTCCGGTATTGAGATGGGCGTTAGGGTTGATAGTCCCCTTGGTTAGCGTCGTCATGATTTGGTGGAGCTCTCAAGATCAGAGAGCTAGATTATACTCACAGTCTGTTTGGCTCATAGAGGTCGCTCCTCCACGAGCGGTATACTCTAGAATGTCACGATTATGGGTTGAAGTATATCTCCCCAGCAAACGACCCTAGATTGGTGATTGGTCCCCATGGATCGGATGATGTGAGTTATGCTCGACGTTAGATGAGCGAGATGATTGGGTTATGAGACAGATGCGGATCGCACTGAGTATAATACTTGATGCATATTGTCAAGGCATAGTAATAGTGTTTCTTTCTATATGCATAGTATAAGTATTTACAACTTTCCTCACTTATCTACTTATGTTTTGTTTAGACCTAGTGGGAGAGGCACCTAGGTCGGGATCGAACCTACTAAGAACTTCTTTTAGTTCTCACCCCCTGTTTTGTAAAACCTTCACCGAGCGCAACAATGCAAAATCGCGGCAAGAGCATAGCACCCTAGATAGTAACCTCCGGTATAGGTCACCCTATATAGAGAGTAGATGTGCTTTTATCATTTTGGAACGAACTTGTAAAGATTTATTTCGAGAGATGGAAATTATATAAAGATCTGTGAGATGTATGAATGTAAAAGTTTAAATGTTTAGTTAAGTTTACATTTTCTCGCTTTGTAATATCCTCTCTATATAGTGTTGTATGATTGTATTTCTCGTTGAAATTCATACACTGGCTTTGTATACACCTTGAGCAGGCAGAAAAAACTGTGGCCGTTTGGCAGGTCTATGCACATGCCCGAACTGACCAAATTGGCGATTTCGGGGCATGAAAACATCCCTACCCATAATTTGGAACACATAATTTGGGTTTTAAATCGTCTACAGCCAACAGAAAGCTTCTCAAGCTATTAATGTTTACTAGTTTTTATTCCCAGCTAATCTGTTCATAATATTTTGGCAGAGCTTGATGTTTACAATGAGTTTGTGAATTTGTGATATTTTATATCTAGGCATATGAGATGTGGTTTGTTTACTATTTTGGCAGAGCTTGATGTTTACAATGAGTTTGTGAATTTGTGATATTTTATATCTAGGCATATGAGATGTGGTTTGAACTATGAAGCCAATAAAAACTAGTAAGGATACTCTATTTAAGGATACTACATAAGCTGTTAGTGTTTACTAGTTTTTATTCCCAGCTAATCTGTTCATAATATTATTGGCTTCATAGTTCAAACACTGCTACTCTATTTAAGGATACTACATGTACTAACTTTGTCCTGCATAGTACTTAGCTCTCACATTTTTTACTGGTATTCGGCTCTGATACCAACTAGTTGGGCTCAAAACAGCCAGCCCAAAATACTTAAGACCGGTTATAATACTAGTGTGTCGGTCACATATAAACCCATCACACTCTCCCACATTATTCAATGTGGGACTATTAGAGTGTCACAACTTACAAATAAAAAATATTACAAAAAGGAAAGAAATATCCAACATGCAACAACATGAAATAGAAGATTACCGTAGGGGTTCTCTGAAGATCTGAAAGACCAAGAGTAACCCGCGTCTGTTCTATCATTGCATGTTTATCTTTTTTGCACAAGTTCTTTTCTTCACCCTTTACAGTGGACATGTCTAGAGTCTTCTCACCATTATCATCATACTTGCAAGCATGTCGAGAAAAGAAACAAGAAATTTATGTTAGGTCAACATAGATAATAACTAAATAACAGTAGTCAAACCAAGTTTAGAACAAAGAGATAGTTAGCAGATGCAGAGAGTGAATAGAAAATGTCTACTTATGTCAATCACCAGGATATTTTCCAGACAGAAGACTAGACTCACACTTTAAGTAGACTTGAGCCACTTGCACTAGATAGCCATTTTGGTTTTGTATACTACAATTCTTTACAGCAAACTTAGTAATTAACAAGTGTTCATGTAGGTCGCCAATAGGCCCTTCCTGCACCACCTCCGGAAAGAGATGCAATCCACCACATCTCATATGCCTAGATATAAAATATCACAAATTCACAAACTCATTGTAAACATCAAGCTCTGCCAAAATCAACAATATGTAACTTTTCAATAAGGGTTACTACTATATGCATAAAAAAAATGTTTCCAAAACTCATTGACTTCCATCTATTAGCCATTTCTTTGTTGCCGATCACATCAAATGGCTAAGATTTTATAGGGCCTCCATTTACACCTGAGTAGAAGTGCGTAAGTTACACTTTCATGCATGTTGACCCTGATTATGCACACACACAACGTGCCCCCTGTGCACACATGCAAGCAAACATATGCACAAGCACGCAGAAACATGTACACATCATTTTTTTGGGCTTGTTGATGGACAGGAATATCTGAGTTAACAGAAGCATGGTTCATAGTTGAAGCTGAAAAATTGTGCGCATGCATTTCCGGAGGCGAAACTAGAACCTAAGATGTACAATAATATCAGACACAAGTGCATAAAGGCAAATGGGAAAATAAATATCCTGCAGGAGATTACATATATTCAGATTCCACATTCATCATATAAGCAAAATACAGTCTACTACCTAAAGGAAAGTTTACACTTATATCCCTAAGGTTTTCCTATTTCTAAAGCTGTTTCACTCCCTCAACCTTGTACAAGTACCTCCACACTCGTTAATTATGGAACTCGGGATATTTCATCAACAACCTTAAATATGCTGCTGTTGGGGTCATTTTGTTCGATGCAAATGGAACCTGAATAAACACCATTAAAATAACTTAATATTTTCCACCTAAACACCAGCCTCGCATCCATACTCATGTTGCCCACTTGGTCTCTCTTCCAAAGTTAGCAAACCAATTTAACAAATTAATCTATTCTAATTCAAATAGTTAGTAAATTGAGAACAGAGGTTTCGGGGACGGATACAAGAATCCCATAACAATAATACACAAAGCCAACATTAAATGGGCAAATTGTTGAACATTAAAATTGTTAAGGCTAGGAAATGAATGTATATAGGATCTGATAGAGAATGTACATATTTTAGAGAGGTAAAGATCACATGTTAAAACACCAAAATGTTCATAGTAATTGAGTTATCTGAAATTTTTTAATTTTAGATATTTATGATACACAACAATTACTGCATCAAAATTTGGGTAAAATAGAGCAAAACTCTTGATAATTCATGAAAAAAGAAACAGGATAACAAATCAACCAAACTCAAGCCTGGCTAACTTAGCGAATACAAAGTGGCAAAAAATCTGAAAATCATAACCCATATCCCCAATTTTTCAAATACTATAAAACTTTTTTTTATTGTCCCTCGTTTACATGAAAACTAAGTAATTCAAATAGATGGGAATATGAAGGAAGAAAGACAAAATATCATGGATTGCAAGAAATCGTTTGGCATATGATATTTAGTGTAGGGCAGCATCAAGGATTTAAGTGCCGTGGCACAAAATCGTGCCGAAAACTTGCCGGCACGGTACGGCGCAGTGCGTGCCAGGCCGTGACGATGAGTGTCAGTCACAAAAAATACATGTGTGCCGACACATAATGGCATGAAATATTTATTTTCTTTAGCAACAAAATTTTCTAATTGCTTACTATATATTTTTATCAAATATTTTGAACTTTATTGAAAAAATTACTTAGTAATTTAAAGAAAAAAATAATTTTGAGATGTGCTATCAACACGGGGACTGTATCGTGCCGGTATCTTATTGGTACGGTATGGCACGGTGGATACGGCCCGTGTCGATAGATACTTAATTCCTATGAACTGATAGGAATTGTTCCAAATAGCGGCATATGTGGCTGCATATGCTGCTGCCTTTGTGGTTACATGCACCAACCAAAACTCATATGTAATATGAGGTGATATGCAGCTAGGGCCACATATGCGGTAGCATTTTTTTTAAGGTGGTATTGAAATGTGGAATTGGATGAGATTGGTTAGTTAATGACTACGCAATTACATATAAGTATCTTCATATGTGTCTGGTTAATAATTATTCATGGAAAAGTAACTATCTTCGTACAAGTATCACCTCACAATCTCTCTTCTTTTTTTAGTTGCTTGGTTGTTCATATTTCATACTTTGTGATGTTGTTCTTAAAACATAATAATTATGCATATAAATATTGGTAATTACTTTTGCACGTGTTAGACGTTATTTTGCTACATATTTAAGTGTTGCCTCTTCGGATGACTATTAAGTGATTGTAAATGACATTTATGAAGAGTATTATTCTTCTTTATACAAGTTTAGCCAGCTTATTATATATCTATTTATTCCTACCTTTATCTTTTACATACATATTGAATTTTTTAATATTTTAATAGCTTAACCACATATGCACCCGCACACTGCATACCCACTATGCAATAATGTACGCCTGCATATTGCATACTACTTTTTAAAACTTTGCCGCTGGAGACAGCATTCATATGTTCAAGATCCGCCAAAATAGTGACTCCTCCGTAGTCTCAGAATTCGAATCAATTGCATCTCATAGAGCAGTATTCAAAGAAAGATTAATAAATCGCAGGCAATAATTTGTATTTCAGTGAATCCCAAGTTCCCAACAAAGTAACTAAGTGTGGATGGCTTACTTGAGGTAGAATCATTCCTGGTATGTAAGATGGCGATGCATCTTGGAAAGGGATAGGTTCATTCATTGTTCTTGGTTCAGGCCAGGGTGTTGTGGGCATTTGAGATGCTCCTGAGGAGTTTTGCTTTTGGGCTTCACCATTGGAATATCCATAAGTAGAATCTCGTGCACTATCAGCTATCGGATCAGGATGGTGAAACCTGCAATTGGTAGAGAATTTGCAATTTCCAGTGCGCATATAAAACAGGCATTCCCTCTTACCCTGTAATGACAATAAAGCATCATCCACAGTCAATTACACCCTACCTCTATGCTCCTCTATCATTTACTTCAACCACTAAAGCTTCTTTGCAAGATTCGGACAGCATCAATTTATCAGTTGGTTTCATGTAGATTGACTGACCCTCAAAAAGGATCTTCAAGACCAAAATTAAAATCTTAGGTCCTGATCCTAAAATAATTGATGCAATATATATTGACTAACCATAAAATATTGTCCTGAACCTTAAAAAGGATCTTCAAGACCAAAAAGAAAATCTTATACTCACTGGTCGAATTGGGAGCCCCAAAAAGTTTAGCTCCACCGAACCAACATCTGATTTTCCTAGATGATGAGCAAACCGGCATAATCCTCCATATTTACAGCCTCCTGGCATGGAATAGAACTGCAAAATGCCTCATTTGTTAAATTCAACAGTATTATCAAATTCACCAAACAAAAATGATGACTGAACCAGGATAAAAGAATAAAGCATCCATTTAAAAAACTACTAAGAGTTCTAAAAGCAACACAAAATTAAAAAGAAAAAAGAAAAAAGAAAAAGAAAATCCAATGGCACAAATAGCTTGAATGTCCACTAACAGTATCTCTGGACATATAAAACAACTTCCACGAGAAGGGTATATTTCATTAAGGCAATGAAGTTGAAGAGATTTTGACGAAGATAAAGCATAGTTTCCTTTTCCATTCTAAGTACGGATTAACCTTGTGATGACCCGGACCTCCGGGGATGTTGACAGCATGGTCAGTGGCTTCTAGATGCCCAGTATTGTGTGATGGAGGTGTTCAGCGCGAAAAATAGATCAAGATTACCTTTTGGACGCCTTTGTCGGGAGTTAGAGATGGTTGCGCACGAAACGGACAACGGAATTGGATTCGGCGCGAAAAAACGATCGAAATCGGCTATTTGGATGTATTTTTCTGGATCCGGACGCCCTAAATTGAACCTAGTGCACACTTTACTGTTCCGGGCAGGCCGGGCAGGCGCAGGCGGCCGCGGGCAGGCGTGCGCCACACGATTGGGCGCGCTGTGGTCTCGGGGGCGTTGCGGATAGGGTGACACTTGGCACCTCCTCATTGGACAGCGGCGATCGCGCTATCGAGCGGCGATTGGATAAAAGGGGGGGGGGGGGAGCACGTGGCGCGACGGCATTGGCGGACCGGTTGACGCCGGCGCGGATCGGGCGACGCGTGTCACGATGGACGGCTGGCATTAATTCGGGCGCTCACGGGGCGTTGACCGTGGGGAGTTTCGGGCGCCCGAAAGTGCACCTTGAATCGAAAGCTGGGATTTTCTTGGACTATAAAAAGGGTTCTTCTTCTCCATTTTACAGTTTTTGGAACTCTGATTTTTGAGAGCTTCAGCAGAGCACTTCTCCACCTTCTTCCCCATCTACTGAGCACCATTGGAGGACTTTGGGGAACTTTTACATCACCTTCTTCCCCAAGTTTGAAGAACTCCACCATTGCTGCTGTTTTCAGCCAACACCGTCGCATTTCAGTGCGGGGCCTCTACAAGACTCATCCCTTGGAGGTTTTGGCTGATTTTTGGTTTGGGATCTTCACGAGAGATAGGCTTACAACTTTGATATCGATCACTCCTCCCAGATCTTGAGTTTTCTTGAAGTTTTTATGCCATCTCTGGAGCCTTCGTGCACAGAATAAACTTTTAGATAGTTCATAGTATTTATGGATTTTCTCGGTGATTTGTGCATGAATTTTGGAGTTTTTGGCTTGTTTTGCATCTACTCTCGAAGAGGAATCCATGGAGACCTTGCTTGCTGGATTTGGAGCTCGTTTGCCCAAGTAATATTATCGATCTTCTTGACCCTCTGATAGAGGTTGCTCCAATTTTTGTTTTGGGTTTTGTTTTGAGGATTGAGCCTCTGGATGCAAATTTCTTGGTGATTTCTTGATCATTTTCAGGATTTTAAAGTTTGGGTATCTTCTTAAGTTTACGGTGAGCAATTTCTCTTTTCATCTCTGTGGAAAATTCCTTATGGATTAGTCTCTATAATTCTTGGAAGTTCATGCTGAAATTTTAAGCAATTTCTGGACAGCATGTTGATGTTTGGTTAATTTGTTAATTAAGGGGAATTAAAGATGGATTTTTGAAGATTTGGAGATGTTCATATGACAGAGGACACCTTAGATTTGCTGTTGGGAACTTCAAATTGAGGTATTTGAGGTTGTATATACATTTTATTTAACATATGAGTGCTTGCTGAAATTCTGGGACAATCTGTGCAACGTGTGGTGTTTTTGCGATTGCGCCCAATCCGAGAGGAGATTTTGGGTGATTCTTGCGGCATTGGATTCTTAAGAGGCTGAGTATTAAGCACGCCAAATTTCAGCCACATCGGACATTGGATAGACAAGTTTCAGGTGGGTTGGATTTCTTCCAAAATTAGCGGGTTGTTTTCTAATTCTATCTTGTAGTAGACATGCAAGATAGACTTGTACTCTTCATATTGTTGGAATGTAAGCATGCTTGAGTATACTCCTTATGTTGAATGAGATGTGGACATGATAAGGTTATACCTCTTATGTGGTTTTGGGAAGCAAGCATGATAGTGTTACCCCCCTTGTGTTGGTTGAGAGATGATCATGTTAGAGTTGTACTCCATGTTTTGGTTATGATGCATGTATGATAGAATTAGTAAAGTGATTATGACTTATGATAATTAAATTGTGGAACCTTGACTAGCGCCCCGTCATATGTTTGCATGTATTAACCAGACTAGTAGAAAATACTCACTTGGGTTAGTTTCCTTTATGTTCTAGACTTCCTACACATTGCATATTTATCTCGTTTGACTTAGAGTTTCTCCTCGCCCGGGTAGTCGGCCGAGTGGTCGGGATAGTGTAGGACGTTTGTTTTGCTCGTGCCGGGGGACCGAGTGAAGTTTGGTGGTTGAGGTTAGTTTGGTACTAGTGTCGGGAGTCGTTTGGGATGACGGTGATCCCAGGTCGTCGAGTTTTCTCCGACGGTTTGTCGCCACTAAGTTGTGGCGGTGTTGAGTTTGTGATAGCAGGACCTTGAACTCAGAATATTTTTGGACACACATGATTTTAGTAAACTAATATTTTCCTTCCAAATTTCGAGGGTCGCCAGAGCCCGTTCTTGTTTGCTTAGGGTGAAGGCACTAGTCCTTCGAGGTTTGGGAAATAAAACCTGTCTTTAACTAATTTTCATAAAAAACTAAACTTTATCAAAATTGGGTTTCCTCAAATCAAGATGGTTTTCTAAAAAGAAGTTACTTTTTGTCCTCACCCAGAGAACGGTCGAGTGAGAATGGTTTTCAGAAACAAATACCATCTTTGTATATAAATCTCCTCACCTCGGCGAGGGTTCGAGTGATCTGGATTCTAAGGGCTGCCTTCTTTTTGGGTCGAGAGCTACGGAAGGCTGTGCCTGGAACCTGCTCTTGTTTGATTAAGGTTGCAGGCATCAGTTTCCCGAAATTCTCGGTCCCATCGTTGTTACTAGCGGTTGAGTTGGGTTCTGATCTTTGGCCGATGAGTGTTCCGGCCGGTGTTGTTAGCCGATTGGGTTTTGATATTGGGCCGATGATTGTCCCGGCCAGCGTGGTTAGTTGATTCGGGTTTGCAAGTTTTCCAATATGTTTGATCGTTGTCTTTGATATAGCCTGCATGTGCTACAGTTCTAGTTCTCGATTACATGCTGTTCTGTTTCCTCAGTGGGGTCACTTCCCTTGAGTTCCGCTCCGGATGCGATGGTTGTTTTGGTTCGTTAGAACGTCCTACGTAATTCCTGCCCAATGAGTAGAGGTGGTTGTAGATGAGCGTATATTAGTTCGTTGGGACGCCATACGTAATTCCTGCCCAGTGAGTAGAGGTGGTTATAGGTGAGCGCAGGCTTGACTGGCCTTTTTAGCAGTCTTTTCGATTGGATTGATTTGAGCACCTCGAGTTAGAGTGGTTGCATATCATCATCTGTTTCACCCATTGAGTAGAGGCATGATAGCTGTAGATTTCTTTCCAGCTTACCCATTCTTATTTACAGTATTCCTGTTATCTTATGCCTCTAGTAGACTTAGTGGGCAGACCGTTGGGCTTGGAGACGGTACCCACTGAGAACTACTGATTGATGTAGTTCTCACACCCTCAATTAATGACAGTTTTGCAGAGGCTTTCCTTTCCGTCCCTGCTTCAGTTGGATCGACGGATCGAGGTGAGGGAGTCACGAGATAGATCCCTACCAGTGTTGTTCATTTCGGTGAGATAGATGTACCAACCCAGATTGTAGGTTTCACTGTACACTGTTGTATTTTATGGTTTTAGTTTACCTTCCTTTTTGGATTCATAGATGTTGTATAGAAGGATTCTATTGTATTTTGATTCAGTGGACCAAATTATTGTATTATTATTTTTAGGAGATGGATCTTGTGCCTTTATTTCAGTTGTACAGTGGTTTGGATATTTTTTTTTACAGCAGTTTATTTTGAGCTCTGATATCTGTGTAATTGTTAGATACTACCTTTGCAAGTTGGACGCTTCGCCTATGCGGGAATTCCCGTATGGGTGGCGGATCTGTTGGCGAGCCCGGGTCGCAGTCGCAGTTTCGACGCCGGGACGTGACAAACCTATAGTGCAGATCATTTTATTTTCCTGTTATGAGACAAAAATATTTTTTGCGATATTTTGTATAAAACTCGAACTTTTCAATTTTTGTATATTTTCCTGAATTCTTGTTATTGATTTGATAGATGCAGACAAGCAATCCTTCTCCTCAAGCATATTGGTATAATAAAATTCACAGCAACGTTATTTTTAGGAGGCAAATGATAATTATACCTCAGCATATCAGAAATAGGGCTCCTTCTCAAAATCCACTTCCTCCTTTAAATATTCACTAGTGAAGGAGCCCGCTTCACAGGGGTAGATATAAAAAAATATATATATAATTTTATATTCAAATATAAAATCATAATCAAATAAACTAATCCTCAAAAAAAATAACACCTAAGAGGGTAGGGATGTCGATGGATACGGATACCCGAAATTTTATCCAAACACGAATCCGAATAGAATGGATTTACGCGATGTTAAACGGATATGGATTCGGATATGGATATAAAAAATGAAAACCCAACAGATTTGGATTTGGATATGGATTTTGATTGTACACGACCCGAATCCGAACCCAACCCGAACCCGAATTAAGTTTACGTTATATAATATATGTGTATATAAATATTTAATATTATATTTAAATTTATATTTTAAAAATTTAAATTTAATATAATATATTTTGAAATATTGTAAAGAAAAAAAGAAAAATAATTATTTCGGGTTTGGATTTTCGGGTTCGGGTTCGGGTTCAGGTTTTGAATTTTTGGTCGAGTTCGGATTTGGATATGGATTTTTAAAATCCGTCGGATTCGGGTTCGGGTTCGGGTGTGATAGTCGGGTTCGGGTTCGGGTTCAGGTTTTTGAAAATCCGCCCCGAATCTGACCCGTTGACATCTTTATAAGAGGGTGTTTGGTTGGACGCAAAACCGTGAAAATTAGTTTTCTTTGGAAAAAAAAAAATTGGTGAAATTTTTTTTTTTTACGTTTTGTAGTGTTTGGTTTGTAAAAAAACATTTGTTTGATTGAAAGGAAAAAAAATCATATTTATTTAGATTGGTGGCAAGGATTAAAGTGTCGTGGCATGCGGTCGTGCTGAAAACTTGCCGGCACGGTACGACACGATGCGTGCCGAGCCGTGCCGATCACAAAAAATACGTGTGCCAACACATAATGGCATGAAATATTTATTTTCTTTAGCAACAAAATATTCTAATTGCTTATTATATATTTTTTATCAAATATTTTAAATTTTATTGAGAAAATTACTTAGTAATTTAAAGAAAAAAAGTGCCATCGACACGGAGGTTGTATCGTGCCAGTATCTTGTTGGCACGATACGGCAAGGTTGATACGGCTCGTGCCGATGGATACTTAAATCCTTAATTGGTGGGAAAAAATGGAAGAAAAATTCTAAAAATGTAATTTTAATGTGAGTAAATAGGGAAAGAAAAATTATAAAAATTTTGTTGTTTTGATAGAGAGAAAAAATTATAAAAATTTTGAGAAAAGTTTGAAAGAAAAAAGGAAGAAAAATTATAAGAATTTTGTTGTTTTGATAGAGAGAAAAAATTTTAAAATAAATTAGAAGATTTTGTGAGATCCTGTAGGATATGACATGATAAAAAGATTTAGGAAGAGAGAGAGAGAGTTGTGGGAGTGAGATTTATTTGGAAAATTTTTATAGATTATTGTAAGATACTATAAGATATGATAGAGACAGAGGAAAGGAAGGAGAGAGAGAGAGAGAGAGAGAGAGAGAGAGAGAGAGAGAGAGAGCAAAAGAGAGAGACGTAGATTATTATGAAATCCTATAAAATATGAGAGAGGAAGAAAAGGGAAGAGAGAGACATCTAAATATGATAGAGAAAGATATAGTGGAGAGGGAAGAGAGAGACATATCTGTGTTGATGTGTGATAATTTAAAAAAAAAAAATTAAATTAAAAAACCTGATTTTTAAAATACCGTGGAAAATAGTTTCCTTAAAACTTGTTCAATAATTCTATAAGATTATTGATGTGAAACTTGTTCAATAATTTAAGATTTTAGGTTTTTAAAAAACTTGCACTTTATCTTAAAAATCTTCCACATCAATAATTTAAGATTTTCTAAAACTAAGTTCAAGTTTTTTTTTAATGTTTTGAGACATAGGAGTGAGAGTTTTTTTTATTCTCAATTACTCGTGCAATTTATTTATTTATTTATTTATTTTTAAGCAAGCAAACAATGCTTATATGGATGGTCAGAATAATCAGTCTTAGGTAAGAACGAGAGCAAGAAGCAGACGATTTTTTTTAATCGCAAATAAGTGTAGTCGCATTTTTTTTAGTATAACATATGATACTTTTTGTCAATAGAAACATATTATCGGGTACATCTTAATGAGAGTAAATATAAGTACTTTCACCCCCTTTGTTTTTGTTCTTTTTGTTTTTGTTCTTTCTTTCTCACGAAGCTCCCAAAGCAGTAGGGTGTCGACTTCAGCGGCAACAATGAAGAACAAGGCGACAGCAGTGGCTTGGGCGAACGCGACGGCGGCTTGGGTGGCAACGGCAACGGCGTCTCGGGCAGCGGCGCCTCGGGCAGCAACGATGGCAGACACGATGGCAGCGGCGGCTTGGGCGGTGACAACGGTATACAGAGAAGGAAAAAAAAGAAGGATCTTGCTTCCGCTCTTTTGATATATATATATATATATATATATATATATATATATATATATATATATATATATATATATATATATATATATGTATATATATATATATATATATATATATATATATATATATATATATATAATATGTATATATATACATATACATATATATATGTATATATATATATATATATATATATATATATATATATATATATATACATATATATATATATAATGTAATGCTTCTATACTATTGATAGTATTAGAGTCTTATTACTATAGTCCCATTTTCGATTTTAAGGTGTTCAAATCAACGATCCACAACGTTAAGTATGATCTAGAATATATGAAGCTCTTAAAAAAAAAAAAAAAATTATAACTTTTCGACAACGTTTATTTAGAAAGTAAATCATGTCAAAATGAACGGTAAAAATTGAATAATCTTTAAAATTTGACAATAACACTTTTGAATTCAAGATCAAGAATGTTGGTCTTGATTTAAATGATTTAAAGTATTTTCTATCAAAATTTAAATAAATTTAAATTCTTCTACGCTGTTAAACTACAAACTAGTAGTCATTGAAAATTAATAATTTTGAAATGGCTTGATCGTAAAGTAAACTATATCGAAAAGTATATGAAGTTTTTTAAAAAAAAAATTATAATTTTTCGACATCGTTTGCGTAGTAAGTAAATCATGTGAAAATGAACAGTGAAAATTGAATAATTTTTAAAATTTGAGAATAGCACTTTTGAATTCAAGATCAAGAATGTTGATCTTGATTTAAATGATTTAAAGTATTTTCTATCAAAATTTAAATAAATTTAGATTCTTCTACACTGTTAAACTACAAACTCGCCATAGTAGTCATTGAAAATTTAAAATTTTGAAATGATTTGATTATAAAGTAAACTATGTCGAAGAGTTATAAAAAAAAAATTCTAAAAACTTCATATATCCTAGATCATATTTAACGGTGTGGATCGTTGATTTGAACACCCTAAAATCGAAAACGGGACTATAGCAATAAGGCCCTAATACTATCAATAGTATAGGAGCATTCTCTCTCTCTCTCTCTCTCTCTCTCTCTCTCTCTCTCTCTCTCTCTCTCTCTCTCTATATATATATATATATATATATATAATTGAGCTCCTATGCTTTTAAAAGTACCAAGTCATTGGTGCTCGTAGGTTTTTAACCCTTGGATGAAAGAATGTGCAGTTAAGATGATAATGAGCCCTTTAGGTTTAGTGGGTGGTTGGTGGAATAGCATGATCTAAAGGGTGAAATTAGTCAAAAGGATTGATCTAATGGTAGAGAAATTACAAGCATCAATTGCTTGGTGTTTTTAAAAGCATAACAGCCGGACTTTATATATATATAACCTTTTTTTTTTTTTACCTTCCTCTTCTTATACTTCACTTTTCCTCAAATTTATTTTTTCGCCTAAGCTTATGGGCATAGGTGTGCTTCCTCTTGGTTCTGAAGCAATGGTACGGTCCGCCAGGGGGTCACCCATCCTAGAACTACTCTAGCTCTAGCACGCTTAACTCTCTTAACCTCTTGGACCTTGCTACTACCAAAAATGCTATAGCCGGGTTAAGAGATTTAGCCCTATTATATCATTTATATATAGGACTAATACACATTTCGGGAGTGTCACAGAGGGGGGAGAGACAGAGTAGGGGCTACCTAGAGGGGAAAGAGAGAGAGGAGAAGAGAGGGCAGGGAAAAAAAGGGGGGGCCACCTACTAACGCTTCGTAAAGGAAAGAGGTGTAAGGAAAAAGCTAAATGTAAACCCCAAAAAGGGTGTACATCTTACACCCCACCCATCCAAGGGTGGGGTGAATTCCACCCATCACTTGAAGTGATGGGTAGAGAAGCCCCCACCCTTGGATGGATGGGGGTGTAAGATGTACACCCCTTTTGGGGTGTACAGGTAGCATTCCTCGAGGTGTAATGAAAACACATGACGTGGCATAATAACAACGTGCCACATGGCGTGCAGAAATTGTCAATTAGTGTATTGTATAGATTGATTGATTAAGCTTATTCTCCTTCCTCGTCTCCTCACCTCCCTCAAAAGAGTAATATGCCTTCTCATGATAGTAATATCATCATCTCGATAATGGTCAATGGGAAGCCTAGAAGATTTATATTGCTAGGCTGTGGGAAGGTATTCTTTTATCTTCCTTTCTTAATTTTTATTAGTTTAGCTCTATAATGTGTATTTATAACTCTTATTTTCTTTGATGAACTCTAAAGAGTCACAAACAAGGAAAGATAGGTGCGCACAAGGTTTTGGCAAAGATGCTTCAATGGTGTCATGTTGCAAATCAAGAATCGTAAGGGTATGTCAAAAACTTTACCCTATATTATTGGAATATCCTTTAAATCTACTGTTAAGTTGACCAGAGGAACCTTGAAATATCCTTTAAATCTGTCATTAAGTTGACCAAAGGAACCCTGGAATATCCTTTAAATATGTTGTTAAGTTGACCTGAGGGACCAATATGCGCAACTAAGGATGGACTATCTTGTGAAGGACAACTTGTGAGAAACTAAATATGCAAAATCAAAAACCTTTAGGGACTAATATGCAAAACAAGCCCTTTTTTTTTGGAATGCAAGTTGATCTTTTAGCAATTGCTTTAATACTAGATCTAGGTCTCATTGATAGAATAGCATACTAAGAGTTTGGAATAGCATACTAAGTTGACCAGAGGAACCTTGAAATATCCTTTAAATCTGTCGTTAAGTTGACCAGAGGAATCCTGGAATATCCTTTAAATATGTTGTTAAGTTGACCTGAGGGACCAATATGCACAACTAAGGATGGACTATCTTGTGGAGGACAACTTGTGAGAAACTTAAATGCGAAATCAAAAGCCTTTAGGGACTAATATGCAAAACAAGCCCTTTTTTTGGAATGCAAGTTGATCTTTTAGCAGTTGCTTTAATACTAGATCTAGGTCTCATTGATGGAATAGCATACTAAGAGTTTGAAGAAGGCCTACAAGTAGGTCTCTGAAGGCTGATCTTAAGGCATGTTTGGTTTGAAGGATTGGAGGCTTGGAATGGGAATAGGCATGGCACTCCTATCATTCATATTTGATTTGAGGGATTGGCATTCCAGTCTCATACCAAAGGGAATCGAATCCTTCCCCTTTATCCTCTCTCACCAAACTGACTCCAACAAAGGAAGTGGGAATAAACTTGGTTCCAAAAGGAATTGAGAAAATAATCCCTTCCTTTCTCTTTTTTTTTAACTAAAATTCAAATATAACTTTATATTTAAAGGGTTAATTGAATACAGGTCCTCGAAAACCAGTCAAATAGCAAATATATCCCTACGAAATTCAACTTTTCATATTTATCCCTTCAAAAATCCACCGTTATTCACATCTACCCCTACCACCTATCTCTGTTAGAAAAGTTTAGGTAATCATAGGTTAAATGCTTAACCTTTGTTAGGTTTTACTTTTTTACCCTTTGTATATTATAACCTAATCTAAAATGGGCCCTCAACGACGGAAGGGCAAAAAAGTCATTTCAGCTCTATTCTGTTAAAATATAAATAGTTTCCAAACGGTAATAAACCAGAGGGGTAGATATGAATAACTTAGGATTTTTGAAGGGATAAATATGAAAAGTTAAATTTTGTAGGGATATATTTGCTATTCGACCTGTTTTCAGGGACCCGTATGCAATTAACCCATATTTAAACTGAGATTAAATTATAAATTCAAATTTGAATTATGGATTCAAATTCAAGTTTTTATTTCTTAAGTTCAATTGTAAATTCCAATAAAAGTTTAATATTTGAATTTAGTTCTAATTTTAACTTTGAATTTCACTATGAATTGTGAATTCAAATTATACATTCAAATTGTGAGACCAAATTGGGATTCAAATTTTAATTATGAATTAATTAGCGGGTTTAAATTTTAGCCAAAATTAGAATTTAACTCAAAACTTATTTTTGTTTACATTTGTTTCTAAGATTATTTTTATTATTTAATATAAATTTGAATATAAATTTGAATTGTTAATCAATATCTCATTTTGAATTCAAATTTGAACTCAAATTTAAATCAAATTCTATATTCAAAATGTGGATCTAAATTTGTATTAGAGTTTTAAATTCAAAGCATAAATTCTTCCTAGGATAGGTGACCACCTAGGAAGCAGGGCGTCACAGTTGGTATCAGAGCCAATCACTAGCCGGAAGTGTGAGATGAGTCTCAACTGAGCCACGATCATACCTTGGGTAGAGCGCAGCTCCTCGGTTGATGATTATTGTGGATGGAGCACAACTCCCCACAAGGTTGGCTATAGCATTTTAGGCGGTGACTAGGCCAAAAAGGTTAAGAGGATTAAACGTGCTAAGGCTAGAGTAGTTCTAGGATAGGTGACCTCCTAGGACCCGGGGTGTCACAAATTCAAACTTGAAGTCAAATTCTAATTGAGAAGTTTAGATTTGAATTTCATGTTTTGAATGTTGAATTCAATTTAATGCTTTGAGTTGTGAGTCCTATTTTAAATACTTCTTTAGGTCAACTGAACTTTACTCAACCAAGACTTAGCTATTCCAATTCCCATTCCTATTATGTAACAAACAAATTAGGAGATTACATCATTCCGTTTTCAATTCCAGTCCATTTTGATTCCTATTCGAATTTCAGTTCCCATTTGAACCACACATGCCATTATAGTAGTTGCTCAATACTGGAATTAGGTCTCACAAATGGATAAACATCTAATATCTCAAAAAATGCCTAACCTTAAGAACTAGGGCTTGTTTGATACTAGGCAAGAACAAGCCTTGCCAAAGCCAGTGTTAGTAAGATTTGTATCTACTGTAATTGTAACACTATTTTATTTTCAACAGGGCATAGAAGCGGAAAATAGAAAAAGACCTCAAACCAAGAATCTGCACAAAGCTGATTACCATTTATGTTGGTGATCAAAGATCAATATGGTTTTATTTGTGTAAACATAATGTATCCTTTAAAGAATTCCAAATCTGGTTTAACTTAAGATTGCACATGCCTAGAAAAGGATGAAGAAAGAAGGAAAATCAGTAAGAAGCCGTGGAAAAAGAGCTTCTCACCTTGCATTCTTTCTGACCACCACTTTGTGCAGTAGCTTCCTTTCCCTTTTCTTGAGCAGGCTTCTGTCAAAAAAAAAAGGCAAAACAAGGAATAGAACAAAATTACATCAGGGCAGAATTAAGAACATAAAGAACAGCACAATTATACTATTTTCTATATAATTGTCAAAACGACATTATATAGCAAAAACCTTGAAAAGCAAGAAATAGATAACAAAATCAAACTATCACCAAAGATTTCTGAGGCCTCAAACTTTTCTTACAGATTAATTCAGTAGAAAATGAATCATACAACTGCTTCTGGTCTAAGTCCATATCATACACAAATGGTGTCTTCCTAACAAAAATTACAGTACTGATAACTTGAGAAATATTGTGGTTGGTAATGATGGGACTAGCAACGAAAAATAGGTCATACACTCAGAACACAACTATGCCTTAGACGACATCTTACAAAGGTCCAAGACATTTGACTGAAGAGTAATGACCAGAAAAACTAATCAAACTCAAGAGTGCAGTATGATCAAGACATAGACTGCATGCTCATCGCCCAGTTTACATTTACAACTACTATCAAGTAACCAGATTATTTTTCATGCCCCTTTACATCTTGTACATATACTGCATGTTAAGATACTTAGATGTTCCCAGAAACAGTCAAGTGCACAACTAAGTTGTTAGGAAACTAATACTACATCCAAGAAACTACTCAAGAGATGAGATAGCAGAGTTAAATCCCAAATTTGGCACATACATCTAAATGAAAAACTTCGTTGCACAACTAAGTTAATAAGGAAACTGATACTAAATGAAAGAAATTACTCTTATAATTATTGATGAATGTCCCACAAACACAAGTCAAAAGTTTAGAGCAAAATGGGCCAAAGGACGCCAAAAGATTGTTCATTGACACAATATTTTTAGAAAAAAAATGAAGACAAAAAGCATATACAGCAAAAGAATGCTGACATTAGCTTGTTCTGCTTCACCTCTTGAAAGGAGATTTTCTGTCTTCACGTACACATGTAATAATAAAATATAAAGAAACACTGATATGTAAATAAGAACTAAAAACAAGGAAGCAAGCGAAAATGGAGAAAGTATGGAGAAGCAATTAGATTTCACTGGAAGAAAAGAACACTATGACCACATGGCATAACCAATATTTCAAAAAATTATGTGTTGACAAAAATTAAATAAGAGCATTAGTAGAGACAAAGTTCACGAGATTGACCTCAGTTTCCTTTTGCTCCACCTTTTCATTCTCAGTTTCTTTTTTCTCCACCTTTTCATTCTCAGTTTCTTTTTGCTCCACCTTTTCATTCTGCTTCTCTTTAGTTGCCTTCTACAAGGTATAAATGAGAAGGGAAAGTAATAAATAAAAAATCTAATATGACAAAGATCAGCAGATTATTTTTTACACCCTTTTACATCTTGAAAACATATGTTGCATGCTAGGATACTTAGATGTTCTCTAGAAAAAGTTTCTGTTTCAGCACAAATGCCTATCAAACAAAAGTGGGTAACTACTGGTGTATCTACATGTTTCTTCCCTTTATATTTTAGCATATGCTGGAAGAGATGAGATAGCATAGTTGAATCCCAAATTTGCCATGTACACCTAAATCAAAAACTTTGTCGCACAACTAAATTGACAAGAAAACTAATATTACATACAAGAAACTACTCAAGAGATCAGATAGCAGAGTAGAATCCCAACAAATATGCCTAAATCAAAAACTTTGTTGCACAACAAAGGTGAGAAGGAAACTAATACTACATGAAAGAAACAAATGAGATGTATATCATATAGTAAAGACAAGAAGTTTTCCTGTTAAGAAGATAACAAAATTATTTTAGGCATTTATATAACCAAAAATGCAAAATTCTCTTCAACATATAATTAAATATCAAAGAACAAAAAAAAAAAAGGAAGCATAAAAGGAACAAGAAGAAAAATAGTTAAAAAACTAACCTTGCATTTTGTCTCTATCACCCTACTGGGGAGAGTCTCTCTTGTTTCTTCTTTCGAAGCCTTTTTGAAAGATGTAAAAGAAAAGAAAATTATGAAGATCATGAAATAGTATTGCTTCAAATTAGAAGTTTATAACATCAAACTTGTAGCTAGCACATTTAAGTTTATAAAGACAAACTAACAACGGCATACTCTTAATGAAACAGTGGCATTGCTTGAAACAGCATGATCTGAAAAGTTTCATTCCGGATAACATGAAATATAATATGTTTAATTATTTTTTTTCCCCAAGCAGACAGAAGTCAAGATCTGCCAAGGGGAATACTCAGACATCACCATTAACTTTTTGTCAAAAGGAGAAAACTGATAAGGGCCATTCATTTCACTGACTTGAAACATTGGCAAAATGCTCTAGATTTTCCAACAAGACAGAACGGCTAAAGACAAGCTGGTGCAACCACTCTGCGCAGTTTACTATTTGAAACATCATGATGCCATTGTTCCCCAGAAATAAAATAAAAACACCCTAAGAAACAAAATCTTCAGAATTCTTATTACTGACGCACCTAATAGGTCAATGTCTCAAGAATGAGCTAACTGATATATTAAGTAAAATAATAGCACACTAAAAGACAAAATGATAACCTACTTACTGAATGTAATATATTTTAATCCTCCAGTAAGTTTCAAAGCAAGCACAGAACAAGTTAAAGAGAACATGTCTGAAGAAATTGTGTCTAGTAAACCAAGTAGAAAAACGATGGCAACTTTTCTGTTTTGTTAAGCTTCAAAATGGAAAATACTAGCCATATACAACAGAAACTATCATTACAAACTTGCAGAAATTTTGCCAAGGATTACTGTTGTGACAGTAGCTTTGGCTCAGAAAGATAAAGCTGATTCCCGCCCTACAATGCAAGATTCAAAAGTTTAAGCCAAGCATATAACAAAAATCAGAAAAACATGATTTCTCTGCTGACTAAGACAAAATCAGCATGTAACTAATCAATATAAATTGTCTTTCCAAGCCAAATAACTCTTATCAACTAAACAAGGCCTTCTTTCCGTGATACATGGGGATCACTATACTAATCCTCAAAAGAAATAAAATGAGATCGGACATATCAATCCTCTTAAACCACTCAATCCTATTTTGAGCTAGGTCCTGAAACAAGTTGCCGCTAGATTATTCCTAATCACCTATGTTGTCATCAATAATAATAAAAATACCACTAGAGTCCAAAGCCAACAAGGATATATTGTGTTTCTCTACCTTGAGATTGGCCAGCACATTTTGATTTTCCAAGGTCAGCTTGAGTACAAACTGACTGACTAAATATCAAGACAAAAAACAAAGGTTTACCAGTAAGATTACGGTAGATAGGGAAATAAAGAATGCCCCACGGAAAAGAGTCAGGAGGAAAAAATACTAATTAAATGATATTGCAATCACTACAAGGTATAGATAGTTGAGTGAGAGGGCTCAAAGCTAAATCATAAACAACTTCAAATTAAGCCAAAGACACACAAGAAATGTGACTAACAAAAACAAACTCCTTTCAACTTGTTCCATAGGATTTTTTGCAACTGTAAAGTCCTTCTGTAGTCTTATTACGCTCAGTTAGACGGCTTGCAATCCACAAACCAGCATTTAGAGGACCAAAGTCATCTTTCATAAAAGTTTTTAAGATGATCCGTTAGAGCAAACTCTGATCGAGTTATATTACTGCTAGCAATGTAAAAATTCTCTTACCTCTCCCCCTCGTGTGAGGAGGGAGATTGAAAACAATAACCTCTTACCGTCACTTGGCCATGCTAAAAATGCAAATAAGCAAGCTCTAAGGACCTATAAGTCATAAACAAATACTTTTGGGCTACTGTGATATTTTCAAAGGTCTGCCTAAGATATTACACCAGCTAAGCATTCTCAAAGAATTCATCGGAAGCCTTTATAATTGCCTTATTTTGCTTTGGCTTAATATTACTGAGAAAATTTCAAGGGGACCAAGGTCACATTAACAATCAGTGTTCCATTCAAAATTAGTCAGGCTATTCTATTGATCCACCTCGAATTTTACATTGCGCTCCAGCAGACAACAGATTGCTATAAATTCCAAGCTAACTCACAATGTTAAGGCAATAAAAAGAAAAAAAAAAATTAAAACACAGCTTCACTTTAACCAATCTTTCAAAGCTATGTATAGGTTTCTTTATCTCCTTTAAGTTGAAAAAGGGAGCCACAATGTATCAGAAATAATCACCGCTTTTGAGTCTCTTGACCATGGAGTTCGATTTTCATCTACTTGTTTGAAGTCTTAAAGAAGTTTCAATTACTTTGAAAAACCTAAAGGAAGTAGAGCTAGTTCTTTCAAGCAAGTCCAGCCGGTCGGACGGAATTCTCATTCACCAGTATCGGATATAGTTAGGCAAGCTTTCTTTACTAAATTTAGCATAGCATAAAGGGCTTTCTTTCTTTCTCGAATCGGGGGCTTTGGAGATGTTTATTTGAATTCTCCGCTGCTTGAGACTAGGCTGCTATAGAATCCAAGTGTGTCGGTTCGGTTGTTACAGAACATGAATCTGACATATAGAAACTCCTTTCGAATGTTCATCTTCGATTAGCAGACGATTGTCATTCCCTTCTTCTTGGTCACCGAGGTCTTTGACCGATCAGTATTCATTAGGAGGCTTACTGAATATAAGAATATTAAGTAAGAGTTCTCTGCTAGAGTAAAAAAGTAAGCTAACACTAGTGATTAGTGTAAATAGACTAGAGATTAGTTAAGCTAGACCCGGGACTAAGATAAGCAAGCACTTTAAGCGGCTGTTAAGTAAAGAAAAAAGCGTGAGTCTTGCAGAGGCAAGAGCTGTTAGGTAAATAAGGAGGCCATACGAAAACCAGTGTAACGATACCTCAAAGACGAATCTATGCGAGTTCTTTCTGATTACCGGACCTGCCTCTCTCCACCCCACCAACGCTGGCCATACAGGCTCGCAGACCTAAGTTGGTTTTTGTGAACAAAGTTTGACAAAATTCAGCACTTGAGCATTAAGAATTGAACTAAAAATTTCAAAGATGCTAAGGATTGCGTTCCTCCAGTAAATTTACACTCAAAGCAAAAAATTAGAAGCATTATTATGACTAGTTGTACTTCACAATGATCACAGGCAAGAATCATAAATCCAAAAATGACTGTGCACCCAACTTTGAATTCGAAATCAAAAAAATCTGATCAAGTGAACATTCAGAGTCAAGTACTTAATGAAAAAGAAGGCTGCAATACTTGGTAAGGAACTGTTACAGAAATTTCTGAATAGATAGGACAATAAACCAGTTTTAGCCACAAATTAATAAATATCACATTCAACAAAAATTGCAATAAGTTTTATCATTCCAACTCAAAGAAAGAAACAAAATACCTTATTAGGCTCCGACAGTGTCGTGATCTTCGGGCTTGGTGGGGAACTAAGAAAAATAAAATAGAGTTTAAAAATACAGTATAATAAAACTAACAGGATACAACATTACTTTAAATCACTTTGGACTGTTTTGAAGGTGTATGGTTCTCATCTAGTTTTGTTGTAAGGCCAATGAGGGGAATTTTTTTTATAAATAAACCTATATAAAATTATAATTTTAAAAATAACCCTCTATAAAATAAATTGTAAAAGCGGTGAATGATTCAGTGAATGTGGTTGAATCATTCACCGCTGTTAAAAACGGTAAACCATTCACCGCTTTTCAAGTTGAAAACAACAACACAATTAAAGGAGAAAAAAAGGTAAAAAATAAAAAACAGTGTTTTCAAAGATTGATTGGTTATTTCAAATTGAAAAATTTTAAAAATGAGAAAATTTAGAAAGTTATTTGGAGTGTTCCCACTCCCACCAACATCAAAGAAAGAGCCGTTTTCTGTGAAGATTAGAAGATTGATTGGTTGCTTTGAATAGAAAAATTTTAAAAATGGAAAAAAAATGGAAATTTATTTGGAGTGTTCTCTCTACCACCAACATCAAAAAAAAAAATAAATAAATAAATAAATAAATAAATAAATAAATAAATAAAATTAGTGCAAGTAATGAACTGGATTTAAGAAAGCGAAAAATGATTCACCGCCTTTACGGTATTATCAAAATTTTACAAAGATCATGAACCATTCACTGCCTTCCACCTTTAAGCGTTGCATTTCTAAGAGATCTGTTTTTACAAATAAAATTTTGATAGGTCTAATTTTAGAATAAAAGTTTTCAAGAGGGTTGGTGTGCTAAAATCTTTTTTGTACAAAAAGAGAGAGCTCCAAAATCTGTTTTGTACTACTACAAAATTTCAAGAAAATGTGCCTCAGATGTTATATTTTGCCACTCTAAAAATTATTTCTAAACACATATTTTGTATAAATATATTTTATATAGATAAGTACGGGATTCCAAAGATTTTGGATTAAAAACTTACCCCAATTTTACAACGCTGCCAAGCAGGCCCTTCACCTGCAAACAGAAAGGGCAATCTCAGACGATTAGGTCAAAGAAAAAAAGAAAGAAAAGAAAAAAACGAGGCAACTAAAACACCAACAAAACTCAAGAACCCGGCGCCGTCCTTCTCTCCGCCGCCGCTATCTACCGACCCGCTGCACGAATCCGGCGCCGACTTCCCCTCCGATAGCCTCAACTTGGTAGAGTCCTTGCTCAAGGACTCCGCCATTGAAGGGGGATTTCATAAATTGTCAAGAACATAAAATACTGTAATTAAAGAAGGAGAGGGAACAGAGACGATCGAGGGGATTTTTTAAAACTAACCCTGGGAAATTTTGTATTTTGCAAAATGACCCTCGCAAAAAAAAATTTGCAAAACTAACCCTACTTTTGCCACCTCATCACCACGTAGGAGAGAGGAACTGAAGACGCTGAAGCGTTCAGCGCCTTCACAAAAATCCTGTGAAGTATGTAAAGGCGCTGAGTGGATCAGCGTCTTTAGTATAAAACGCTAAAGGCGCTGATTGGTTCAGCGCCTTTAAGATATTATTAAAGGCGCTGATTGGTTCAGCGTCTTTAAGATAATGTTAAAGGCGCTGATTGGTTCAGCGCCTTCAAGATAATATTAAAGGCGCTTAACCATTCAGCGTCTTTAACTTAAATGTTAAAGACGCTGATCCATTCAGCGCCTTCACAGGATTTTTGTGAAGGCGCTGAACACTTCAGCGTCTTCAGTTCCTCTCTCCTACGTGGCGCCGAGGTGGCAAAAGTAGGGTTAGTTTTGCAAATTTTTTTTTGCCAGGGTCATTTTGCAAAATACAAAATTTCCCAGGGTTAGTTTTAAAAAATCCCCGACGATCGAAGCAACGAAGAATAGAAAGCAAGGGAAAGTAGAGTAGGTGAAGAGTCTCTTCGGAGACGTCCCATAACGAGAGTAGAGTAGAGTAGAGTAGAGGGACTGCATAGTACGAACTATTTGCATTGTATTAAATAGGGCTGTAATGTGGGCCGTGTCGGGCCGGCACGCCCCGCGTTGTCCGTACAGAAATAGATCAGGGGTCAGTCCGGCTCGGTTAGGATTTAAATCCGGATCGAACCGTACAGAAATAGCCCTCTGGCCCGCCCACCACGGGTCGGACCGTGCTTCGTGACAGTTCAATTCTTTTTTTCAGTTTTTTTTTTTTTTGTTCTAAAAATTAGTTAAAAAAAAAAAAAAAAAGAGAACTTATTTTTAAATTATAATTTTTGACTCATAATTTTCTTTACACAATTATGCCCAACTTCTTAAAATTATTTTAAAAATTTTATAAATTAAAAAATAAAACTAAAATACCAAAAATAAATTTAACTTTTTAATATCATTATTTTTTAATATTATATAAAATTTAAAATTTTAGAGAACAATAATTATAACTTTTTAATTATATAAATTTTTTATATTAATTTTTTAGCTTTAATTTTTTTGACCAATAACCAACTTTAATATAAAATTAATATTATATTTTTTTCATAATTTTTACTATTTGAATAGAAATTAATATTCTAAACAAATAATAATTATAAAAAATACATAAATTTCGAATTAATCATATTATATAATTATATTAAAGGAAAGTAATATATATATATATATATATATATATATATATATATATATATATATATATATATATATATATATATATATATATATATATATATATATTAGAAATATATTTGAATAAAATAGCATGATTTACGAAGCCAACTAGCAAATAAAAAAAAAATAAAAAAATCAATATTATTTTCTCTTCATTACATCATTTTTTATTTTTTTTAAAAAAAGTCACATAATAAAGAGATGTACCAAATAAAAAAAAGTGAGGCACAACGAGTAATAACCAGCAACGAGGAATCGAAAAAGTTGCACTCTAGCTTGCCGCAGGTGCTTGATTATTTTTAGGGAGTTGATTCTGTTTCATCTGAAGATGTAGACTCATGACCTCCTTTATCTTGCATTCTTAATTCTGCAGCTCGCCAATCTTTTAAGCAAACTAAAACCCGACCGCATCCTCCTTAAGCCGAGTTCTGTAATCATCTAGTATTCTTCCACCTGCACTAAAAGCAGACTCCGATGCCACCATTGAAATCTGCACAGTTAGTAAATCACGTGTCATGGCAGAAAGCACAGAATATATACTTTCATTTGTTTTCCACCATGATTAAAATATCTAACTTATCTAATTCATCTTCTTTTAAAAGATTTGAAAAATCAGTTTGCAAGTAAAACTGAAGTTCGTTAAAAGAAGTTGCATTATTAAAATCAGTTTGTTTTTATTTCCTCACCAAAGATAAAAGCATATTTTTATTAGTTTTACCACTATTTCTACTACTGCTTTGTAATTGTGAATAACATGGTCGCTTACTATCCGAAACAGTTGTATAAATACTATACATTTGATATAAAGAATTATATACTATTTGAAAAATATTTTTCTCACTTGAATAATTTTTTGAATTAATTTCCAAAAATTCATTATATTTTGTAAGAGCAATTTCTACTCCATTTAATTTAATTTTAGGATCCATTACAGAGGCCGAAAAAGGTACAATGAAAATTTCCTTTCAATATTCTTTAAATTTGGATTAGATGAAAACAATAATTTGAGATAAATCATGAGAATTTTTATATTCAGCAAAATGACAACTCATAAATAAAATTTGATTAAGAAAATGACATGAAGTAGGATAATACACACCGGACAAAAGTTTGGTTGACTCATAAAATAGTTGTAAAAAAGTCATAAGAATTTGACCAATATCTCATTCTTCATTAGTTATGGGATTATGCTGCATTCTCTCATTGCAAAAAATAGATAAAATATTTATATACTCATAACAATATTACAATATTTTATATGTAGAATTCCATCGGTGGTGAACATCAAAAATAATTTTTTTGTATTTTTGGCCCAATTGTCTACATAAACTTTTAAAATCTTGTTTTCTTGGACCAAAACTATGAATAAACATAATACAATCTTTTATTTTTTTTATTTGTGGACTAATTATTTCTAAACACTCATGTACACATAAATTTATAATATGGCATGCACATTTATTATGAAATAATTTTCCATCTAAAATGGTATGTAAATTATTTTTCAAAATTTGAACCGTCGTTCTATTATTGCTAGCATTATCAAAACTAATTGAATTTTTTTTTTTGGTTAATTTTATAAATTTGTAAAATATTTTCAATCGCTTGAGCAATATGAGTACCAGTGTGTGGAAACTCAAGTTCTTGAAAACCAATAATTCGTTTTTGTAATATCCATGTAGAATCAATCCAATGTACAGTAACACATATAAAACTACGGCAATTTCGGGATATTCAAATATCGGAAGTAAGTGAAATTTTTGAATTCAAATTTTCTAAATATTAATTATATTTTGTCTATATTCAAGAAACACTTTTATTGAGTATTTACGACTAGTATTTCGAGAAGTTTTTTTATATGCGGGATTTAAAGCTGTTTTCACATAATGCTCAAAATATGGACATTCGGCCAATATATATGGTTGCTCTGCTCCTACAATATATAAAGCAAGTTCTCTTCTATTACGTTCATGAGAATATTGGAATGTATTAACTCCACCAGAAGTAAAAATAAGTGGCGATTATTTTATTTCTTTACCTTTTTTGCAAGATGTTTCTGCATATGTCGATTAAGATGATCCGTGCCACCAGAACTATCACAAGAATAATGGGCTTCACATACTATACAACAGCTCGCAAAAATTGTCCTTCAATTTTTTGATATTGAAATATTTTCACACTTCACTTGTTCTTCGTTTAAACATTTTTTTAGGATTTGCATCTAAATTTTGTTGTACTTGCGAGCTGTCACCACCTTGTGTAGAGCCATCCGCTGCTGTTTCTGATTGATTGCTAATATAATATTCAGGAGTATAATCAGTACAAGAAAATTCATTATTAGAAAATTCACCTCACATTATTATAAAAAATAAACACAAAAAAACTAAAAAATAATTAAATAAAAAATATTTGAAAAAAATAGAAAATTAAACCGTAAAAAAATAAAGGCTAAATTACAGAAAACCCCTATGTCATATCCCGCTTTTTCACTTTACTCCCTTGTCATTTAAAAGTCTACATTTTGCTCTCTCGTAATTAGCGAATTGTTTTTAGGGGGCAACGACGTTAACTGAAATGGTAAATTGACGAAAATGCCCTCTTGTGTTGACCCGTGTTGACCCGTGTTGACCCGCGCCAGAGGAGGAGGAAGTGGACGACGACGGCGGCGGCGACGCGGGCGATAAGCTCCGCCGCGTGCGACCCGATCCGGAGGAGACGACGATGACGACGGCGGCGGCGAAGCGGGCGTGGGCTCCGCTGCGTGAGACCCGATCCGGAGGAGGAGGTGGACGACGACGAAGAGGGCTCGGGCGATGAGCGCTTCGACGACGACGATGACGACGGCGGCGGCGAAGTGGGCGCGGGCTCCGCCGCGTGGGACCCGATTCGGAGGTGGACGACGACGACGAAGAGGGCTCGGGCGATGAGCGCTTCGACGACGGCGGCGAAGCAGGCGCGGGCTCCGCCGCATGCGACCCGATCCGGAGGAGACGACGACGATGACGGCGGCGAAGCGGGGGCGGGCGACCCGATCCGGAGGAGGAGGAGGACTACGACGACGGAGGCGAAGCGGGCGCGGGCTCCGCCGCATGCGACTTTATCCGGAGGAGACGACGATGATGACGGCGGCGAAGCGGGGGCGGGCGCCGCCGCGTGTGACCCGATCCGGAGGAGAAGGAGGACGATGACGGCGGCGGCGAGGTGGGCGCGGGGTCCGCCGCGTGCCTTTTTTTTTTTTTTTTTCTTTTCTATTCCGAAGCTTTTTTTCTTTTTTTTTCTTTTCTATTCCGAAGTCTTTTTTTTTTTAAGAATATTATCCAAGGGTATTTTGGGTATATGACATTATATTTTCAAAAAAACTGACGGTGCACTGACGGAATCGTGACGGCAGGAGAGTTATTGCACAATTCGCTAATTACGAGGGGGCAAAATGTAGACTTTTAAATGACAGGGGGTAAAGTGGAAAAGCGGGATATGACAGGGGGGTTTTCTGTAATTTAGCCAAAAATAAATATTATTTTGATATTGAGATTTTGTATGATGAGATTGTAGATAGATTTTGTAAAAATGAATTGCTAAAAAAATGTAAATTAAATTTGAGAGAAAGACAAATTTATATAGAAAGTTTGAAAGAATAAAGAATTAGTGTATTGTGTATGTAAAGGAGAATAAATGAAAAATTAGTTGTTGTGATAAATTTGAAGATTTAAATAAACAAAAAAAAACTAAAAAATAATTAAATAAAAAATATTTGAAAAAATAGAATATTAAATCGTAAAAAAATAAATATTGTTTTGAAATTGAGATTTTGTATGGTGAGATTATAAAGAGATTTTGTAAAAATAAATTATTGAAAATTTTTTAAAAATTTGTAAAGTAAATTTGAAAGAAGGAAAAATTTATATAGAAAGTTTGGAAGAAGGAAGAATTAGTGTATTGTGTATGTAGAAGAGAATGAATGAAAAATTATTTGTTGTGATAAATTTTAAGATTTGTAAAAGTATTTATAGATATAAAAAAAAATTATTTTTTTATAAAAGTATAAAAATATTTTAATTTTTTTGATCAAAATACTCTCTCTAACAGTCAAAAATTAAATGTTAGTGAGGGTATTTTAATAATTGAAATCAAAAATATATTTTTATATTTTTTATAATTTAAATAGAGAACCGTTGGAGTTTTTTTATTTTCCAAAACTAATGTGGCTCAAGGCCCAAGGGAGTTAGCTATTTCCCAAGGCCAACCATACTTCGGCCTAGGGAAAGGTTAATGTAGGCTCGCAAAAGACAGGCCTGTAAGTGCAGTCTATAGGGCCTCTATAATTGCCGTCTTTAAATTTCATTTGGGTCGTGCTGGTCTGGTTGGCGCGGCTGATACGAGCTGTGCCGTGCCGGGCCATGACTTACTCTTCGGCCTAGCACGGCCCAAGCCCGCTACGTGCCCTGCCGGGCTGTGCTGACGGGCCCCAAAAAGGCGGCCCAGCACGGCCCGAGGAGCCGAACTGGGCCGGCCCGGCACGAAGTTACAGTAGCCGATTCGGGCCGCCCGGCTCGTTTTACACCCCTAATTGTATTTTAACTTTAAAAAATGTATATATTTTTTTTATATAAATTAAAGCAATTATAAAAAAAAAATATGACACATTTTATTGCTTTTGCGTAATGATAGAAAAGACACATTTTTATTTTTACATATTCGATACGAATTTTTAATAAATTAATTAAAATATTTTTATTCTTTACTTTTTTTTTTTCTTCGCTCGATCTTTGTCTTCCTTCTCTTCACCTTTTCGAGCCCGCACATCGCTCTCACGTCCCATGCAACGCACATCGCTCCCAAGTCGCTGCCGCCCCTTGAAGCCACGTTCGCTCCCGCCGCACCCACACCTACACATATCCGATGGGCACAACGTCTCAGGCACAGGCACAGGCACAGGCACATGCGCAGGCATGATACTCTAACAGGGTCCATAGCGGCGACGAGTGCAGCGACACAAAAAAAAAAATTAGAGAGTAGAAAAAAAAAAGCATAAAAAATATAAAAATATATATATTTTTTCTCCAAGATAGATTATTATATATCGTCGCTATTGCAAAAAAAAATGTCAAGAACTAGAAAAGAAGGAAAAGAAAAAGCTAAAATACAGAAAACTCTCTTGTAAATACCCGTTTTTCTTAAAATATCAGAAAATATTTTCAAAGGTTACGGTGTTAATGAAGAAGCTGAAATAACTATATTGACCTTACTTGTTATATAAAATAATAATAATAATAATATATTTCTGTCATTTCAAGGATATTTTCAGTATAAATTATAAGAAATTAACGGAATATTGACGGAAACCTGACGGAGGGGGTCAAATGCATCAACTTGAATTTTTGAAGGGGTAAAATGTAAATTTTTAAAAGTCAGTGGGAAAATTAAAGAAACAGGTATTTACAATAGGGTTTTATATAATTTAGTCAAAAGAAAATTTTACTTTTTGAGACAAAATTTATACTCTTTGATAAAAGAGTATTACTTTTTAAACAAAAAATATACTTTTTATACTAAAATTGCATTATTTCTCCTGCTCCTCTTTTCTCTTCGCTTTCTCGTGTTTCTTGTAGCGGGACCGGTGACGCACGCAATGCCCCGCGTCGCCTCCAAAGCCTGGAGAAAGGGATAAGGACGATGAGGGAGGGGATAAGGAAGCGCACCTCTCACGAGGCCGTCCCCCGTCGACCTTTTCTCTTGCATCACCGCGCTCTTCTCTACGTCTACCACGCACGTTGCCAACCCCGGATGAGCGCAAAAGAAGTACGAGAAAGCGAAAAGAAAGTAGGAGGAGAAAAAGAAGGAGGATAAATAGTACAATTTTCGCCCAAAGAGTGCAATCTTTGTCTAAAGATTGAACTCTCATATCAAAGAGTAAAATTTTTGTCTTAAATAGTATAATTTTTGCCTAAAACAGTGCAAATTTCTTATGCAAATAGCTTCTCCTCGTCGTTCTCATCCCTTTCTCCACGCCCAGTATGAGAAAGCGCACGAGATTTTAATTAATTAAAAAATAATATTTTCTTAATTAAGTATAGGCAAGGCAGGGTACTCGCCTCCGCCCACACCAACACACGCAGGCACGATGGACCCAGCCCTGGGCACCCCTCCTAGGGCAGAGGCAAGGCGGGTTGCCTCCGCCTCCGCCACCCTCTTCTCTGTCGTCATCGCGCTCTTCTCCACCTCCACCGCACGAGTTGTCAGTCCCGGATGAGTGCACAAGAAACACGAGAAAGCGGAGGGGAAAGAGGAGGAGAAGGAGAAATAGTGCAACTTTAGTCCCAATAGTGCAACTTTCGTCTAAATAGTATAACTCTTATTTCAAAAAGTACAATTTTTATCTCAAAGAGTGTAATTTTTATCTCAAATAGTACAATTTTTGTCGAAAATAGTGTACTTTTTTTCTGAAACAGTGCAACTTCATCTTTTTCTTCATTCTTCTTTGGTTCTTGACTTTTTTTTATAGTAGTGACGATACATATTGATATTCTCAAAATGAAAAAAAAATAGTTTTTCTTTATTTTTTTATTTTTGTATTTTTTTATTTTTTTTTTATACCCTATACATTTTTTTCCTCTACTGCCGCCATGGACCCCGTCGAAGTGTCTTCCCTCGGAGCCGCGCTCGCTCCCGCCATGCCTATGCTTACAGCAGCAACGTTGTGCCCATCAGATACGTATGGGTGGGCGTGGGTGCAAGCACGGGCGTGGCAGGAGCGACGTCGAGGAACGGTGCTCCGACGAGGTCCATGGCAGCGGTGACTTAGACGTTGCCTGGGGTGTGGGAGAAAGGCGGCATGCTCAGGAAGGAAAATAGGAGAAAGACGAAGCTCAAGTAGAGAAAAAAATAACGATAAAAAAAAAGATAAGAGAAAATAAGAGTATTTTAATCACTTTTTTAAAAATTCGGATCGAATACGCAAATTTAAAAAAGATGGCCGACTTTTGTCAATATGCAAAACTAATAAATTTTTTATGTATATGTAGTACTCGAAAAATTCGAGTTTAAATTCAAGTTTGAAATGCAAGGAAAACCCTAAGTTATATATATACCAGTGTGCAATAGACCCTATATATAAGTATATATATGAATAGTAATCGTGACTTAAGTGTGAATAGTAACCTTTGAAAACTTTGGTTTTCCGAACGAAGTCGGCTAGCTATATGCATAAGGAAAACATTATGCTCATGCCTCTCTACTCATGCGCTAATGAAATCCATCATATAATGTAACTACATGTTGCCTATTATACATCATATGCCAAATTGTGTTTGATTGATTTTGTTGCCATGTGGTGTGTCCACAATAGCTGGTTCTATTTTGATTCAATCCATATGAGATGTGGATTAGGATTTATCCTTTTGTGTTAAGGATAAGATCGGGTTTTATCATTATATGTTAAGGATAAGGATTTATCCTTATGGGTTAAAGATAAGGATATATTTCTTATTGGTTAAGAAACATATCTTAACCCATATCCTAACCGATGTTCTGTTTATTTCTACGAGAGAAAGAGAATATCCTAAAATGTCATAATAGTCTATAAATAGAACCCCTTCGCTTATACGGTGGATAATACAACATACGATACACAAGAAGAAAAAGAAATTTTCTTCTTCCTCATTCTCCGATACACAAGGGATTTTCTTCTTCCTCATTCTCTCTCCACGTTCTCTCTGGGTTTCCACCTTCGTTCCCGAGATTTTGGAGTGTGGACATAAAAGAGAACTCTTGGAGTGTGGACATAAAAGAGGACTCTGGTAGCCCTCTTCGCATCCGATCCGATCTGCAACTACAAAATTTGTGGAGAGTTAAGAATCCGGCTTTTGGTTTCTGGATACGTTGGCTATCCAGTTTGTAAGTTTTCGCTGCCCTCTAATTCCAACATATTTAGTACCGGTGAGTTGCTCGCTTGACCATAGCAGTTGGCATTATTGAACATTTAGGGCAGATTCGGTCCTATTGATGCAAAAAATAGGTGCAAGTTGGTTGACCATTGTGAATGTAAGGGCGAAACAGCATTATGTGATAGCTATTTAATACAAATGCAAATATATTTGCATATGTATTGCAAATGCAAATGTATCCGTAGGTTTTTGTATTGAAAATGCAAATATATCGGTGGACTATCTAACTTTACCAATTTATTAATTTACCTTTTTCTTTCTAATTATGGGTTGTACAACATAAAATTGTTGGTCGAATTGGATTTTAGTGATTTAGTAGACTAAAATGTAGATTTTATATTAGATTATTATAAGATAATTTTGTGTTAACATTCCTGCATGAGGAAGTTGATGTGTACTGATCTTTGCATGAAGAGTTGAAGATCATATGTGTGCTGAACTGTGTTCAAATTCTATTGCTTTTGTGGTACTCGCGTACTATTTAAAGAGCAAATAATTTTGGGTACCAGTTGTGATCTTCGTGGGTCAAAACATGTTCATTTCTACTGGTCCAACTTTTTTGGTTAATCCTATTCTACTAAGTACTAACTTCTCATAAAACTTGTGGGACAATTTTAAGGCAATGCATAGACTACCGCTAATTGCATAGTGAGTTTCCACTCTTTCTTCGTTTCTTCTTCTTCTTATTCTTTGTTATTTCCAAGTATTGGTAGGTTTTTGAATCTTTTAAAGAATTCAACTTTCACGCTGAAATTAGGATTCTACAATTGCTTTTCTATGTGCTAGACATCATCTATTAAGTTAGATAATCTCTTTTTGGTAGGTTTCTGAATCTTTTCAATGAACATTATCTACCAAACCGGTTTAATTGCCTTGCCTAATTTATGTTTCAATAGTAATCTTGACTGCATCCATACAGGCAGTAATTGGCTTATAGACATCAGGAGAGCAGTTCCGTGAAAGAAAGCTTTTTATTGTTTCATTTCAATGAGAACTTCAAACTGGATGGTTTTTCTTTTATTTGTTCCCTTAACCTCGTACATGAGGTTTGTCTTTTGTCCACAGATTGAATTTGGCTATATACGTGTTTTTTTTAGTACTTGCAATTGATGATTTAATCATCGCATTGTAGCATGCTATCCACTTTGCAGTATGCTTTGTGCTACGACACACTCTCCATACTGCCAACATGCCAGGATATGCTATCATTACATTTATTATTGTTTTAGTCATTGTTTAGTTATTGTGTGCTTGTTTATTTGTATGCAGTTATGTGGGAACCCTAAATTTTGGTCTTCGAAATTTAATTAAAGTCCGGAATTAATTTCGATAATTTAGAGAGAATATTAATTTTAGCATTTTGAGAATTAAATTTTAGATCTGTTCTTCACGGGCTTATTAGTGAATCAGCGCTGAAGGGAGTGGTCAAGTCCGTTTTTGAATTCGTTGTGCTGATTGCACTGAAAAGCGTAAAAAACAGAGTTCGACGAAAAAATTACGAGAATCAAATTTTTTTTCGAAAAATGACCGACTTTTGATATGGTGAGATTTTCAGAAAAAAAAGATCATCACTGTGACGTCATCGTCGAACTGGAGACGATGGTGCGATCGAATTTCAAATCCGATATTCGGATCTCCCAGATCTACCCGTTTTGCCTGAAATTAGACCGAAAAATTAAATTTTCGGTAATTTTCGTTAAGTTACAGCAACTCTGTACCGAAATTCGTGACATCAGTTGTTTTGGGACGAGTTGGAGTTAGTCACGTATTTCGAGATTTTAAAAGAGAAATCTGGAATTTGGGATGAAGAGATTTAAATATCTCTTTCGAGACGTATGGATAAAATACCTAGTTGTTTTTAAAAGGGGTGTTTTCTTAATTGGCCTTATAAGACTAAAGAGAACCTAATTTTAAAGAGAACCTAATTTTAAAAATATTAGGCGTAACTTTCTTCTTCCTCCTCCTACGCAGCCTCCAAGGAAAAAACAAGAAATTAAACCCTAGATTCCCTCTTCCTCCTCCCCCAGATCAACGCCGTCGCGCCGTCGTCGAAGCCGGAGCTGGTTGAGGAGTTCCTCAGGCCCCACCACCTGAGTCCGGGCGCCCTCGTTTCTCGGTTGCGCGCTGCACGAGGAGCCGCGCCGTCGCCTGTGCGCGCCGCGCGGGGCTCGTGCCGCACGGGCCGTGCGGGCCTACGCGCGTGTCTGCGCGTGGGAGCCGCGCCCAGCCGCGCGGGTGTGAGGGAGCCGCGCCGCGCCTCGGGCCAGCCCGAGCGGACCTAAGCCGCTAGCAGGGGGGGCGCCCAGCCGCGCGGGTGTGAGGGAGCCGCGCCGCGCCTTGGGCCAGCCCGAGGGGACTTAAGCCGCGAGCGGGGGGGGAGCCGCGCCCAGCCGAGCGGGTTTTAGCGTGCTGCGCCTTGGGGCCAGCCCGGGCGGGCCGAAGCCGCGCGCCGGGAGGGGGAGCCGCGCCCAGATCTGAGTATTGTGCTCTCTCTCTCTCTCTCTCTCTCTCTCTCTCTCTCTGCTGATCTCTCTGCCTTGTTGGCCGAGGCTTGGGCTGATCCGTGCTTGCTCCCTCTCTCCCTCTTGGACGTCGCAGCGACTCCGCCAAGCCCCAAAAATCACCTCGGTTAGCGTGTCGGGCTGCGCCGCCCCCGTCGAAGTAGGATTCTTGGCATTCGACTTGACCCGGAACGCTCCTCGGTTATCGCTTTCTCTCCGGACAGCGAGTGCGGCGTTTCGTGTGTTGAGATCTACCAACCCTCGCTGCCGGTTCGCCTTCGAAGTGCGCAATTTTCGGTAAAAGTCATTTTTTTGCCCGCTCTTTATTTTATTGTGCATTTATTAGAGCACTTAGGATCAGAAATGCAAGTCGGCCACACAGGTCGGCTCGGGCGGCATGGGTCTTGGCCTTCGTGGAGTATAATCGGGGTTTCGGAGCCGTTTTCGACAATTTCGGAAACCCGATTTAGCATAGTTGTACTTAATTTTAATGGTTAACTCTAGATCTAGTGTTTGCTGTCCGGGCACTCGTTTTGGTGCGTTTTGGGACAGCGGGTGACTTAGTTTTTGTTTGAGACTTTTCGGAGCGGTTTGGAGGTTCCGGAGGTGTTTCGGAAATTTCCGGTGGGCTCCGGAAGTCCAGTTTAGAGATCTGTTTCTTCCGACGGTTTTGGGGTTTAGAGATGGGTGATCTTGAGTCGTAGAACTTAGCCTTGACTCGATGGACCTTGTGCAGGTCCGGTTGGTGAGCTGGAGCATTGTGGGAGTTAGGTGCTTTGCCGAATCAGGTGGGTACTTTTATCCGGACTTAGTTCAGTGGTGCATACTCGGTGACATTCCTTCTCTTGTGTTTCATTTCTTGATTACACACTTTGCATGTGAGCACTTGAGCACCACACCCTTCATTCATGTTTTACTCTACTCTCCTATTTGCATCATGACGTAGAAGTAGAGCGGTATTCTGTGATTGTTAGAGTTCATATGACATGATTATAGCACATGATCTTGAGACATAGCATGATTTGGTGACTTCGTGATTTTTGACATATCGTGTCTATTGCATGATGTTCGAGTTATATAGACCTGATAGGTCGGTGGCACTATGACATTCCTTCGGGAATAGTGGACTTGATTGGTCGGTGACATATTGAGACTCGTGGTATGTCTTGTTGGATTCGGTCAGTAATTTTTTATTGATTCTATCTCGGCTATTTGCCGACAGTTGGCCATTGAGCATTTTACATTGATCGCCACAACTCAGAGTGCATTTCACGTACACCAGCAGTCTGATCCACTGCAAGAGGGTGTTCTTTTCCGGAAAGGTGGTCGTACTTCCGACCCGTGAGCCCGATGCGGATCCTGCTAGGGTTATATGCCAGGGGGAGCGGTAGTGGTTTCGCCTGAGGTCTTTAGACCAAGATGGCATGCGATTAGGTGATTTGTTTATTCATCGGTTTGATGCATTATCATATTGGTTATTCTTTACAGTAGCGGTTATTTATGCATCGATTGGTAGTTATGGTTCTCTCCAGTCATGGTTTCTGCTGTATTCGTTGTCGTCGATTGGTATTGTTCATTAGTATCTTCCTAGTTTACAGTAGCTGTTATTCTATTATTATTGCTTGATGTATCCCCTTGCTACTGTATTCGGTTTACCTGTTCATTTCTATGCTTACTTTTATTGATACTATATATGACTTTGCGATACCTTGTAGCCGTTTGTTTTCTTTTGTTTCTATGCTTTCGTCGGCTTGCGGTACCCACTGGGAGACCCTCGCTTGTTTCTCACTATCCCCCAGTTGCAGGTACTGCGGGAGGTGGCGATCAGGACGATACGTGAGGCGATGACATAGCTAGAGAGCTTAGCAGTCCCGAGAGTTTCATTCAGTACCTTGCAGTCCATTTTCTTTTTACTCTATCCTTACTTGTCGATGGGTTTAGATTCGCGGTGGTTCAGTTTCTGTTTGATGGTTTGTTTGGATTAACTACTACATGGACTAATAAGTGGATTTCTTGTCTTTATGATCTCGTGGTTTTATGCAAAAATATTTTCTACCCCTCGTGGTAGTCTATTTTCAAAAGATTACGTTTTCGTGTGGGAAACCGTTTTAAAAAGGATTTTGGTTTTTATTGCACTAGTAGATTTCAAATAAGATTTTCGTGTGGGGAACATTTTTAAAAGAATAGGAATGCTTGATAACCTGTGCATATGCATCATCTGCGGTAAGGTCATTGTAGAGCATTAAAGCATCATGTTTAAGGGTCATTTAGCTGTATGTGCATCTTGTGTGAATGTGGTGTGTGCATGAGTTGGAATTGGTGGTTGTGAAACTGTATTGTGTGACGCTGTGCAAATACAGGGGAGGTTCTATCCGTGTGAACAGAGGGTTATTTGTATTGGTGGCGGGTCTGTACGCGTCTCGGGGTGTATCTTAAAAAAAAAAAATTCTACGATTTTTCGCTGTTTTTCTTAAAATGTATTTACAAAAAGAACCCTGGGGCGTGACAAATTATTAATTATTTAATTCACAAGCATGATTTATGTTGTGAAATTGTTTTTTAAAAAATTGATAAATAGGGTGAGAGAAACAGGGGAGAGGAGGGTGATGGGGACAGGGAGTGGTGGTTAGGGGCAGGGGGAGGTGGTAGGATGGTAGGAGAAACAGTTCATAAGAAATAGTTCAACTCATATCCCCTTTCGAACACCAAGCATAGGAATAGAATTGATTTATCCAATCCTTCACTAATATTGTGTTGCACCAAATGCAAGACTAGAATTGTATATTTCCTATCCCATCCAATCCAATCCAATCCAATCCAATCCAATCCAATCCAATCCTTTCCAATCTTGTTCTTGATATCCAATCAAATCCAATCACGTGATCCGAACATGCCCTTTGTGTATTTACAGATCCTTGTTCTGTGTTCTTGATTTCGATGTTTACTTGAGTAAGGCCTAGTTTGGCAATGTGGTGGCTAAATACACCTCTTTTGTGCTTTCGAAAATCCAAAAGTTCTAAAATGCTTTTAATCTTCCCTCTTTTTATCCTTCTCAGGTGGCGGTTTCCACCGCAATATATAGCATAAAAAGATGAAAAACTGGAAGCCTTTGGTACTTTTGGACCTTCCAAAGTACAAAATAGGTGTTTTTGTGCTTTCGAATATCCGAAAGTTCTAAAACCCTTTTAATCTTCCCTCTTTTTATCCTTCTCAGGTGGCGGTTTCCACCGCAATATATAGCATAAAAAGATGAAAAACTGGAAGCCTTTGGTACTTTGGGACCTTCCAAAGTACAAAATAGGTGTTTTTAGCCACCACATTACCAAATTAGGCGTAATATGTTTTGCTGTTGTATTCACTGATTGAGTAAGCTTTGTGCACAATTTGTTGCTTCTTTTGAGTTTTGTGCAAAGTTCAATTTTCTTATATAATTTGTATTATACTAAATTGCTTGATTTATTTGTCTTTTTTCAAGAATATTCTGCTCTTGTGTAGCGGCGTATATGCCTTTTCATGTCAAATTTGTAAATAAACAACATTGTTTATCTATTCTGTTGGTGGAGGTGTTCTGGATAGTATACCTTCCATGTAGCTAAGGAGTTTTAGGTATAGACGATAACTTCTTAACTCGTTTGGAACGGAACCACAATATCGGTTCTAGGATTGGTTCAAGTGTTTCCTGCACTGGTATACACTAGTTTTGGACAGGAAAAGGTTAAGATGCCATGTTACTTCACTCCTAGTTATACTCTTCTTTTCTCGTTTTTTTTTTCTTTTGCATTTATCCCTCTCAATTTTTTTTTAAATAAACGGCTCCAACAAATTTATATTTGCAGAAATAGCCCTGTCCCTGCTACGCGAGCGCCACGTTGGACAGGGAAGGGCCATGTTAAGTTGAACATGGTGATTTAGTCATCGTGTTTAAATGGGGTGGTTGGTTTACTGTGTTCATATCCACATTCTAGTCTCTATTCTTCGACTTAGGCAGTTAGGGGCGATGGGAATAGGGATAGTGATCACTATGTTCAACTTAAAAACATTATTTGGATCATTGTGTTAAACACGGTGACTTGAATATCGTATTCAACTTAAAAACGCCCACACGGCCTTCCCTTGTCCAGCGCGGCGCTCGCTTGGCAGGGAGAGGGTCATTTTTGCAAATATAAATTTGCTTGGGCCATTTGTAAAAAAATGTTTTGAGAGGTCTAAATGCAAAAACAACCCCCCTTCTTTTCTCTATATAATTTTGTAGTAGTGACATAAATACAATCATTCAATCATAGCCTAACAGGTTCTACGTGCATGTGAAAAGTTGTGGGTAGGTAATTTTTATGATACCAAAATTCTTTGGATTTTTGATGAACTAGTTCACAATTATTTAATTGTCTGAATAGTTTTTCGAGTTATTCTTTGATATTTAAATATTAATAAAAAATAGTAACAATAATAGATAATTTTTGAATTAAGTAACTAGTTCAAGCATTTTTCACGTTATGAATTATCTATTATGCTTTTACACTGTTTGTTACCATATATTTGATAAAAATTTGAGTAGTCACATATGAATTTTATACTTCTATATTTTCGGTTCGATGTATTTATATTTTGATTTAAATAATTGAATTATTATCATTTTTTTTAAAGTTTTTTTGTTTTCTTACTTTTTGAACTGTGAACTTTTTATCCTTTCCGAATTTAATCCGAATGCTGAACTTGTGACTGGTAATTTTCAACATTTTTGTGAATGATGTATTAGGACCAGTTTTTTTGCTTTGCAAAAAGAGAAATATGTTTCTCTTCTCTTTTTGCTATCCTTTACTAAGAGAAAGGTTACTTCTTTGCAGGACTGAATATGCATAAAACTAAGCCAAGAAAAGAATCTTTGAAGGGATCAAGAAGGACTGTGTTCCTTAATGATAAGAGGGCAGCAGGCGCTTCGTCACTATCTTCTTCAGGTGAATATTTATGCTGCAAAATGTCCATCACTCCGTGAAGGTTTCGTTGGGCATCTAGGATTGGATTGGATTGGATTGGATTGGATTGGATAGGGTTAGAAGAGAGAATGAAGTTGGATGAAATGGAGGGTATAACAACTCATAGGTTTCCAAGGTCACGATGGATAGGGGTGGGTCCAGTGGGATAAAACGGGATTTTTAAATTTCAGGCATCATCAATCTCGAGCTCTTGGTTGGGATTTGATTGTCTCTTTCTGGCAGAATTATTTGACTCAATCAAATTTGATAATCCCGACCTTTTGCAACCTTGAATGCCTTCAAGTTGCTAAACACTCATCCAACATTACTCTCTCATTTTATCCCATCATATTATGATAACTGCGTAGTAGTTCATCTTAATGAATACCGTAGTACCACATAGATTGCTGGAAATTGCGTAAGCTAACCGTAGCCACGCTTTTTTGGGGGCAACATAATTGGATATATACCGCTTTCTCTAATAGAAGCACTTAATACCTAAATTATGCCATATTGTAGCTTTGTGACATTTGATCTCACTGTGTAAAATTTATCTCAGGGCTCTCTTCTGAAGAATATATTGATTCTGCTGTTCCGGAGGACTATGATGTTGGGGATTTATCAGTATTTGACAATTTGTTGAAGGCATTGGCATCGGATAAGAAGAAACTCAAGGCCTTGGACCGAAAGAGGTATGGCATTATTAGAAAGATCAATCTCTCTTTTTTTCTTCTCCAAAAAATTTTGGGAATAATATGCTACAAAAAAACAAACGTATCTTGTACACTAGCTAGAAAATAAATTGTCACTACCTCAAGGAAATAATAGCAGGGTTGGGTAGAGTGCAATTTTGTTTTGCAGAATATTCTAATGGTGTATTAGCTTTTTTGATCCCCAAATCAATTTTTTTGCAAATTTTTGATCTTTTTGCTTAGCCATTTGAAGGTTTATATAAAAATAGGTTTTTTGGGCTGATTCGTAAGAAACACAGTAAGATCATCTAGAAAGATCTTCCGAAGTGACAGTAATGTTGCTATTACTGAAGTTGTCATTCTTCGTTCTTTTCCTGATGCCACTTTCGGACTAAGATAGTATGTCAGCTTTCTACTTGTGTCTTACTTTATCAGAATTTGAATGAATACTGTCATGTTCTTCTTAGCTAAAAAGTTGATCAAATGTTTAAGTTTTAAGATACTTAAGTGGCAAATTTGATCTACTTTTGAACATAACAGTGTATTGTTTACATGAGGCACCTTATTCTGCTTCATCTTATTCAGACTCCCCTTGCTCTTTGTTCTTCTTTGTCGTTGCAATATGTCGGCTTGAATTTATTCAGCTGTGTTGTAACTTTTTTAATATTTCTAGTGCATTGAAGCAATTAAATTATTTATTGCAATTGCTTTGTTGGGATGTGTTGTGATATTATAGAACTTCAAAGCTTTCTGTAATTTGCCCTTTTGTAGACAAAGAGAACAAGAGGGTAAAAAAGATGAGGAAGATGAAAGGCGCACTCTAAAATCTGCCAAATTGCATGAGGAAGAAGATGTTGATGAAGAAGGTAAATCAATACTTTTATCAGAAATACTTATTTCCCAGCAGTATTTGTGAGTTGTGACAATCAATGGCCCTTACTTGCAGTTGATACCTTCAAGTTAATTTCAAATTCCAAATTTCTTTTTTTTGAACCATCATAGCTTGGTGTCCTTATTGGTTGTGCTGATTTTTAAAATAGGAGAATTATTAGGACCTTTTATAGCTTACTGACTTTAGCTCATTTACCTACATGTTAGTTAAACTGGTGCTATTTCTCCAAAGCTGTTGGTCAGATATTGATCCTTAACATTTAGGTGAATGAGTGAGCGCTGCACTATGTGCGCATGCTCTTTTACTTTATTATATGAAACTTGAATTCCAAATGAGAAGTTTGTTTAATTCTTGGATCAGGTAGTAGTGAATCTAGTCTGGCAGATAATGAAGGAGATGATCTACAGGGAGACCAGCTAGCCGATGCTTTGGACCAGTCTGAGGATGATGACACAGAAAATGCAGATGAAGCGTCGGATGGAGATGAATCAGAAGAGCATGATGCCCTTCAGGATATTGTTAATGTAAACGAGAACTCAAGGTTGTATTTTTTTTCCCTATCTAATTTTGTTGCTGCCATGTTGTATCTAAAATCAATTGCCTGTGAAAAATGCCTTTAAAAAGAAAAATTAGATAGGGAAAAAAAATACAACCTTAATGCCTTTAAAAAGAAAAATTAGGCTTGACCGATGTGTGTACTGTGCTGTCTTGCACACTATTTCGGAATTGCAAAAGTAGCAATTTCAAGTAATAGCACAGGACACTGCTGATCTTCTTAGTTTTCGTATTGATGCTTATATTAACCCTGCTCTTTTTATTTGTTGCTGGCTTAGTATACTCTAATTGCTCATGAAAACTTGGTAGTTATTTTCTCTGCTAATTCTCTCCTATCGTAAATAGTAAAATTTCTCTCAATAAAATGTATGTTGACTAGATTTACTTAGGCCCCGTTTGGTTCGAGTATAAATTTAAAAGGTATAAATTTTTTTATACCTAGGATAACTTGCTATTCCGGGATAATCAAGAATATTAAATTGCTTTTGGTTCAAAAAGTTGGTATTCTCTGGAATAGATAAAATTGTGTTTGGTTAATATTATGGAATAGCAGAGAATAGTGAAAAAAGATGATAGAATTTTTTACCAAATGCCAACTTTGCCCTTATCTTGTATATAGAAAATATGATTTATATTTTATAGTAAATTTGAAACAATATAATAATAAATAATAAATTATATTTTACGTAAATAAAATAATATTTTATATTTTATAGTAAATAATAAATACTAAATAAAATAATAATGCAATCCAACATTTAACTTTGAGTAGGATATATAAGAGTAACAATGAAATTTTAGATTAGGGGTGGGAGAAGTAAATTCCATTCACTACCCCTAAAATTTTTAATGGGGATAACCTTATTCCGTGGGACCCCTGGAATAAAAATTAACGGGTTATTCTAGAATAACCCGTTAAGTTAGGTATCATTTGGTTCGTGGATAAGAGAGAATTAGTTGTACCAGAGATAAGTATAAAGTTAGGTATAACTGTATAAGTTAGGTATAATGTGAAATTGTGTTTGATTGGGAATTAGGTTTGTACCAAGTATAAGAAAAAAAGTGTTTGGTACTGATTGAAGAATAAGAGGAATAGAGAGTTGACTTTTGTGTTAAAAGATTATAATATCTTTTTCTTTTTAATATTTTTTTCAAAATTAAAATTTTAAAATTTATTCAAATTTTAATATTTATTAATTTTAATTTTTTTAAAAATTTTAAGTGGAAGCAAAAAAAAAGTTAATTTTAAAATTTTAAGTGGGAGTAAAAATTTAAAATTTTAAATTTATATAAATTTTTAAAAAATTATAAAAAAATTGTATAAATTTTAAAATTTTAAAATTAATATTTTTTTAAAACAAAAAAAATAAAATTTTTAGATTTATTAAAATATAAAATTTAAAAAATTAAAATTTAGAAAATTAAAAATTTAAATATCTTTTTAAATTTAAAAATTCTAATTAAAAAAAAAAAATTCAAAAGAAACATAAAAGAAGAGAGGGAAAAAAAAAAAAAAAAAGAAGAAAAACCAAATTGCCCCTTCCCAAGGCTCTGGCAGAGCCTTGGGAAGGGGTTATCTGTTCGGGGGGGTGTCGGGGGGGGGGGGGGGGGGGGGGGGGGGATGGGATATCCCCCCCAAACCGGGTTAAAGGGGGCTATTCCCCCCTTTGTACCCAAAACAAACGATACCTTAGGGATTATTTAAACCCAATTTTGGTTACCCATTTTGGTTTGGGTACAAAGGGGGTCCCCTTTGTACCCAAACCAAAATTGGGTTTAAATAATCCCTAAGGTATCGTTTGGTTTGGGTACAAAGGGGGGAATAACCCCCTTTAACCCGGTTTGGGGAATATCTCCCCTTTGTACCCAAACCAAAATGGGTAACCAAAATTGGGTTTAAATAATCCCTAAGGTATCGTTTGGTTTGGGTACAAAGGGGGGAATAGCCCCCTTTAACCCGGTTTGGGGGAACCTTGGGGATTATTTAAACCCAATTTTTAGGCCCTTGTTTGGCAGGAATTGTGGGATAAAGGGGGTTATTCCCTCTTTATTCCGCAACCAAACAGGGCCTTAATGTTTGTCATAAGGGAATAATTGATGGAAAAACCAGGAGAATTGTTCTCACTCGTGCTATTCGTTACGATAGTTATCACATTTTAAAGGCTTATAAGGACCTACTAACTGGCAAATAATTTTTTTCTTAAATTGTTTTCTAGTTTGAAATTCTTGTACTAAATTCTGGTAATTTTACCAACTGATGTGGAACATATATTTCATTTGCAGTAGTTTTTTGTACATCTATTGTTTAAAAGGATTGCTTTCATTCTTTTTTGCCCTATATGTACTGGATTCTTAGTTAAAGTGTCAAAAATTCTTTATCTAGCAGTTTTTATCGTCACTTGGGGCGCATTCTAACGAAGGAAGAAGTTAATAAATTGATGAAACAAAAATGGACGTTTAAATGGGAGTTGCCTGCTGGTGACATGCAAATGTCCAAATCGGTAGGGGCAGGAGAATCAATTTTGAAGGTACTTGCTTGAATTACCATAGGAGTACTCGTGAAAATTTTCAAACTCTTGACATCTTATTATAATTTCTTGAAGTACACTGTAAGCTTCGCTTATGCCATCAGTTGACGAGCCTTTTACCAAGATAAGCTGGCAGTTTGCATAATTGTGATATATGTCATTTGTTGGTAGGAACATGGCAGCAATATTGCTTGTGAGCTCAAGGATAAGCTGTACGACCATTGGCAAAACATCTACAAGACTTCTAGATCTGATGATTTCAACTCTTCTAGGGAAAGTTTCTTTTTTTCACTTTGTAAGTGCTCCTTAATAGCATTCGTATTCGTCTTGCAATATGTTTCTTTGTTTTCTTCTAGTGTTGAAAAGTTAATTTTGTTTCCGTACTATCTAAAGCAGTCTTCCAAATTGAGGAGACAAAAATCTTTTCTTATTTGAGAAGATTCTCGTAAATGAAGGAGAAGAAGATATGAATGATCATGGCTCTTTAAATTAAAGAAAAGAGAGTTGTTTTAATGGATGATTCATCCTTTGAGATATCTTGTCATGTTGAGAGTATTTAGGCCTCTTCGGGTGTAGAAGATTGAAAGCTAGTGTTCCTGGAGAGGATAATTCAGATATGAACAATATATTGCTTTATGGGCTATTTGGAGGGTACAATAATATAGACTCAGTCACTCAAAGAGGATATGTAACCCCCTTGATTTCTTCGCTCTTCCTCTGCTCTCGGTCTTGTAAGGCTCAGTCACTCAAAGAAGACTCACAAACCGCTTCCCTCTTTGTCTACCCCCTATGCCATTATTGCTGTTCCTTTCCTAATCTATTTCGGCTACTCCTGGTCGCACCAAACTGATTTATGTTCTTTCTCCAGAGAAGACCCAGCCCCGGCCACACTCTTCTTTTTCTTTTCTTCTCTCTCTCTTCTGAACCTTCCAACTTCTTTCTTTGATCCTCTGCACCAAATTGCCCCTTTATAGCTTTTGAAACATTTGTGAATAGCCCTTTATGTCATTCAAAACCACCACAAATAGTTTCCAGTTTACTTGGTTAAAATAGCTTGCCGTGCATAAGATCTCCTTGGCGGCCAGCATGTTGTTTTATTATGAATTTATGATTCTTGCCTAGAACCCTTAATTTTCGTCAATTGATTTAAAGAGTGAACTTAATTTCACTAATTTTCTTAGTACCACATTTCTATAATCTAGTCAACCCCTTTCTTAATTTTCTTTTTGAGTTGTATTAGATGATCATCTTGTGGATGATCCTGTAACTCTCAAACTTCTTTTTCCCGTTTATTGCTTGTGATATTCAGCAAGACAATGATTCAGTTTGCATTAAATAGTCTCCAATTGCTTATTTCGTGTTGAATCACATCCATGCAGCAGTTGATTGCACAATATTTCAATTACTAAGGATTATTAAGCCGTTCAAGCTGCTACTGGATGGTAGTATGAAGCTTAATATTAAGCCCAAGATCATCTGTCTTTACTCATGATTCGATGGTGGCTGTCTTTGTCTTTTTGAGTTCCCGGTGGCCCTTGTCTACCTCGAGCATTATATCTGAGATAAAATCTATTTGCAAACTTTTTTATATCTTAGAATGAAAAACTGAATTACTTAGATCTTGGTCTAAATGTTTAAGCCCTGGAGGTAATAATTGATTTTGATTTGGGATCTCCTTTTTGCCTTTGGCATCTTAAAGATGATGCTCCTAATTTTCAACATCTTAGAGATGATTTTGTGTTGTTTCTTAATTATTTTGAGCAGTGAATATGCTATTTCTTTGTTTGTACTGTTTTCTCAATATGGTTTTATGTTGTTACTTGATATATTTACAGTTCCGGACGTGCTTTCCCTCAATTATATATTTATCTAATTATTTTTCTCATGATATATTCATTTACATTATCTGTAGGAACTTTAAAATTGATGCCTTTCCTATTATTTAGAATCTGAGTAAGAAGAGGAGGGGGCTACCTATTGAATACATAAGTACTCAAACCTATCAAATACATAAGTACTCAATTATGTATACACTGAGAAAACTTTATTCTCAGAGTATTTTGATATTTGGTTCCTTTGTTTGTTATATTTCTTTTCTACATTTCTAGCATTTCATTTTGAGAATATTGGTGTGAAAGATTTTATTCTGGCTATTTGTATTAGGGTTTATTAATTTGCCTGCATTTTCAACAGGCAGCACTTATCGAGACATTATGCATTGTAACAAGAGGCCATTCTATCTCAAAGGAAGCAAAGAGGATTCAAGTATTATGGATGCTTATATTATGCATGCTGTATGATTAGATCATTGTGATTTCCTTTTTTTTTTAGCTGGTGACAGTTCTTGAACAGTAATTGATATGTCAACATTTGATTTTTGCAGTTAAATCATGTTTATAGGACAAGAAATCTCGTGCTTAAAAATGATGCTAAAATTTCTAAACATGGAGAACTTAAAGAGGAAGAGATTCTACATGGTGATTGCTATCTTGATCAAGGTTTTACTCGTCCCAAGGTATTATTTAGAGCTTTGTTATGTGGTAGAAATATTGACAACTTATTGGGGAAACTTCTTACGTTTTACATATTTTCTTTTTTTTTCCCTGTATCATGCATCTTGACCTAGGAGATACAGAGATTCCTTCATAAATTGAGGTTTAGTTTCGGTATGCTTATTTTTGTATGCATTTGAACCCAATTCTATGCGATTGAATTGGTTGGGGGGGTTGGCTTATTGTTTGCAATCTGATGACTGAGTTTTGTTTCCCAACAAAAAGCAAAAGCATTATGGTAATTTTTTTTGCTTCTTTCTTTTTGATTGTTGGAACTTATGACCTTCTCAACACCTTTCATAGTCAGGAAGTGTGGTATTTGAAGTTTCATCTGCCTGATACATCCTGGTGATGTAAAATGTAAAATAAAATTAGGCTAGATTGGATGGTCTATGCTGTAGCGGAACTGTTAGCCTAGCAGAAATACTAATATTTTTGGACTAGTTTTATGCATTGACCAACTTTAAATTTGATGATATTTTCTGCAGTCTGTTTTTATGTACCGTCCTTCCATATCTTAGCATGCTTTAACAGAATATAGTTGTTTCATAGTATGTAATGCATTAAAGTTTGTATAAAGACTTGATTGAGATACCATGTGTTGTCTCTCTAAAAGTTTGTTGTGATTTCTGCTGTATCATATTGTTCGTAATATATTAATGTTTTCACATTGGATAAACAATCTTTTGATTGAGATTTAATATTTGTAGGTTGTTATTTTGTTGCCACTTGCAAGTATTGCATTACGTGTCGTGAAGAGGTTAATTCAGCTTACTCCCCTCTCAAGCAAGGTATATCTTATTATCTTTTGTATCAGTACTTGAGTTTTGTTCTTTTTTAAACTATGCAACATGTTTGATTATGTGCAAACTAGGTAATACGTAGCACATTATAAGTTAGGAAGAGGTGCATATGCAGTTCGCATGAGATAAAGTAAATCATAGTTATTATGAATTATAAAAAAAAATTTCAGAAAAATGTAGAAGAAACAGGAAATATAGCATCTGTGAGGGTTAAAATTATATTTAACATTATCACATTATACATCTTAAAGTTTTAAGTAACTTAATACATAAGAATATTTTATGTACACAAAGTTTAATATCAAAATAAATCTACGAAGTTATATATATTAAAGTTAATGCTCAATTGTTTGCGCATCAGGAAGCTTATTTGCGGCTGCATACTATACAGCGTTTATGTCATATCCAGATGCCGACTATGTAGGATGGTTGAAGTTAGGTTTTTTCAGAAACATTACTGTGTCTCATAGTCCTTACACCGCTTGTCTTTGTTATACTAATGCTACCATTTGAATCAGCCGTTGGTCATGTGTATCTTGTACAGACCAATGGTTCGTGCAATGAGAATTAGGAAAGATATCTATAGTAACTTATCTATGAATACAGGCCAATGTGGGGCATCTTAATCGTTTTACTGAAGAATTTGGAGCTGAGGATGTTGAAGATGCTGATGATGAGAACAAGAATTCAAAGTCTAAAAAGCGTTTAAAACCAGCAGATTTTACAGCCCTATTTAATGGAAATAACAATGATCACTTTATGCTGGGGATAAAGTTTACCAAGTACGAATTTTACACTTACCTTCATTTTAGTCAATTTATGTCCTCACATACTGATTTGGTTTTAAAGTAGTCATAAATGATACTTTTTAGTTGCAACTTTTGTGTGCTTGTCAGGTGTAACTTGCAATTATGTAATTTTCTCCGTTGTTGCCACCTCTTAACTTATGGGCAATTTGTTGCCACTTCTTAACTTATGGGTAATTACGGTATGTATATAGAGGAAAGTCTCTCGTCAAGGCTTAAAGAAGGTTTAGTTTGATGAGTACTAAATACCTCTCAGCCACCCAAAAGTAAGGATTTCCTGTGCCTCTTGTGCTGACCGTGCCGAGGCCGTGTTGGCACATGGCATGGGGTTGTGCTGGCGCCACATTGACAATATAGTGTATTGCCAATATGACGTCAGCATGACCCCGTGCCATGTGTCAGTATGTGCCGAGTGTATTGTCAATATGGCGCCAGCACAACCATGTGCCAGCATGGCCTCGACATGATATATATACAGATGTACATATGTATGTATGTATATATACATATATTGGGGTATTTTGGAGTTTTTTTGATGTAAAAGTTTTACAAATGCTTTTTCTTACTTAAAATATATTGATCTTGCAAATCTACTAATGTTTGGAGCAATTAGTAAGTTTCAGTGCATAATAAGACCAACATTTAGTGAAAAAAATACAAAGAAGAAGATTTCCTCCAATTTCTTTTTCATTTTATATCTAATGAATTTACTTATGGTAGTGTTTTCCAATTATGACTTTGGCTTTGGTTTCATGCATATATTTTCAATATATATAAATTGAAATTTCTTTTTTTTTGTTTTTGAGATGTGTATGACTTTATTCTTACTAAATTGTGTAAGATATTATAGATAAAATATTCTTATATCCATTAGAGATATTAAAACACTCTAAAAAACTATTTTTTCTTAAAAATACAACAAAAAAGCCTGAGCTAATGTGTGCCTATGTGCCAGGGGGCGTGCTCACATTGGCATGCCTTGTGCTGCCGTGCCGTGCCATGCTATTGTACCAGCAGCACGGACCATGCTAGTGGCATGACCATCCTTGCCCATAAGAGAAAAAAGACTTTGGATAGTTTCACAAAAAGACTCCCTTAATTAAAATGATCAAATGATTCTAAATTTTTTTAGGCGAGCTAGTAGTAAGCACTATCATTAACTTTTTTTTTATTATTATTATCTAGAATTGTAGTTGCTTGGACATTATCATTCCATTGCCTAAAAGTAGTTTATCTTCTAGTGGGGTTAGGGCAGTAGAAATCACATGCTATGTATCAACTCTAATAGGTAGCATCTTTGGTTCTTTTCTGAGTAGGTACTTTAGTGATGATTCTTGTTGTGAAAATGAGTACTTTATCATTGATTTGCATATTTTGAAAGTTTACTTATTTGAGAGTGTTTCTGTTGTATCATATATTTGGATTTTTCAGACTGGAGATAGCTAAGTGGAATAGCTGAGAGGGAGAGCACTATTCAGTTACTCTGTTTCCATTGTTTTTAGGACTTGTTTCTTTCATTTGTTTTACTTTCTTTGGTAGTATTATCTTTCCACCTTAAAGAGTGAAATCTACATTATTTCTACCATGCTTCCGAGCAAGGATTTAAGTGCTCATTGGCATTGGTTGTATCTACTGTATCATATCGTGCTAACAAGATATCAGCACGATACAACCCTTGTGACACTCCCGGGATTTGAAATAGTCCTATGTAATGGAAAAAATAAGGCTAAACCTCTAAACCCGGCTATGGCATGTTGGGCAATGGTTAGGCCCAAGAGGTTAAGAAATTTAAGCATGCTAGAATGAGAGTAGTTCTAGGATGGGTCACCCCTCTAGGAAGTTGGGGCGTCATAGTTGGTATCAGAGCCAATCACCAGCTGAAAATGTTAGATGAGTCTCGGCTGAGTCATGATTATATAAAGGGCAGAGCGCAGCTCTTCGGATGATGACCGTTGTGGGTGAAGCGTGACTCCCCATAAGGTCGATTAAAGGCTAGCGAGACGAGTCTCACATCGCCTGGTGTTTGTGAATGTGCTTGAGCCTGACGAGGATGTCAGGGCTTAAAGGGGAGAGGAATGTGACACTCCTGTGATTTAAAATAGTCCTATCTAAAGGAAAAAAATAGGGCTAAACTTCTTAACCTGGCTATAGCATGTTGGGTGGTGGTTAGGTTCAAGAGATTAAGAGGGCTAAGCGTGCTAGAACAAGAGTAGTTTTAGGATGGGTGACCCCTCTGGGAGGTTGGGGCGTCATATCTTCCGTGCCGATGTTACAACTAAAAAATATATTTTTTTAAAATTAGTAAGTAATTTTTTCAATAAAGTTCAAAAGTTTTGATTAAGATACATAATAAACAATTATAATATTTTATTATTAAAAAAATAAATATTTTATGCTATTATGTATCAACACATATGTATTTTTTATAACCGCACGCATTGGCACAACTCGGCATGCACTGTACCGTACCGTGCCGGTAGGTTTTTGGCATGACTCCGTGCCACGATACTTAAATCGTTACTTCCAAGTTATGTAGTTGCTGCCTTATATCTAATGTATTTTCGTACGTCTTGACATTATGGGATTATGTCCAAGAATCATTCGATATTAATTAAAACCTATGGTCCTCTTGAAACTAACAAACTTGTTCATGGATAACTATTGTTACTGGAATATCTACCATTATGAGCTATGCTTCTTGTTGATTAATTTGTCTCAATTTGGAAAGTCATGCTCAAAGGTAACTTGTATTTCTTCTTTTTATTGCAGGAGAACCATAAAACTGTACAGTGACTTTTATTCTTCGGACATAATTGTTGCATCTCCTCTTGGATTGATCACTGTAAGTTTCAATTTTTGAATGCATATCTGTTTAGTCTACGCAATCAGTCTTTTGTTCAGGCTCTTGTTAACATTAATTTTCTCCTTCTACAAATAATTCTATGATTTTTTTTACATTTAAAAAATGCCTAGCTATTGTATATGGACATCAATACAAAGATATGAAAGCGACACAAGACGGATAGGCGAATTGCAAAACTTAGAAAACCAGGATATGATAAACTAGGGATATGACAATTCATATATGTTTATCTTTACATTGGTTTTAACTGTAAAAAAGTAAATTTGGTTTGACTGCAAAAAGAAAATAAATATGTTAAAAATTTAATGGCCCAAAGTAAATGCTGGAACTCTCAAAAAGATGATCAGTTCCGACCTACCCACACAGAACTCTTAGGAATAAAATCTTAATATTCATAAGCATTCTTAGTAAAAGCAGCACAAACAAACCTTCGTATACTTTAATAACTTTGTGCATAAATCTTCTGAAATTCTTGTATACGAGAGTTATAGTTATCCTTTTTTTATACTTGCAATAGATAAGCATGAAATATCTAATTCAGCTGCTTTCTTGCTCATATTTAAGATTAAATACTGTTTATCATAGCGAATGGCATTGATCTTCAATTTGATAGTGTATCAGTTTTTATCAATTGTACAGTTGTTTTATGTTGTGAATGAGATTTTGGGATTCTGTGTCCTTTTAATATCAGGCTGCAACTCTTTTCCTTTTTCCTTTTCTTTTATTCAAGTTAACACATAATTTGATTGAAACTCTTGAGACCTTGATATTTTTTATTTCTTAATTTTTTTCTGTGGCAAACAAATTTGCTTGTCTTGGATTGGGATTGTGCTGAAAATTGTACTCTGCTCAATTTCTAGTGCTTTGAAAAATTTGTCATCTGTTTGTTCTTTGTATAACTAATGTTTACAATAAACTGCATATATAGCTGCTATTCTTCTTAATTTTATTTTCTGTCAGAAAATCGGGGAAACCGAGTTTGATAAGGAGAAAGATGTTGATTACCTATCGTCAATTGAGGTAATTTACCCTTCAGTTTTCACGGTCGAGAAATTAGTTATCATTTGTCACATATATGATTTACTTCACTTGTTAAGTTCTAGTTATTTTTGGTTTGTTTTCTTCTGAAACAACAACTATGATTGCTAAGTTATTCTATGCAGGTTGTGATCATAGATCATGCAGATGTAATAGCCATGCAGGTTAAACACATGATTCAAGTATCAAAATTATTTTTCCTGGTTTTATTGATTTTACTTGTTACATATTGAACTTTTATGGAAAATTTTACAGAACTGGGTCCATGTGAATACCGTCTTTGAACATCTAAATCGTACACCATTGAAACAGCATGGTACTGATATGATGCGCGTTAGACCATGGTAGGTTTGTTTCCGTTTTCTTCTGATTTTGGGAGTGAAGTTGGCTAGGTTTAGTTTGTTGTGTTTTCAGTGTAGGAACTAGATATTGTTTCCTCTAGCACTTCTGCTTACTTTGTTGTTACCCTTTCTTGTATCTCAGTTAGTTGTTGTTACTTTTCCTTGTATCTCGCTAATGAAAGATTTGTGCTAGGAGCCTAAATTAGCTGTTCATATCAGATAGCTGTATTTACCATTAATAGTTGCATGTATGAATTGTAAATCAAACTGTTGCTGGATAAAAGTGTTATATGCATTTAATACATGTATCTTTCTTTCATTGATAACCAATATTTGTTATTATTTCCTTTTCGAATAATTAGGTATCTGGATGAGCATGCACGTTTTTATCGGCAAACAATTCTTCTGGGTTCATATCTTAATCCAGGTCTTGTAACTCTTTCTCATGCGTTGTCTTTATAGTTGATGATGATGCATAAGATTTATGTCTTCACATTTTTGTCATTTTGCATACTTGTCTGAGATGTGTGAATCTCTGATCATCATTAAGTCTGTTTTCTCCTTTTTAACAGATATGAATGCTCTGTTCAATCGACTTTGCGTTAATTATGAGGGGAAGGTATGTCACTTAGATGACATTTTCTATGCACTTTTTATTACCTTGCTTATTTTGTGTTTCTTTATCAGGTAAAACTGACAACTGAGTTTAAAGGTGTTCTTCCTATGATACTCCAAGTACGGCAGGTTAGTTGGCATCCTAAGTGTATTGTTCAGTACTTTGTTGGAGGGTTAGATGCCACTGTATACTTGTGAGCGTTCCTGCAATTTTCAGAAACTTTGGAATATTCGTTTTATCGTACTATGACTCCAAGAGAAATTTGTTAATCTCTTTGTTTTTCTTGCCTATTCCCCCCAATTAGATGTATTCTTTTCTCCTTGGAGTACAATCTATTTCCTATGTTTGTTTCAGTTGAGATTATGAAATCTAATTGCTCGACTGATTAACAGGTTTATAAGCGATTTGATGTGTCCTCAATAATTGATGCTGATGATGCCCGCCTTGATTACTTTTGCAAGAAGGTTAATTTATGCATCTTCTTTTGCTGCTCATATTTATTTAGATGCCAAAGTAATTAATTAGCTTTAGATTGTGTAGATTAAAATTATGAGTTAAAAAGAAAAAATTCATTTGCAAAATTTAGTGTAATTGGAAAAAAGCAAGCCTTTCAAGAAGGGGAGAAGATAAATAACAAATAGAGCAAGCGTACTTATGTGCTTCCAGTTTCACGTCCTTAATTGCCTTTCCATGCATCATCCTTATTTTTTTTTGGTTTTGTTCAGTCTAACAAGATGACAAGAATGTGAAATTAGCAACATATGACATATATATGTATATTACAGTTATATTTTCCAAGGTTAAGCACATATTTTGACGAATAAATTCCTCATTCTAGTTGTGAATCTTGTGATTAATTTGATCAGTTTTGAAATTGGGTTAAATGAAAGATGCTGAAACTGAATACTCAGTTTAAACTTTATAACAAACAACTGACTCATTTGAACTACAGTACCCTCATATGAACAACTGGCCATAAGGCACATCATAGAGGCTTATTCTACTAACTGGAATCTAACATGACACCCTTTTAACTTTTCGGGACTCATGCCTTATAAAGTACTTTTTTTTTTTTCCTCACAGCTATTATTTTTCCTATTACCTGTAATGTTTTAATATTGACCAATGAAGAGTTGGCTTTCCTGTTAAATTTTTAGAACAAAGTTGGTGTTTAATTATTATCTTCTGCAGGTTTTTCCAAAGATTAGGGATTCTATCGAGGTATGCTTTCTCGAGCATGATCAAGAATTATTCCTTGATATTATCTGTTATTGGAGGCGCCTATAAATGTTAATCTGATTGCCTTTTCTTTCAGGGTGGAATCTTGCTATTTATTAGCTCATACTTTGAATTTGTCCGCATAAGGAACTTCTTGAAATCTCAGAATGCTTCTTTCTGTTTGCTTGGGGAGTAAGGCTATTGTTCTTGTCATCTCTTTAGATATTTGTAATATGATCATTAAGTGATTATGTGATACGAATGTCATCAATTTCTTAAGCATTCTTAACACGAAATCCAGAGGATTTTTCTCTAAGGTGGATTAAACTAATATATTCTGTGTCTAGGTACACAAAGCAAAGTGATATATCACGTGCCCGCATTTGGTTTTTTGAAGGCAAGCGAAAGATCATGTTGTACACTGAAAGAGCTCATTTTTACCATAGATATAAGGTTTCATCTGCTGCTTGACAGATACTCTCTTGTTTATTTTACTACTCTTCTAAATTAGGATTAAATTGGATGCCCGATAGTCTGTCAGTCAAACCATGCTAATTTTCATTCCTTTGATCTATCATCTAATCCGGTTCTACTGATAAATGTGGATATGCAGATATCAATATATGTGCCAATATCCTATCCACATAATCTTATGGTCCTTGCCCATGTTTGTGGAAGGAAAATGGATATAAATATTACCTACTCCAATATCAGATGAGCATCCGATCTGTTTTCACTTGTTTGAGGGTTCACCCCCCCCACCCCCCCCCCCCCCCCCCCCCCCCTCTGAATATGTTGTGCATGCTTCGTTGTTATGCATGCTTAAGTATGAGGGCTTTGGCAAAATTTAACCAGCACCAGTTGTTCTAACCTGAAAAGGTGTGGATCTGGACATAAAAGTTAAATTGTCCAAAAAATAGATCTGGACAAAGTTATCTGACTCGATTCACGCTTGAGTCAAATATGAGTTAGTAATCAATACAAACCAGATAATTATATACCTGAACAGTGACAGGGAAGTAAATTGCAAACACGCTATACCATCTAGGGGCTTTTGAAGTTAGCCTTAACTTTTGTTCCTTTTGAGCAATATTTGCTGCGCTTCTCCTAGTGTATTCCTTATATGCCTTATGTTCAATATATGACAATCATTACTAGTGTCTCTTTCATCATCATTATTATCTCTTTTTCTATGCCAATCCTTGACTGTTTTATCAAATGCAGCTTCGTGGGATAAAGAATTTAATCATGTACTCTCTTCCAGAGAGGAAGGAGTTCTATCATGAGGTCATTTCTTACGTCGTACTCTCATCTTAGTGTTATTTGCATCTTTCTTTAAATTTTCACCGAACTAAATAATTGCGATTTTATTTATGCTGTTCTTTTCAGATCATTAATGTGCTTGATGGAACCAACATGATGTGCAGTGTCCTTTTCTCCCGTTTTGATCAGCTTAAGGTGAGATAGATAAAACCTTCAGTATCTCTCATTAAAGCATGTTTATCTACTTCAACTTGTTGATACCATTATTGATGCCTCTTAATATACCTGGAAGATGTGTAGTAGTTTTATAAAATGTTTTATTTTATTTTTTATCATATATATATATATATATCTGCAAATATGTGAAACTGCACAAATACCGGTATGAAGTTGGTATTTGCATGTGTATCCTTGTAAACCTTTTTTATTTCCACAAACGCCCTTTCAACGGCATTTATATAATTTTTTTGGCATAGATACCTTGGCGAAGGTATGCGTGCAAAACAGTAAGGTGTTCAATGGAACATGGGCAAAACCAAATTTTTTGGGGTATTTGTACAACTTTTGATACGTGCATGGGTATACCTACCTGTGGCAATTTTTGATATGTGCAAGGCTCAGCCTTTGAAGTTGAGAAAAAGATTTGCTTGGTGAGAAGAAAAGAAAATGTTTGACTACCACTAGACCAATTTCAGTTCTCTGAAGTACCATCCTATTAGTATTAGGGGTCTATATTCCTTTCCTGCACCATAGCCCTAGACAAGTATAAACCTTTTTTACCCAATTTTTTCTGTACATGCCTTCCTTTCTTCTCTGACCTTAGCCTGGCAAGCACGTGTAGCTCTACTCATCTTGCCTTTTGATAATTAGTGCCCTCTCTGTCCCCCCTCCCCACCCACCTTCCTCTCCATGATTATGATTTTGTGCATTTACTTAGGATGAAAGGTTGAATGCGACATATGAGTTCAATTTTGATTTTGATTTTTTTTTTTAACTTTAGTACAGCTTCACATATAATGAGTTATTGTAGATTTTAGACAGGAAGAAAAGCAAGCAATGAGCCGACATTTAAATGCTCCAACGCTTGTTAGTTGTTGAAATTTGCATTTCTGTTGATAGCTGTCTGTGTACGGTAATGCATTGATTGCTAACATTTTTTTTATGACATGACATCCAACTATATTGGGTTGATAATGAACCTTCATCTTTTTGTTTGGATGCGGTAATATAACCTTTGAAAACCCAATAAATAACCCAATAATTTCTCCTGTAGTAAGTGTGCATGACCGTCACCACCCGTTGCGGTTAATAAGAAAGACAGGCCCTTAAGCATCTCATTTGGTTTGATTATGATGTCTCATTTTTATTTTACAGTTGGAAAGAATAGTGGGAACTTCTTCGGCCAAAAGAATGCTGTCCTCGGATAAAGACATGTTTGTTTTTTGTTGAGACCTAGAGCTGCGACGAAAACTTTTGTAGAATATCTACACCGGTGGGTCTGTGGGTCAATTCATAACCCACAGAAATGCAATTTTGTAACTTTATTCATAATTATAATTAGAGACTTGTCAAGAACAGCGGGAACGTTGTTGCCCTAAATTTCTGTGTTCTTCTAACAAATGCTTCTAATTTTACTAAATTATCTGTGTAATTTAATGGCCTTTTAGAAGGCGCATATTGAGTAACCAGAATTTTGAAGATCTACTGAACTGATTTCCATCATTTTAGTGTCAATAAATTTGTAAACCTTAAAAAGTTGGTGTAATAATATGTGTGAAAGTCATTTCCAACCTCCAAACCGCATATTTAATGTTTAATTATGCTGTTGCAGAAGGTTTTTCTGAGGTGATTTACTTTAGAATGTTGTTTAGGGTTTAGCTATACGATCAAACTGATTTGAACTGCTTGTTGGAAGTTATGCTAAAATTGCTGCTTCTTTCCGAATGATGTTTTTTTTTTTTTTTTTTTTTTTTTTTTTTTTTTTTTTTTTTTGTTGGTAGAAAAATCTTTGCCTTGAATGTTTGGACTCGGGACTGTTTTTTAATTGTGGAGTGGAATTAGATTAGGTAGTTTCTGAAGCCAGCCCTTTTAAGTCGGATTTACTTTTAATTCTATTATTTTTTAGCTGGTTATGTATTTATATCTTTTTGTGGGTTTTCCAAAGGGAATATCAGGTTTAGGGTTTTCAATTAGAGCTTTCTTTTGTATTGATATTTTTCTATTGTAGGAAAAGTTCCATTTTATTTTGTTTTTGTGCTTTATTTATTTATTTATTTATTTATTTTTATTTGTTGCATTTTTAACATCTGACATTACTTCGTAACACCTGAAACAGGGACACTCTTCTGTTTTATTTAATGAAAGGTGTAACTTTTAGACTTCTTGCCATAAAATTAAATAGCCGCCAAGAGAAAGAAAAGTTTCTTGTCTCGACTATTATTATTTCTAAGATGCCTATCTTCTCATCAATCAGGAATATTAAATGAAAACATGTCATTGCTAATACATTGCCGTTCTAACTACACGTGAGATTAATTTTATTGTTTGGGTTATTTCATTACGAGTCAAATGCAGTAATTAAAATTGCGAGAAGAGGCTCAACTACTTCAGAGGTAGGTAGACTGTTGTTCCAACTTCCAACTACATCAGGTGAAGAAAGTAATTTTAAATAAGAAATAAATTTACATACCTAATTACTTTTTAAATAAAATTATTTTTTTCCTACAATGACGAGCTAATATACAAAATGCTAAAATTTTCCATCATATCCATCCAACTTAGATAGATGTATATAGTTTATAGTTGTAACTCTTGCGGGTGGCATGTTTATCACATTGGCGGGTTTATTATTATTATTATTATTATTATTATTATTATTATGTATTTAGCGCTCTGAATATATATATATATATATATATTTATATATATATTATATATATATATATATATATTTTTTTATATATATATATTTTAATAGCACTACAAAATTTAAGTTTGTAAAAATAGCCTTATACTTGCCACGCGTGTGCTACGTGAGCGTCACGCAGGTGGGCTGGATCTGGTAGTATACTAAATGGGCTGGATTTGGTAGTATACAAAATTGAATACGGTAAATTATTCACTGTATTTCTTATATTTATAAATACTTGTTTGGTAAGCACTAGATACGGGAACCATTAATTGTGTTTAAATACGAAAAACGATTCCCCGTGTTTAAATACGAGTTCCCATGTTTAAATACAAGGAACGGTTCCTCATATTTAAATACGGTAAATAATTTACCGTATTTAGACATGATAAATTATTTAGCGTGTTCTTCCCCTCTGCCGCCCACTTAGAAAAACACTTTTAAACTTCAAAATTATATAATTTTCAAATAGGAAGAATACAATCAAACTTTGAAATAATAATGAAATACAACAATAAACAATATGAATATAATTTTACATCAACAGTGTGAATATAACTTTACATCACAACAGAATATCACTACTTGATGCATATCTCATCACATCATTTCACATCAAATTATATCCTATCACATCAATACGAATATAACAATATATATATATATATAAAAGAACGTTAGGAAAAAATAGAATATCGATAAAAGATAAATACAAATCACATCATATCAAAACAATATAAATATAATAACGTATAAGGGCAATGTAGGCTAATCAAATGGCTTAATAATGTTGAATTGGTTGAGATGTGAGTTAGTCGTGCTCTCTGGCTGTGGAGGAGCTGAAGATGAGGGCTGATCAGCGTGGGGAGACTGCGACAGTCGATACCGTGGGCGCCTACGATAAACAATATTAGGTCGTCGAGGAAAATCATCTGGTACAAACACCAACAAACTATATGATGGTGCATACCCCGACGTCGATGCTCCACCATGATCTACTGGCCGTGGAGACATAGTATGTGGAAGTATCGGTAGAGTCTCAAAAACTGCCTTCATTTGATCAGCAACTTGTCTCAGAGTTGTGTATGCTCCACTTTATGAAATATCTGGTAGGACACTGATCTCTGAATGACATTGACCTGAAATGAAAACAGTATCATAAAAACTAAATTAACCTTTATTTGTATATAATAATAATAATAATAATAATAATATATATATATATATATATATATATATATATATATATATATATATATATATATATATATATATATATATATATAGTCCGGCTAGAATACTATCGATAGCACCAAGTAATTGGTGCTATCAAGTTTTCAGCCGTTGGATGAAAAGATATGCGGTTGGGATTATAGTGGTCCCCTAAGATGATAGTAAACCCTAGGGGTCCACTATCACCAAGTAATTGGTGCTATCAAGTTTTCAGCCGTTGAATGAAAAGATATGCGGTTGGGATTATAGTGGTCCCCTAAGATGATAGTAAACCCTAGGGGTCCACTATCACCAAGTAATTGGTGCTATCAAGTTTTTCAGCCGTTGAATGAAAAGATATGCGGTTGGGATTATAGTGGTCCCCTAAGATTATAGTAAACCTTAGGGGACCACTATCATCTTAACCACACATCTTTTAATCCAACGGCTAAAAACTTGATAGCACCAATGGCTTGGTGCTATCGATAGTATTCCAGCCTAATTATATATATATATATATATATATATATATATATATATATATATATATATAATCTCTCAACATGTCCACGTGACTGTTATGTAAAGGGTGGACGCTGTACTGGACTAGATATCCACCTTTAGGTGATACCCAAATACTACTGCATGTAGACAGATGTAACTCGTATATGATCGGAATCTACATGGGGGTCCATCTCTACTATATCCATTAATCGATCATCCCAATGTTGAATATGTATAGCATGAAACGCCGCCAAATTCTCATCCGCTCTAACTCGTGAAGTGATATGAGGTAGAGCAACTATTGTGCCAGGTATATGCTATATAATTCTAAAATGCCGAAGCACCCTATCTGGGTGATGAAACTCAATAATATGAAAACAGGCTAAGCTTGTCTATGCTCGCCATACCGAGGACCCCACTAGACAAAATGGTGGAATGACTCCAGTACTACATCTGTATATGGCCTTTATGTAATTTATTGTGAAAAGTACTTATGAAAACTAACTCGTTTTAAAATGAAAGTTATGTGAAAAGTACTTATAAAACTTATAATAATTAACTCACGTACTTGGGACTCTAACTGGTGATCCAGTTGATCACGATAAAACTCAATATCAGTCGTCCTGACATTGTCCCGAAAAGCCAGCCTAGAATTCTACCTGTTTCATTTATATCGTATTAGTAATGATAATATAAAATATTAAAAATTTGAAAAGAAAATACATACTTGCAACCTAGTGGTACATTAATAAGCTTAGGCTGCGATCCGACTATCTTAGGACGACCAATGTGCAGGTGGTTCCACGCCCATATCTACATAAAAGGCTACTTAGAAACAAAAAAAAAAAATTCATCGTTGAAATTAGTCAAAATAATATTAAATTAACCGACTTTCTCTCAAGACATGAGAGGCGACCAAATCGATTCGGTAGAGCACTAACCTACCTATTGTGCTCCCGCAGACACTTACAATCGGACACTCACGACCACTGGCTCACCCACATTGCTCGCACGACCAAAAATGACTAGTTTTGATCGTTTCGCGAAATTGCTCACCGACGCTTGTCGCTTTTCCAATCGAAATTGCCTGGGGCTCCTTTTTAATCTTCAATTAGAGAATAAAGAATTCAATTTGGGTCTAAAGTACCAAGAACCCTAAAAATCCAAACATGCCCTTGTTCCCTTTTTATCTAAAATTACTAAGATATTTTCGGAGAAACTTAAAGCAAATAGACATAGAAGCCTCCAAGGAACACGAGGATATCAATTTTAAAGAATTTAACAATAATCCTTACCGTTCATTGAAAACCTTAACCTCGTTCGCGAGCTTCATGAGCTCCCACGCATGCCGAAAGCTAGATCCGACCCTCCCACGTGACTCCCGAGGTCGAACTCTGCTAGAGCATCAATTTTCGAGAAGAGAGAGAGAAAAAAAAGAGGGGGGGAAAGAAAGAGCTCCTAGAAAAAGCTCCTTTCTCTCTCTCTCTGAGCGTGCGCGCGTGTGTGTGCATGTGTCGTGTTTGTATGGGTTTCACAAAGAAGGAGGAAAAGTGGAGAGAATCCCCTTTTATAAAGCCTTACCCCCCAAAATTATGAAAATATCCTTTATTGGGTACTCAGAGGGTCCAGACCCTCTTCTAGGGTCTGGTCTCCGAATGTTACCCCCAAGGAAACCCGCTGACGGTTCGAACCCTCTCACCAGGGTCTGGACCTCAAAGGCCACCTTCCAGGGTTCACAGAGAGGGTCCGGACCTGGCCCTCAAGGTCTGGACTCTGAACCCCTCTCAGTCCAGATTTTCTTCGTCGAAATTTTTTTAATTTTGCTCATTGGGATTCCAACATTCTTCTAATTGTTTCGAAAGTCTCAAAATCCAACTTGGACTTGTTCTCAGTTGTCTCTTGATTGTTTTCAGTCTATTGGTCAAAGTCCAATATTTCTTTATTTTCATTTTCGCTCTGAAACCGCACCGAAAATGCTCCAACTAGCTTGATACTTCACCAGGAACATAGGAATAGTCCTTCAAGCTAGTTTTCACCAGAACTCCATAATTTACAAAAGTCTAGGTCATTACAGTGCTACTACACTCCCAATCACCCATCTCATCACCCATCACCTATGGGTAATTGAAAACTAAAAGATATAGAATTCAACTCAAGTATAGTAGACAAAGTAAGAGATCACCCCTATTCGATTTTATTCCCCACCTTTAGTTGACTTCGCTCGAGGTAGGGCAGCATTCGTTCTCCGAAACATCTAAGGAACTTTTGTTATTGTTGCGATCGGCTTGGGGAAGGGGAAAACCTTCCTTCCTCAAGCTTTCTCTCTTATTTCCTCTAATAGTTCCCAGCACTACTAGGCTTGAGTTTGCTCTATTTCTGGTTGCTCGGGTTCCCTCTAGGCAAACCTGATTCCTCCTCTATTTATAGGGAGACCGAAGGAGTGAAAGAAGGAAAAAGGGTTGACGTGACCACACAGTGGATTTAATGTGGGCGATGTGGCAGAGGTAAGGTGTGTCATACGCCAGGTCCTTTGTCCGTATTTAATGAACCCCCTCCACTTCCTTGCAATCACTAAACGACCCATTCTCTCCAATTGAAGGGTTAAACGACCCATTCTCTCCAATTGAAGGGTTAACTCCGTCCAACTCTTCTCATTAAGGAGATTTGGCTTCCAGCAGATTCGGCTCTTGACTGACTTGCCCTTCAAGGGTTTGCTCATTCAGATTTTCAGTAGGTGCAACTACTGAAAGTGGCGTTCGGTACACACTCGGTCCAAAGAGGCCATTAGTAAATTATTATCATTATTGAAAACATGTATTAGTATAATAAACATGTAAGTAATAAAAATACAACTATAATGCCAAAACATATATATATATATATATATATATATATATATATATATATATATATATATATATATATAAAGAGAGAGAGAGAGAGAGAGAGCTAGGTTGGATAGCATTAAGTCATTAATGCTATTAAGTTTTTAACATTTGGATTAAAATATGTGTGATTGAGATGATAGTAGGCCCCTTGGTCTAATGGGTGGTTGGAAATATAGTAAAATTTAACAGATGAAAATGGTCAAAGGATTTGATATAAGGGTAAAAAACTTGATAGCACCAAATGCTTGGTGCTATCAAGTATATATGGTTTATAGTAGCCGGACTCATATATATATATATATATATATATATATACTTGTAAATTTTCTACCGTTAAATCTATTTTTGACTAATTTCATCCCTTAGTTCAATTTATTTCACTAACCACTCACTTAATCTAAGGAGTCCACTATCATCCTAACCACACATCTTATTATCTAAGTGCTAAAATCCTACAAATACTTTTAAAAACATAAAAACTCAATTATATATATATATATATATATATAAACAACATGCTACTAGCTACCATATTCATGTTTACATATTTGTCCAATCTATCTTATATGCCTAAATCCCTAACCGTTCATTTAGTTGGTTCTATCCTAGACCACGCACTATACCGGTACGCATTATATTACAATAAAACTCCCTTGTCATGAGTTTACACTTATCTCGTTTCATTCCTTATTTTTAACCAATTTATTACTTTGATTATCTTTACATTTTACACTTTTTAATAAATTTATTAGTTTGGTTTTGCTACATCTCATTAAAAGTCGAATATAGATTTAAATTTGTTATTTGATTCTGATTTTGAATTCAATTTTTAAAATTTTAATTTTATTTTACATTTAAAATCATATTTAAAATTTAAAATTTAAATTTAAATTTTGAATTATTAAATTTCAAATTTTAATGTTTAAATTTTAAAATTTAAAATTTAGATATAAAATTTTAATTTAAAATTTAAAATTTAGATATTAAATTTTAATTTAAAATTTTAAATACCAAATTTTAAATATTAAATTTCAAAATTTAAAATGTAAGATAAAAATTAAATTTGAAAATTTAAAATTTAAAATTTTAAAATTTAAATGATCTATTTTCATTTTAAAAATTCAAAATTCAAAATTTTAATTTTTAATTTTTAAATGTTAATATAAATTTTCAAATTTCAAATTTATAATTTAAGTTAAAATATTATATTTTAAATTTTTGTAGAAATTTAAAATTTAAAATTCAAATTCAAAATTTAAATTTAAATTTAATTTCAAATTTTAAATTATTTTAAAATAAAATTGAGTAAAAAATTATTATTTACAAATAACAAATTTTTTTTTTGTCAAATTTTTGATCTCAGTCAAATATTTTACAAATTTTAATCAAAATCTATTCTACAAAGTAAAATTAATTATGTAAAAATTATTTTTAAAAAATTTAGACCAAACAAGCCCTACAATGGGACCCTCGAACGTTCTACGTCGTACATGATGTGAAACACTTCTATGAGTTAAGTAAGCAGTACAACTGTACAAGACGCCATAATGGATTAGTCAATAATAGCCATAAAATTATGGAAAATGCTTGATGTACTCTCAAATTTATATTAGGACCGATTTAGTGACTATAGTAACGGTCAAATTAGTTTAGTTAAATCAAATTAACTAGTTTTAAAATTCAAATTATCTTACTGAATAGTCAATTTAGTTTGATTGTCCGGCTTTTGAAAAGTGATTTTAGATTCAAAAGTAATTTTTATCTCAAGAGAGTGTTTGGCGATATATTTTTAAAATCTGATTCTGATTTTTACAATCACTTTTCTAATTTTCGATATCCAAAATCAAAAATATTTAAAATTATTTTTTAAAATCTGATTTTAATTTTGAACTCCAATTTTAAATTTTAAATTTTATTTTAGATTTAAATTCAAATTTTAATTTTAAACTTTAAAGTTTATATTTGAATTTTTTAATTTTAATTTTTAAATTTCAATTTTCAAAATTTAAAGTTTAAAATTTAGATATTAACTTTCAATTTAAAATTTAAAATTTCAAGAATCAAATTTAAAATTTAAAATTTAAAATTTCAACTTTAAAATTTAAAATTTTAAGTTTTAATTTTCAAATTACTGATTTTAAATTTTCAAAATTCAAATTTTAAAATTTTCAATTTTATTTTTCAATTTTGAAGTTTGAATTTTGAATTACAAATTATAAATTTTAAATTTCATGTTTTTAAATTTAAATATTCAAATTTTAAATTTCAAATTTCAAATTTAAATTTTAAATTTAAATTTTAAATTTTAAATTCTAAATTTATATTTTAAATTTGAAACTGGAAATTTTAAATTATATTTAAAAATTCAAATTTTAAATTTTGAAATTTATATTTTAAATTAAAATAACAAATTTTAAATTTTGTGCAAATTTTAAAATTTAAATCAAATTTAAAATTAAAATTACAATAATAAATTATTTTTAAATTTTAAATTGAAATTATTTTAAAATAAAATTTAGTAAAAAATTATTATTTACAAAAGCAAAAAAAAATTCCAAATATTTTATAAAATTATTTTTAAAAAATTATTTTCTATCTAAACTCAATGATACGCTATAATTTTTAATTAAAATTAATTTTGCAAGATAAAATTAATTTTATAGAAATTATTTTTTAAAAATTTAATTAGGCTAGGACCTTTAAACAAAGAATCCTATTATTTGAAATTATATTAGCAAACTCTACCTATTCACTCCGTTGTCGCGTCTAATTGCGGCATTGTCCCCCGTTATATGAAGAATTGTTGGCCTGCCCTATCCATACCACTAATGCATGCCATATGCTTTAAATTTTCATTTAATAGGAATTAACTGTAGCATTGGTCCCCAACTTCTAACTATTTATATTTTGATTCACAATCTTTTACTTTTGGTAGGTCCTAGTATTTTTTAGTTTTTTAGTTGTATCTTTTCTATAGAATAAAATGATCTAAAAAATGTAATTAGTTAAAGGATAGATCTAATAGTAAAAAATTTACAAACACCATATATATATATATATATATATATATATATATATATATATATATATATAAAGAGAGAGAGAGAGTGTTTGTGTGCGCGCTAGGCTGGAATACTATTAATAGTACCAATTCATTGGTGATATTAAATTTTTAACTATTAAATTAAAAAATGTGAGGTTGAGATGATAGTGGGCCTCTTGGGTTTAATGAGTGGTTGAGAAAATAGTAAAATTTAACAGGTGAAAATAGTTACAGGGATTGATCTAAGGGTAGAAAACTTGATAGCACCAAATGCTTGGTGCTATCGATAGTATAGTAACCGAACTCATATATATATATATATATATATATATATATATATATATATAGAGAGAGAGAGAGAGAGAGAGAGAGAGAGAGAGTTCAGCTACTGTACTATCGATAGCACCAAGTATTTGGTGCTATCAAATTTTCTACTCTTATAATTATTTCCACCCGTTATATATATATATATATATATATATATATATATATATATATATATATATATATATATATATATATATATATATATGAGTCCAGCTAGAATACTATCGATAGCACCAAGCAATGGTGCAATCAAATTTTAGCCGTTGGATGAAAAAATATGCGGTTGGGATTATAGTGCTCCCCTAAAATTTTTACTATTCAACCAACCACCTAGTAAACCCTAGGGAACCACTATTATCTCAACCGCATATTTTTTTTCATCTAACGGCTAAAAACTTAATAGCACCAATGGCTTGGTGCTATCGATAGTATTCTAGCCTAATTATATATATATATATATATATATATATATATATATATATATATATATATATATATATATATATATTTTATGAGAAGACTTTAAATAAAATGAATAACGAACATTATTATGCTGCAAAAAAAAAAAAAAAAAAAAAAAAAAAAAAAAAAATTGCTGGCAGAATGAACAGTGAAAAGCACACATGGGCCAGGCCAGTGCTGCAATTAAAGCCCATTTATTAATCGGCGTTGTCAGCTCATCTAACGCCAACCACCCAAACCCACTCCCCTCTTTTCCTACACTCCACCACCACGACAAGTTGACCAGGCACCAGGTCCACCACCCCTCATTATTATTATTACTATTATATTATTATTACTATTATTACTATAAATATATAAAAAAAACAAACAGTCCTTCCAGATCTCGAATCGAGAATGGAGTCGTCGTCGTCGTCTTCGTGGTGCCCGCACCTGGACCTGGAGGTGCTGCTGTCGCAGCCGGCGTGGGCGCTGGGGCTGGCGGCCGTGGGCCTGCTGACGGTGCTGCGCGTCTGCTTCGGCGTGGCGCGGTGGGTGTACGTCTGCTTCCTGCGGCCGGCGAAGCCCCTCCGCCGGCGCTACGGCTCTTGGGCCGTCGTCACTGGCGCCTCCGACGGCATCGGGCGCGCCTTCGCCTTCCGCCTGGCCGCCAGCGGGCTCAGCCTCGTCCTCGTCGGCCGCAACCCGGACAAGCTCCGCGACGTCGCCGCCGCCGTCCGCTCCCGGAGCCCCCGGGTCGAGGTCGTCGAGGTCGTCGTCGACTTCGCCGCCCCCGATCTCGCCGAGGAGGGCGTCCGCCGCCTCGAGCGCGCCGTCGCCGGCCTCGACGTCGGCCTGCTCGTCAACAGCGCCGGCGTCTCCTACCCCTACGCCCGCTACTTCCACGAGGTCGACGACGACCTGCTCCGCACCCTCGTCAAGGTCAACGTCGAGGGCGTCACCCGCGTCACCCAGGCGCTGCTCCCCGCCATGCTCGAACGCAAGCGGGGCGCCATCGTCAACATCGGATCCGGCGCCGCCATCGTCATCCCCTCCGATCCCCTCTACGCCGTCTACGCCGCCACCAAAGCGTAATCCCCTACCCATCCCCTCATCTCATCATGTTTCTAGATACATCTGTTTTGCACTTTTTTTTTTTTTTTTACATTTAATTGAATTGAATTGTTCCTTGTTTGCAAACAAGAGTTTTGCTTGAGAATCATAAATTCACGGTTCATGGGTCATGTCTTCTTTTAAAGCAACACAAAGCATGTCTTTGCTCTGAGTTTAGATTTATGGATTTCCACTGACTTGGCCCAAAATTTTTCTAGTATTCACCAACAATTAACAAATTAACCTTCTGGTGCCAGTGCCACTTTATGGAAATAGAGGATCAATCGAAAATTCGGTTCTCTACTCAATTCCTTCCTTTTACTCTATGATCTGTGGACGACAAGATGCACGCCGTGCAATTTAATTTTGCTGGATGTTCTTGTATTTTCTGGAGGCCTTGATTCCAATTTGATGAGAAATTGTGTAGAAAATTGTGTGTTATGAGGAGGGGCTGATTGTGCAGTCTTGTTGTTTTGTGCTCTCCAACTGTTAACAATGCTTTTTTTCTTCTTCTTCTTTTTCTTCTTTTTTTGTGAACGCATCAGGTACATTGACCAGTTCTCAAGATGCCTCTATGTTGAATACAAGGGCAAGGGGATTGATGTGCAATGTCAGGTATTGCTTTGTTACTCCTCTTCATGCACTCAAATTCATCTTCCAGGAAACTATTTGCTATGCTTGTTGCTCTCCCAATCTTATGGATTAGCCTTGAAAATTGCCCTTAACAGATAATATACGCCGATTCTTGCTTTGCTTGCAGTAATATATTGCTCTGTACTTACTGAACTTTTTTGTTTCTAGGCCTCTATTGTTATCCTTGTTTAGTTCTTTAGGATACGTGCCTTTCTCTGAGTCACTATATACTCGGTTATTATTCCTATCTATTGTAAAAAATAATCCAACTTAGTTTTAGATATACTTTATGAAGAATCATTATGTGGCGTTATTGTGGGTTTTATAACAACTAAGAAGAGCTAAAGTTAGAATAGTATTATAGTTAAACCTTTGCATAGCTGACATTGGATCATATGGAGTTCTTTTTTTTTTTGATTCCTTGGAAACACAGAGAAAAGTTACTTTTACTAGGTTATGGCTTGATGCCTTCAGATTGCCTGGCCTCGGCAAAAGCCTTACAATGACAATATAGAAGGCTTGCCTTGCCTTTAGAGGTCACTAGGTGAAGTTCCAGTTATGTTGCCTCTAAATCTCTAACTTCTTAATTCAGCAGCGCTTCAAGCACTCAAAACATTACCCAATCCAAAGCAAGAATATGTAAACTTTAAATTTGTCGGATAGTAGCTTTGGACTCTATTCACTTTGGAAGCTGTAATTGATATCCACTAATGGAGTATCTAGTTGATATTTTGGTATTATCTAGAAAGGGAAGTTTCGGGAAAAAAAGATAAATGGAAAAAGAAAAAGATGGGTTTATGCAATCTTGTATAATTCCACAGTATTGACTATCTATCTTTGCCAGGTATATATAAGAGCAGAATATCAAATAAACTATCAATTTTAGCCTAATGCTGAAAGAAAAGCTTCTGGCTAGGATGATTTCAAATCACCTGATGTGTAACTTGGTAACAATCTTGAAGTCAAAGTATTCTCAAACCTCGGCAGGGAAAGACTTTCTCAAGGATACATAAGTTTCCACATTTTATACATAAGAAATTATGGTTAGGCAGCTAAAATTTGTTCACATGGGACAATATCGCCTCCTAATTTTCTTTTCTTCTGTCCTTTGTCTTCACATTTTCTTCTTCTTGACGACTTAACTTCAATGAGATTTTTTTTTTGGCCCGGCAGATTAAAACAAAAGACCAAGACTGAGTCAGGGGAAACAATTCAACAAAAGAGTTGTAGATCTAATAGATTATAATTTACTTTTTATTTTTACTACTATGGTACTACCTAATTAATCTGCTAGAGCAAGTCTTCTCTTTGAACTGTTGCACTATAGTCTTTGACCTCGCTGTAACTTATTCGCAACAGGTGCCCTTGTATGTCGCTACGAGGATGGCATCCATCAGGAAATCTTCCTTCTTCGTCCCGTCGGCCGATACCTACGCTCATGCCGCGCTACGGTGGATCGGCTACGAGCCGCGATGCACTCCCTACTGGCCGCACTCCGTCATTTGGGGTCTGCTCTCCTTGCTCCCTGAGTCTGCGGTCGATTACTGGCGCCTCGGCTTCTGCCTCAAGATCCGCAAGAGGGGACAGCAGAAAGATGCCCAAAAGAAAGCACAGTAATGTTTCGATTCGCGTGGTGGCACTTTCACTGGGTTTTTAGGATTTCGAATTACTTCTAGTTTGTTGTCCCTTGTAGTCGGTATTTGAGAACACTGTTGTATTCTTATCTAAATTACACTTTTCATGTTGTTTAAACCGATACCTTAGCTAGATATGTCATGACATGTTCGCGTGGTGGCACTTTATATTCAAGTGGTACTTTGAAGGTGGAGGAATAATATTATTATTTTTTTTTTGAAAAATAGATTGGTATAAGTTTAAAGTTGCTATTATTTTTTTTTTGAAAAATAGATTGGTATAAGTTTAAAGTTGCTTTTCCTTTTTTTGAAAAATAGATTGGGAATACTAGCGGCTCTTTTTTTGCTTTTTCTTTTTCCCACGCGACAGTTCACATGCTCTTTATAAGACTTTGAAAAATGCTACCAGCTCACATGGTACTTTGAAAAATGCTGTCAATTCACAAGTTCACATTCTCAATAGAGCAAAGCTCTTTAAATGTACATGCTCTTTAAAAGTACATGCTGTCAATAGAAAAATGCTGTCAATTCACAGTTCACATGTTCAAAGCATTTTTCTATTGAACATGTGAACATGTGAGCTGTGAACATGTGAACATGTGAACTGTGAATTGAATTGACAGCATTTTTCTATTGAACATGTGAACTGTGAATGAGCATTTTTCTATTCACAGTTCACATGTTCAATAGAAAAATGTTGTCAATTCAATTCACAGTTCACATGTTCACAGCTCACATGTTCACATGTTCAATAGAAAAATGCTTTGAACATGTGAACTGTGAATTGACAGCATTTTTCTATTGACAGCATGTACTTTTAAAGAGCATGTACATTTAAAGAGCTTTGCTCTATTGAGAATGTGAACTTGTGAATTGACAGCATTTTTCAAAGTACCATGTGAGCTGGTAGCATTTTTCAAAGTCTTATAAAGAGCATGTGAACTGTCGCGTGGGAAAAAGAAAAAGCAAAAAAAGAGCCGCTAGTATTCCCAATCTATTTTTCAAAAAAAGGAAAAGCAACTTTAAACTTATACCAATCTATTTTTCAAAAAAAAATAATAATATTATTCCTCCACCTTCAAAGTACCGCTTGAATATAAAGGCAGGAGTAGTTCATGAAAATATTTAGTTTTTATTTTTATCATTTTTCCCTTTCCATTACACTTAAAAAGATTTGCTCTTTTTTTTTTTAAGATTTGCTCTCTTTTTTATTCTCTTCTTCTCCCTAATTCATGAAAAAAATTTCAGAGCCTTTTTTTTTTAAAAAAAAACAAATGGAAATAATTTGAACTAAAAAAAGAAAAAAATATAAAAAATTAGAACTTAATGAACTTTCAGTAAATTATTTTCTTTTGATAATTTTAAAATTTAAATTAAAATTTTAAAATTAACGTATTGAAAAGATTTGAAGTGTTGTAAGAGTAATATGTAATTTTATATAACATGCAAGATAACTTATTATTAATAATATAAAATATTTATTTCCGTTCGATAATAATTTTATATTATTTATAATATTATATTACCGAATTAAATATAATAATTATTTATATTTTTAACGGAACGAAGCAAACACACCCATAGAGTAATTACCTTTCTTAGGATCCAAAATATTTTCTAAGCATTTCTTATATAAGTCTTTAAAATTTAATATTAAATACCTAATAATTAAAATACAATTTATTATTTATATTATATGATATTAACATAATAACAAATAATTAAAAATCTGCTTTTCCTTTTTTTTGAAAAATAGATTGGGAATACTAGCTGCTCCTTTTTTGCTTTTTCTTTTTCCCACGCGACAGTTCACATGCTCTTTATAAGACTTTGAAAAATGCTACCAGCTCACATGGTACTTTGAAAAATGCTGTCAATTCACAAGTTCACATTCTCAATAGAGCAAAGCTACATGTACATCATTTTTGAAGGTGTATATGTTATATCTATTCATCTAAAAATAAAAGATCACATCATAAATTATGAAGTGATTACTCATCACATCTTATTCATTAGAAGATTGAAATGTGCGATGTACATCCCAAAAAGGAGTGTACATTTAACATTTCTCTTCTCAATAGTACTTCAAAAAATGCTACCAATTTGTTTATGTTTGTTCACCGTAAGTAAATTCATCCGCACTTATTTTATCTTATATTTTGACTTTTCAGTAACTGTTTGTGTAATTATTTAAAAATAAAAATAAAATAAAATATAATTTTATAATATATTTGATATTTTAAAAAAATTTATATTCTATACAAAAAATTTATTTTATTTTTTATTATTTCGATTGTGACATTTAAAAAAATATTCTATTTTAAATTTTGACTTTTAATCCCCTTTCATAAAATCTAGGTGCTAATATCGCATGTTAATTATCACTGTTAAATATGTCCCCGCAATCATGTCCCCTCAGTATATTATGCAAAATAATCACATATGTACACCTATAAAATCTGAATTCTCGTATATGCCCTTGAAAATGCAGCTTGTTATGCTTTTTAGTTCAAGAGTCATCGACTTATGGCGGAAATTGGTTTTGTACTGAAAAAGTTGTTCTGAATATTGACACTGTCATCAGTACAAGGCTATGTATGTAAAAAGTTGATTTTCGAAAGGCATGTCGATATGTAATTTTCTTATTTTCTTGCATATCTGCTCTTATTTTTTTTACTAATTACTTTCGATTTTTTGGCAGCGAGGAATTGTCCTAGACATTGAGGGAACAACAACTCCGATATCATTTGTTACTGATGCTCTATTTCCCTATGCTCGTAAGAATGTGCGAAAGCATTTAACTTTGACATACGACAGCGAGGAAACAAAAGATGACATTAAGCTACTGCGCGAGCAAGTAAGATAAGATTATGATGCATTAGTATTGTTCAAACATAATTAATTATCCTCTCTGGGTACCTTAATTGCACTTCGTGTTTTCTGAATCGAAGTTGTCGGCTATGAATTTTGTGTCAGTTGCTTAACTTGTGTGGTATAAAAGGTCAAATGCTCCGAATTCTTAATTCTCTGTTGAGTATTTAGATCTTGACATAATACTCCATGAAAGATATATCAGGTCCATGTTGCAGAATCGAAAGGAGCGCATAAATAAATAAATAATCTCCTTAATTTTCATCGTTTTTCATTTTTACGACCAGATTTTCGACAGGTCGAGGATGACTTGAAGCAAGGGGTGTCAGGCGCTGTTCCAATTCCACCTGATGATGCTGGAAAAGAGGAAGTCATCGATTCCTTAGTCGCCAATGTCAAAGCCATGATCGAAGCAGATCGAAAAATCACATCACTTAAACAACTGCAGGTAGTAACAAATATAACTCAGGTCTTAGTAGAACATAGCTAACTGCTGTCAGAGATATCTTATTTCATGTTGACATGCAGGGCCATATATGGAGGACAGGATTTCAAAGTCAGGAATTGCAGGGGGTTGTTTATGATGATGTTCCGGAGGCTCTTAGAAGGTGGCATGCTAATGGCATAAAGGTAATTATTTTAGTTGATCTTAGTGATTATCTATCTCTGGTTTCGTGTACTTTTGTTAAGTGAGTAGTAAAATGGTGATTCATCAAACTGATTCCGCTAATCAAATAATCGGTTTATGCTTAACCAACATAAAACATCAATTTAAGAGTGCTTTAATAATCTAAGGAGGTCAATAGTATCACAAATTTACAGTAATTCTTCAAAAATTATTTAATTTGAAGCAGCAGATTGGATGCTTCAGGCAATCAGATACTCCGGAAATGAATTATGACATCAGACAATTAAGTGGTTGAATCTGCATCAGAAAACAAGAAGATTCTTCTCAGAAGAGAGCAAAGTGTGAGGAAAAGTTCTGTTTTTTGTGCAAGAAAAACAAGGGAGAATAACAGCAGCTATTGCTGAAGTTTATATCGATATAAATATTAAAACATCGTTCTAAAATGACTTTTTCACATCTTTTCGCATAGTATCAGAGTCAGAGTTTCCTAATCTCACTTTATTTCTTTCCATTTAATTCAAGTATACGTCTTAGACCTATCAAAAAAAGTCTCGACCAAGACCGCCAGATGTGAGGGAGAGTATTGAATATAAATATTAAAACCACTGTTCTTTAAGAGCTTTAGCTTTTGAAGAAAAACGGTAGTTTCACATTATTTAACAGTGAGGTAGAGCACCTTTTCATTCTAAAGTTGCTAGTACATAATTATTCAACACTGTTCTTTTTGTATCTGTCTATAAAGGGTTTTAGCTTGAAATTTGAAATAAAAAAACTCGAATGCAGGTTTACATATATTCAAGTGGTAGTAGAGAGGCTCAGAGACTTATATTTGGCAATACTACTTATGGGGTTGCCCGCGCGGCGCCCCGCACCCGCGCGGTGCCCGCGCGATCCCGTCGCCGCTTGCGGCGGCGACCGCCGTGCGACCCGCCGCCCGCGCTCCGCGCGATCCCGTCGCGCGCGGCGGTGCCCGTCCGCGGCTCTCCGCGCGTCTCCGTCCGTCCGTTCCGTGCCCTTGCATGATGACGATGATGGCGACGGTAACGGGGTTGACGGAGAAACCCAAGAACTTGACAAGAGGCGACGGAAAAATCCGGAAAAATTACTAAAAATTATTTTACTAACCGGAGATCGTCGGGAAGGTCGCCCGGTCGTGTTTTTGCCTTCGGGTCGGTGTTCGGGACGATCGGGCTCCTTCTCTTTTTCCTTCTCCTTCCTTCGGCTAGGGTTCCGTCTTTTTCCTTTTCCCTTTTCTTTCTCTCCTCACCGGTTAGGGTTTTTAATTTCTTTTTCTTTTCTCGGATAACGGGGATTGTTTAAATATCCCCTTTTTATTTAATTATTTATTTTATCATTATTTTTCCCTTCTTTATTTCATACGGTACGTAAAAAGAAAAAACCCGCAAATATCCGGATTTTATCTCTTATCCACTCCACGAGATAAAATCCCACCTTTTAAAATCCTAATCACCGATTATTTAATTTACTTAATTAAATAATCATGGGAAATCAATTCCCAATTGGATTTAAATTATCGGTTATTTAAATTTCCAATTTTAAATCCCGGTCACCGATTATTTAATCCCCTTCATTAAATAATCTTGGGGAAATAAATCCCAATTTAAATTCGGTTACCGATTATTTAACCCCTTTAATTCGTACGTAAGAGAATCCAATCTTCCATTATCGGATAATTAATTAATTAATTAATTAATTATCCCCTACGAGATAACTCACCTTATCTCTAACAGGTGCAAGATATTTTGCACGGATTCCGATGCATGACTAATTACCGTATCACTTAGGGTCCCGTTCCGGGAGATCCCGACATCGGATTTCAGATCCGATCGCGCCGTCGGTCATCATTTTCCGCGCTCTATCGCAGAAAAATACACGCACCCCGCCCGGCCAACTTTTGAAAATTAAATAATTTTATTTCGCTTAAGGCTTAAGCAATTACATGTGAGTTCAAAATTACCCCAAAGGGTCGGATCACTACAGGAAAGGTTACGAGCATATTTCAACTCTCGGGGAAAGGTTACGAGCATATTTTGACTCCCCTTTTTGTGAATGAGTATTAAAGTGCTTTAAACTCATTCATGGCAAGTTGGAGAGGGTTTTGCGCATAAGTCGACTCTTCGTTGAAATGGCTCTAAAGGAGCATAAGCAACTGCTGAGTAGAGAGGGTTCCGCGCATAAGTCCACTCTCTATGAAGTACCTTTATGAAACCTAAATCATAATATGATTAGAGTGACCGATTGAGGTCGGGTTAGTGGTAACCCTTGTATAACGACTTAGTGGCCGGGTGGTATAATAGCCTAGTGTGGCATGACTTAGTAGCATAGTGATACTTGTTCATGGACTAGTAGTGTAGAAGTTTTTATACTTGCATACTAGTGTAGAATTTACTTCTTCCTTTATTATTGTGCTACTAATGCTTCCATGGGACCAAATGGTGTAGAGCATGTTTCTCGATATATAAACACACTACGAACTAGTCATAATTCTCACACCCCGTTGTTTACCCTTTTTGCAGATCCAGGTGCCGCCGGTAAGGCATGCGACAAGGGCAAGAGCCCAGCTGAGTAGCAGACCTAGAGGGTCTAGAGTGTCATTTTGTTATAAAGTGAGCATTGTATTTGAGAGAGGAAAAAGAAAAAAAAAAAAAATGTAATTAACAATGTATCTAAATGTTCATTCTACTACTTTGCATTTTTAACTTTATACAATTGTATTTATATTTAAAGTCGAATGTTTAGTTCAGTTTCACTCTGATATTCTCGTGTATCTCATTGTACTCATATGTGTTTGGGATGGTTACCATTCTTTTTGGGTCTAGAAAGGTCATATCTGATTGGCGGGTATGCTGGCGTGCCCAAACCGATTAAATTAGCGGTCTCGGGGCGTGACATTGCATTTTAAACAGTGTAACTTTTGTTCAAAAAGTGTAATTTTCATCTCAAACAGTGCAACATTCACTCATAAAGTGCAATTTTAGTCTCAAACAATCAAACAATGTAACTTTCGCTCAAATAATGCAACTTTTGTTCAAATAGTGCAACTTTCGCTTAAAGAGTGCAACTTTTATTTTAAAGAGTGTAATTTTTATCTCAAAGAATGCAATTTTTATCTCAAACAATGCAACGTTCTTCTAAATAGTGTAACGTCATCTTAATAGTGCAATTTTGTTTTTTTGTTTTTTTTTTCTCTAGTTCTTGTTTTTTTTATAGCAACAACGATAATGGTCTTTCCAAGAGAATTTTTTGTTATTACTTATTTCTTTTCTACTCTTTGCATCTTTTTCTACTATCGAACCCTTTCCTGCCCTCTGCCACTACCACCGCCCTCGTCGGAAGCGCTCTCTTGCCTCGTTGTCCTTAAATCCTTCGGTACCTTCGTCGCCGTCGCCATCACCATCCACGACCATGCGCTCCACCGCAAGCTCACTTCCACGATCTTTATCAGATCTGAGACAGCGTCGACGAAGATGTGGCTGAGATGAATGCTTGGGCAATGAAGGAGAAGGAGAAGAAAGAGGAAGCGAAAAGGAGAAGGAGAGAAAGAAATGATGAGGAGGAAAGAGACGAATCGGGAGTGGAGAAAAAGAAATGAGAAAAAATAGGAGGGAGAAAAAAAATAAGGATATTTTGATCAGTTTTTTGAAAATTCGGGCCGATCTGTAAAATCCAAAATAGTGACCCATTTTTGCAAAATCACATAACCGATAGATTTTTTATGCAAATTGGCCAAAAAAATAAAATAATTAGTAAGATGAAAAAGTACAAAATTTTCTAAAATTGTGTAACTTTGTCTTTCAAATAGTGCAATGTTTATACAAATGGAGCAAGTATTTGTATTAATAGTGCAACATATGAACCGTTTATATATATATTACATGATTTCTATAATATATTATAATATATTATAGTATTTGTATTGTGACGCCGCCTTCCTAGGGGGTCACTTATCACAGAACTACTCTAACTTTAGCACGCTTAACCCTCTTAATCTTTTGGGTCTTACTACCACCTAAAATGCTATAGTCGGGTTTAGAGATTTAGTCCTATTATATCATTTATATATAGAACTAATCCAAATTCTGAGGTATCATATTTTTTCCTCCTTTAAGCTCTGACGTCCTCGTTAGACTCAAAGACACTCACAAATATCAGGCGATGTGAGATTCGTCGTGCTAGTCTTAGTCGACCTTGTGGGGAGCTATACTCCACCCACAACGGTCATTAGCTAGGGGCCACGCTCTACTCGCTATATAACCCTAGCTCAACCAAGACTCATCTCATATTTTCGGCTGGTGAATGACTCTAATACCAACTGTGATGCCCCGCCTTCCCAAGGGGTTACCCATCGTAGAACTACTCTAGCTCTAGCACGCTCAATCCTCTTAACCACTTGGGCCTTGCTACCAACCCAAAATGCTATAACCGGGTTTAAAGATTTAGTCATATTATATCATTTATATATAGAACTAATCTAAATTTTGGGAGTATCATATGTATGTAATGTACTATATTATTTGTAATATGGTATATATATAATTGTGAAGCGTTGTATAAATTGTGTAAATATTGTATTATTTTATACAAATATTGAACTATTTATACAAATATTGTACTATTTGAAAAGGAATGTTACATCATTAGATAGAACACTACACTCTTTCATTTTCCTAATTTAATTATTTTTTTTATTTTGTCTTAAATAAGAATTTTCGTCTCTCAAAAAAGATACATATAATTATGACTTAATAATTTTCTTTCTTAAAAAATTTGATACTTTATTTAATATGCAATGTAATTTAATTTAAATGGTGAAATATTCTCTCCTAATTTATTTAAGCGGAACAAATGAATATTGCATGATTTTTATAATATACTAATATATTATACTATTTGTATGTCATATATTATATTATTCATAATTTAGTGTAAACATTATGCAACATTATATAAATAAATTATACAAATATTATACTATTTACACAAATATTATAATATTTGGAAGGAAATATTGCATAATTTGAAAAAATATTGTATTATTTAAGAGATATTCTATTCTTTTTTATTATTATTATTTGATGTATTTTATTTATATGTTAGATGAGAATTTTGTTTTTCAAAAAAAAACCCTATAATAATAACTTGTTAATTATATTTTTCAAGACATTTAATGTGTATACATTTTATGCATTTTGAAAGAGAGATAATTTAGTCATTTTTTAAAAAATAAATCGAATTTGTAAAAGTAAAATTCAAAAAAGTGGGTTCGATAGGCAAAAATTAAAAATTAATAAAATTTTTATGCAAAATTGTCACGCCCGGTAGTCTTTTTGTAAGATATTGTAATAACCATGAATTTTAAATTTGAAATTTGAATTTAAATATATTTTCTAAAATTTTTATAAGTCAAAAGTGTGAATTTTCGGAGTTTTCGCAGTAACCGTCTCCCGGTTTACTTATCCAGACCTGAACTCAGAAAAATAAAATCATCACTTGATCCGTCTCGTTGAACTGAATGAGATAGCGTAATCCAATTTTCAATTTGGCAAGCCTATCGACTCGGAAACAGTGCAAATGGAGAAAGGGTCATAACTTAAGCTGTGAATAGTAACACTATAGTTTTTCTGAATTTCCGACTTACGTTGGCCAATCGACCGTTCGAAATATGAATCCGGCCATCCGGATACTCGATTTGATCGGTCACGTCATTCTGAGCGCAATAGCGTGGTTCGTTTTTATGTTTGACGAGCCTAAATCATCAAAAAGTGTGCCAAATAGTAAAATTTACTATCCAAAATGGATCGAGTAATTATCGAGGCTTAATCTCAACAAACCAAAATCACTACTCGATAGGTTACGTCGTTGCGAAGTCCGTTTTTCAGTTTGGCGACCCTAGAGTCTCAAAATACGTGAAAAATAGTGAAAAATTAGGTTTTTTTGCATGAATGCAATTATTTTGTGGATCAAATCATTTGAAACTTCTTGGAGAAGGGCTTTTATGCATTTGTCATCTACAGTAGGGAGTGCATGCATGGCTGTGAGTGGTTTGTACAAGGATGACAATGCAATTTTCCTTCTAAACCTTCCATTAATGGCCATTGGACCATGGGAGCTCAAGCCTTGGCATTTAACTTGGACCAGAGCTCTACCACGGCCTCCTCAACTTCCTCCTCTCTTCCCCAAGCGACGCCACCACCTCCCCATGCATGGGCTGTCGGGAAACAGTCCCCAAGCAAGCAATACTTGCTCTTGGGTTGGAATGGTGAAGGGATCACCAAACCTCATATGCTTCCTCCCAACTTCCCCTGAGACCTTCTCCTACCTCCAGAAAACAAGCTCGAGGGAGCCCGAGACCTGCTGCGGCCGCGTAGCGCCGGGGGAGAAAGCCAGCTTCTTTCCTTTCTTCTCCAACTCCGGCAAGGTGAGCTCTCCCTCACCCTTGGTTTTCTTGGCCCGAGACCTCTTGCAGTAGCTTTCTCCTGTGCTGGGGACTCTCCCTATCTGGCCCTGTGGCCGGAGAAGCGCTGGGTTGCTAGCGGTGGAATTGCACCGCTGGAACCCTAGGTTCGCTCCACCTTGAGCTGTACCCGACGGCTTTCGACGGAAAATAAAATGCTCTACTTCTTCTTCTGGACCTGCTGAAGCTCTCCAAAAAGTTTGGAGAGGTTTGGTGCAGTGTGGAAGTGGTGGTGTCGTGCCCTAGTTTCGGGCAATTGGAAGCTTGGCCGAGCTTCTTTGACCGCCGTCGCCGCCGCTTCCCGCCGTCGGCCACGTGCCTAGCTAGCTTTCTCTGGTCGAAAAGGACCCAGTGGAACACTTGCATGAAGCCCAAAATCTCTGCATGAGAAGTCACCATTGTTGGAGCTTGGGTTGGCCGCAAGCATGGTGTCCGGCCAACCGCCGCTGTCCTAGCACCTAGTTGGTGTCTTATGGTCAAGACCATCCTCCTGGTGCTGTTCTTTGCACCTGAATCCCTTTGCTTCAAGCTGGCCCGAGCTCACTGCTCCATAATGGCCGCATGGCCTAGCTCCGGCCATCCGCCGCCATCACTCGCCGCCCTCTGACTCGGGGGTGCGCCTGGCACTGCCCCTGAGCTGCTAAAGCTGCTGCTTGCCTTAGGATTGCTCCAGAACCAATGTTCTGTGGAGTGGTCCCAACCCGAGCTCTTGGACCTTGTGCTTTGGCCGAGCTTGCTCCATCTCCAATTCCGGCTGCTTTCCGGCCACCCATTGGTGAGCCCTCGAACCTCCTTGACCTCCTGAGCTTGATGCTCATATCAGATTGGGGTTTGGTTGGAGGATTGGTTAGTTCTAGTAACTTAGGCCCTTAGAGAGCAGGGTTGCTCCTTAAGCTGTTCCAGCAGCTTTGTTGCACCTCCAAGGTGAGCTTCTGAGTCCCCTCGACCTTTTGAGAATGGTGCTCACCTCAGAACTGAGAGTGGCTGAGTGGATAAGTTGCATTAGCAACTTGAGCCTTAAGGCTTAGTGCAAAATGACCCAGAATTGTTCTCCGATCTCGTGTTGCTCCCAAATGGTGAGCACGGCGTTCAGTATGTCTAGGCCCATCTATTGGTGGCCTCGGTTCAGTTCAAAAGTGTTTAGAGAAGAAATGCTAGCTTAAAAGGCATTAAAAATCATATATTTATGCAATTTTAGTGAACCCTAGGGGGTCTAAATGCAATTGTGACCTTATGGGTTATCTTGGGTGATGTGCCCATGATCTCTAAACTTTTCGTTAGAGATCCGACGGCTTCTGTTGAGTGGAATTTGAATATTGGACCGTAAATCAACAAAATCGTCGGTTTATCGGCGACTCAAAACTCATCGCGCAAATCGAGGAATTGTGGCTATTAATTGTTGTTGCCAGATGTTCCTGGCTGTTCCCAGCACAGTCCTGGTGGATCTAGTGGCCTTGGGTTATTGCTGGCGACTCCCGAAACCAAAATTGGTCTTCTAGGAGTATTTTGATAATTATATAACGACCCGACCCACTGGCAATAATAACTCGTTGGTGCCAAACCATAGCCCAAAATGCTTAAGCCCAGTTATTATTATTAGTGTCCATGTCTCTTATAAACCTAATCACAACCCCATTTCCATCCGATGCGGGACTATTAGGGTGTCACAGACTCTCCCTATTTAGGCATGACGCCCTCGTCAGCCCAAACGCCACACACACTGCCCAAGATCACCAAGCGATGTGAGACTTGTCTCGCTAACCCTGTCATTTAGACCCAGGCTCAACCGAGACTTGTTAGACACTTCCGGCTGGTGACTGGCTCTGATACCAAATGTAACGACTCGACCAACTAGTAATAGCAACCGAACTTAAGCATTTTGGGCTGTGGTTTGGGTCCAACAAGTTATTATTGCTAGTGGGCTGGGTCATTACAAATTATGGCATCGGTAGAGTTTAGAGTCACACCCAGTGGTATGCCTTTGCTTGAACATCTTCAGTGAAGCGTTCCGGGGCCGCACATCAAGTTTCGCTGAATTCGGAAACCCGTAGGCGCGAATCGGGTCATAGTTGACCGATCGGCGGATTTTCGGTAGATTTTAAGAATCTGGTAAAGGGTTATGTTTAAGCCTTTTGCGCATCGTGAGTCTATGGGTTGGGTATGCGTGAGTCTATTACTGATCAGTGTCCATGATCCAGGTCCCAGCAGTCAAACTCCGGCCCGCAAGCCTTCCAGTGGAGTTTTGGACCTCCTACACTGAGGTGGGTTTTTGTCGATCCGGGTTTTATCATCTCGGCTCTCTGGGGTACTGTAATTGGTCGGACCCCTTTGCTTCATGCTAGTCCAGATTCTATTCTTGAGCCTTCTTACATTGATTGATCATTAGCAGCTTATACTTGGATATTATCTTGCTTGATTTACTATCAGTACATTAGTTTATATCTGGACATTTACCATACTTGATTGGTCATTAGTTAGATATCCGATTATACCTGGACATTTACCATACTTGATTGGTCATTAGCTAGATATCTGATTATACCTGGATATTTATCATGCTCGATTAGTCATTTGCTAGATATCAGTATGCTTTGATTATATCTGGACATGTGCCATATGTGATTGGTCATTACTTTGATTACTTTTGATCAGACAGTTCATTACTTCTCGCATTCAGTATTGCATGATATGACACAGGATTGGTATACTGGTACTTGCATCCCTGTTGGGAATTTGGCAATTTCGGCTTGTTGTCGATTACATGGTCTGTGGACCGTGAGCTTTAAGCATTAGCATTGTGATAGCCGTACACCTGCTGTTCACTCGCGTACACCGATGGTTTGGCCATCATTATGGTGTTCTTTATCGGTAGAGGGTCCACGTGACCCGTGAGCCCCCTTTGGTCGTACTGTTGAGTACGGGGAGCCCTTTTAGTTGTGTCGTTGGATATAGGGAAACCCCTTTGGTTGTATCCTTGGTACGAGGATTGCTGTCAGCTTTGTTTGGGTGTTCTATTATGGTATTTGCCTGAGCTCCCAGTGACCAAAATGGTGGCAACGATTTGGGTACTTGAGTTCTACTATTGATGCATGATTCATACTATTTATTTCAGCATGCTTTAGCATCTGTACTCTTGTATGCTCAGTATTTTGATTATGATTCAGATCTCTATTTCAGGTCGGTCAGCTGATGGGATGTCGGGATGAGTTGGTGAGGCTGTCACGATAATACTGTCCCCCTGATGTATTACAGACGCCAGTTTATTATATTTCTAGCATATTATGATATTATGGAATTGTTAAATATAATAATTACTTAACAGACTAGTTAAATGTTAAAGAACTGTGGTGCTTATATTTAGTATAGAATACTCTGATGATAGTTGTAAATGCTTAGCCGTATATGTATAGGAAAGACTATGTCCAAAGAAATAAGAAAACTTTTATATATGTGGCAATCTGCTCATATCCTGAAAAATGCTTTAAATTCTGATTGACAAAAAAAAAAATTGGCTGCTTTTTGAAACTCGGGGCGTGACAACTATTCACTGCTTTTAAGGTAAATGCGGTTGGTTATGTGGTATTTGACACCATAGAGACTATAAATTATTCACCGCTTTGAAATGCAGTGAATCATTCACGACTTTTTAAGAAAGTGATAAATGGTTCTCCGCATTTAACATGTCCAAGAGCAACAAATCTATTTTTACAAATAATTTTTTTATAGATCTATTTTTATTAAAAAATTATTAGAATGATTAGCTTTGTAAATAATTCTCATCATAATTGGATGATTTTAAAAAAATTCTAGTAAGAGACCTTCACATAAAATTTAATTTGTTAGTTATTATAGAAAAATTACAATTAGATTTTTAAATTTAAAATTTTTGTTTTAGGACCCTAGATTCTAAAAAAAGAAAAAGAAAAAAAAAGGAGTCTAAATTAATAGAGACATTTCCATGAAAAAGGAAAACTCCCTCTTTCTAAAAGCCCTCCTCTCTCTCTCTCTCTCTCTCTCTCTCTCTCTCACTCCGTGTCCAGGTCACATCGCCCTTCCTTCCCAACCCGCCCCTCGGAAGTCGGAACGCTCTGTTTGGGCGGGAAGAGAGAGAGAGAGAGAGAGAGCGACGCCGCCGCAACTCCAATATCCTGAAGCTTCTCGGCCTCCAATGGCGAAGGCGACCACCACCACTAACCCCACCTCCCCTTCCTCTTCTCCCCTTCTTCCGCCACCGTCATCAGCGCGACCCGTCTTCTTCGACTCCACCCTCGACACCCACCTCGCCATGCTCGTCTCCCTCGACGACACCGTCGCCGATCTCAAGAGTATCAATCATCTCCATGATCTTCTTTTTTTTTTTTTTTTTTTTTTTTTTTTTTTCCCTTCAATGTACAATCCTTTTATACAAAGATTTTTTTATTTATTTTATTTTTTTTTTTTTTTTTATGTTATGTTGAGCAGGGAAAGTGGAGATCGAGCATGCAATTTCTTTTCCTGAAATAGGAAGGATAATTGTCAGGGCGATAAAGGTGTGCCTGATTAAACGCTTTTTAGGGTTCTGAAGCTGTTACTCTTTTTAGTAGGAAAAATAGTGTTGAATATAAGTTAAAATAGGGTTAATTTAATACAGCTATCTGTAAAAGTATCGAATAGGAGATATAGTCTACTTTTCATATTTATCCCTTCATAAGTCATAAGTTGTTCATAGTTTAAAAAAAATACGGTTAACTATAGATTAAATATTTAACCTTGGTTAGTTAAGAAGGTAAATTTATTTTTTTTATTCTTTTAGACATTTTTGCATTATTTTAACAATTGAGATTTTTAGAGGACATATTTGAAAGGGCAAAACTGATATTTCACATATATTCTGTTTAAAAATAAAAAGTAAACTAATGGTAATAAATCAGAGGGATACATATCAACTACTTATAACTTTTGAAGGAATAAATATGAAATGTTGAACTTTGTAGGAATATATCTACTATTCGATATATTTACAGGGAGCTGTATGAAATTAACCCATTAAAATAAGACAACATCATCTTGTAGCAGCTTGCAAGTTTTTGGAGAAATTGGTTGTCTCACCAGGCTCTTAGTTTTGTACGATTTCCTCCCATTTCATTCAATTCAAGTTCACATTTGAGCGTATCAAAAAATCTCGATCACAGAGGGGAGACTGTAAGTTATAAGTCACTAGTAAGTTATAAAAACACACTTCTGTTCTTTGACACCTTGGCTCCTTAACCTTATTGAGAAATTGGCTGTTTAACAAATCTTCACCCTTTAAACAATAATACTGTTGCAATCAACCGCATAACCTATTTAGCTGAAAATGGCTAGATGTTCATTATTCTTGTCTCGTGATCCCATATGAGTCACATTTTGGCTAAAATACTAAATTTCCCCTTCATATGCTCGGCTGGATAGTTAATTCTCCCAATGGTAAATTTTGGCATTTTCAAACTCAAGGTGCAAATTGCAATTTAGGCAAACTTCAGGCCTAACACTCCAGGCTAAGGAATAGTCCCACATCAGATAGCCAAGGGCATGGAGTAGGGTATATAAGGCTGGGTAGCCTAGACCCAATAACCGGACTTGAGTATTTTGGTCGGGTGCTACAGTTAAGATGGGTGAACCCCTGGGATGTGACATCAGGTGGTTCTTTTTCTTTTTGGATATTACTTTTGAGTCTTTGTGAAAATTGGGTTCTAAGTCGTTGCAGGTGAGGAAGAAAGGTTACTTCTACCACTTGTCTGATTCCATGCCAGTACGAAGTGCAATCAATTGGATCAAAGAAACTCAGTTTCTGTATATAGAAGCTCTGCCAACCACTGCAGCAAAACATCAAGCAGGTGGTGCTCAAAATCCGACAGTCGAGGATGGTGGGAACTTGGAGCAGGACCGAAATGATCATTCTGACCATAAATTGAATGTGCTTCTGGGATTGTCTGGAAGCGAGAATTGCGAGCTTAATGAGGCCCCTGTTTTGGATGAGTCATTCGGTAAAGGTAATCCTGACTATAATTAGGAAATGGTGGATATTGCTATTTTAATTATTAGTTTTGTCTTTTTAATTTAATTTGTCACAGGTGATGCAGCTATTATACCAACAAACCAAACCAACTTGAAAGAGGCGGTGACATTTCATGCATATAGTAATTCATCTCTATCCAATATCAATAGAATTGCTGTTGAGAATGAAAACTTGGGTAAAGAAAAGCCTAGAGAAAGGAATGATGTCTTAGAGGAAACTCGTTTGTTGGATGAAAATTGTGTGGCTGACGGAGGGGTAAAAGATGTTCAGGGTCATGCTGACCTAGTTGTTGATCGAGAGAAAGATCACGGACAGGAAGAACGTGGGAATTCTAGTGTTGAAGCTAATGATGAATCCACTACACTTCTTGCTAGAGAGAAGGAAAAATCAAGTAAAGAGAACTCTAGAGAAAAAGCCGAGAGTGAAAAAGCTAGTAAAGAGAAGTCTAGAGAGAAAAATGAGGTCTTAAAGGAGAATCGCATAATCGATCAACACCCCGGGCTTGTTTCTTCTCCTGAGAAGAAAAGGTATAAGAAGGCAAAGGTTTCCTCTTCTGAGATGCTGTTGGAAGACCCTGTTAGAAAAATTAATTCTCAAAGTAGAGGAGAGGCATCCGAATTGGGAGCAGTTCCTAGGGAAGCAAGCACTGATGAGCAACATGAAAGTGGTATGGCCATTTCAAAAGAATTAACCGGCAATGAACCCATTGGAGACCCTGCATTACCTGACTATCCGGATGATAATGGAAAGAAAAAGAAAAGGAGAAGGCGATCATCAAAGTCTAGCAAGGAAGTTGAGTCTAGAAATCAATCTGATATTGTTGGTGCTCCTTTTGATAGCGAGCATGCAAAACAATTTCCAAAAGCTGCTACAAATGATAATTCGCTGGCCGACATAGAAGCTGTTATTTCTATGATAGAACAATCTATACAAGACAATCCTAAAGAAACAGTGGAAAACAATTATGAAGAACTTAACAAAGAATATGATATCATGGCTGTTTCTAGTAAAGGCACCCGGAATGGAGCTAATGCTGATTCTACAGATCTTGGCTTCCCTGATCCTTTATCAACTAAGTCTAGTGATTCTGGTGGCAAACCTCACGATCGATCTAAAGATAAAAGAGATGGACTATCTACTGATGTATTACGTGAGGACTTTCAGGTAAATTCTATAGCAGAAGTCACTGATCCGAACCAAGAAATTCCGTCTGATGGTAACTATTCAAAATTTGCTAAAGAATTAAACGATGCAGACAAACTTACAAAATCTGTACCAGAAAGAAATAGTTTGGAAGTTGAGCCTGAAGTTCCGATGCGTTCAACACTTGGACGGAGGAAGAAATCCAAGAATGACCCATCAAAAGTTTCATCACGGATGTCTGATCCTGCTAATACTTTAGACAATGTGACTGAAGAGAATTCTAAAGAAGTTGATGATGTGAGGGCTTCTGTTGATTCCAGGGATAATAATGATTCTGCAAAATTATATTCTGTAGAGCCATCTGATGGTAATGCTAAAATCGTAAACCGTCGAAAGAGAAAAGATTCAGCAAAACATGTTGAACCTAATGGCCACGTAACTATTTACTCTTCTAGTGATAAAGGAAAGTATGGCACTGAAAAGAACTACAATGAAACTGTAGATGACCGTGATGATGGTCAAGATAAAGAATCTAAGGGGGCTGATGTGCATATAGAAGTCGTGGCTCCAGTGGATTCTGCAGTATTGGGTTCTGGGAGTCCTGATAAGAAATCACGCCGCAGAAGGAAAAAGGCTTCCAATGCGGAAATTCAGAATCAGGATGCTATTGCACAAGAAATAACTAACGAAGAAAAATCCAAAGCAAGACAGGAAAACAATGATAGGGTTTCAGCTAAAGCACACAGAGGTACTCCAGAGGACTCGGGTAATAAAGCTTTTATTCAGATGCTTCGTAACAAAGCCAACTAAACATATCTCTACCTTTTTTTTTTCTCCTTGCATTCGGCTAAGTGTGGTTTGTCTAACAAGTACTATATTGCTCATCATGTGGCAGAAAGGACGTTGCAGGACTATAGGAAGGATTCACTAGGTGATACTCATTGGAATGCCAGCAAAGAAGCTCCTGAGGCAGGGAAATATAACAGTTCTGCAGATTGTGTTGAAGCAGACGAGCCAGTGGTTAATCGGAGCTTGGATAGTGATAAAATCAATTTCGTTGATTATTTTGTCCCCAAAAAGGTGAACGAACCTTCTCCAGAAGATCTACCAGCCACAGTGGCTGAAACCATGAAGCAAAATAAGGAGAAAACAAAAAGAAAAAGAAATACAGACATAAATTCACAAATCTCAAACCCTGTTTTGGTTATTTCTTCGAATGAACAGCTAATGATTGACAGGAAGATTCAACATACTGATACTGGTAGTCGTTCATTAGTTGATAACACAGTACAACAAAGAGCTAAGGAAACAAAAGTAGGAAAAGCATCTAAAGAAAAAGTTGTTAAGAGCAACAGTAAATCTGATGTAGATCTTGGTCAGACCTCTTCTGCTTCAATTTTTCCCCTCGAAAACAAATCTCAGGAATCTTTGTCGTTGAGGAAACAGCATCGCAAAGATGCGAATAAACTAAAGGAAAAGATATCTGAATCTGAGAAGCACAAACATGCCAACAATGACATTGGCATAATTTCCATTGACCCTGCAAAAGAAGTCCCACAATGTGGGAATGATAATGCACCAGTCAAGGCTTTTTCTCTCAGTGCACCTGCATCTCAGAATAACTCCTTTTCCCGTACTGATCCATTTCATAACGAAACAATTACTGATCAAGTAGCATCAAGTGACAGCACGGAAGAAGATACACCGTCTCTAGCAAAAAGATATAAAGTTGCTGTTAGGAAGATTCCGCATAGAAGATTAATGAATGCCCCGAACAGTTCGACACAAGAGAAGACTATAGGAGATAGCCCTGGTGCAATTTTCCATGGTGCTACAAGTGATAGTTCAGAGGATGAAAGTGACATTGTTAATAGAACTGCCATGGAAGCAACTTCAGATAGTTCATCTACATCCGCTGACTCAGATGGGGACCATGATGTAGGAAGGCGGAAAAAAGGTACAGGTTGTTGTTACAATACTTCTGTTATAATTGATATGAAACTACTTTGTGATAAATTGAACGGCTAAATTATTTTGTTCTTAGATTTACTTAGCAAGCATGATGTTGGCATCATTTCTTTTGTATTATTTTCTCCATGATTAATTGTGTTGTAGACACCAAGGCCACATGGAAAAATAAGCCAACAAATTATGAGCTGCAATTTGGTGAATTTTTTTCTTTAAGCACATTATCGCTGTCTTACATTCTAGTTTACCTATGGTCCTTGAACTTGCATGATTATTTTGTAACTTTTATAGATGGCGATATGTTGTCTCTTCACTTTGTCATGCTATTTGTGTTCTTTGATGGGCTAACTTTTTATCAAGGATTTAAGTATCCATCGGTACGGGCCGTATCCACCGTGCCGTACCGTGCTAATAAGATACCGGCACGATACAGTCCTCGTGCCGATTGCACAGTTCAAAACCCTTTTTTTTAAATTTACTAGGTAATTTTTTCAATAAATTTTAAAATATTTGATAAAGATACATAATAAGTAATTAAAAAATTTTGTTGCTAAAGAAAATAAATATTTTATGCCATTATGTGTCGGCACGCATGCATTTTTTTATGACCGGCACTCATCGGCACGGCTCGGCACGCACCGTGCCGTACCGTGCCGGCAAGTTTTCGGCACGACCTCGTGCCACACCACTTAAATCCTTGCCTTTTATTCTTTGAAAGTTCTTTTAGCATGCACAAATGCAATTAAGCTTCTTTAATATGGAGGTTGGGTGGGGGGAGGAATGTGCATCTGGTTAAAGGGGTGGCACGTTAGCATAAAAACCCCTAAATGTATGTGGTTGAGAGATTTGCTATTTCCTTTATTTATTGATCCATTAATATTCTCCTAGTGTTTAGAACTGCAGCATATCTGGTAAAAGGGGTATCACTTTAGCATAAAGACCCCTAAATGTATGTGGTTGAGACTTTTGTTGTTTCCTTTGTTTATTGATCCATTAATATTCTCTTAGTGTTTAGAATTGCAGCATATTTTAGGCAAATTGTCCTTACATTGTTGGGTTTAGCCCCTTTGTTCTCTTAAACTTGTTTCATAAAATAATCGAATTAAATTTCCATATACTGGTTTTCATTATGACCCAATTTTTCTGGCTAGCTTCTTTCTTTTAAAGCTTCTTTGCAAGGTATTTCTCCTATCGAAGTTGAAATAATGTTCAAGCAAGGAATAAAGTGCCGTGGCACGGGGGCGTGCCGTTGTCCACCTGGCACGGTACGGTACCGGCACGCTTCCGTACCGACACGTGGCACGCTTGCGTGCCGATGGATACGCATGACCTCTGACTGGCACTCTGGCACGTTTTTTTTATAGTTTTTTTGTTCCTAATAAACTTTTATAATGTTATTTTGAAAGATTTAGTCAAATAATTATGAATATTGACTATATATACTATACTAATCAATTAATATAGTTGTAAGTTTTTTGAAATGTAAAAAAAAATTATACCTCATAGAGAATAGAAATTAAAATATAATAATAAAATTTACTAATAAAATTTATTTTAAAAAAATTAGAAAAAGAACAACATACTGAAAAAGAACAACATGAGCAATAAATTAAAAGACAAATAAATTAAACAAATTTAAGTATCAATTGATTTAATTTAACTTTTAATTTTATTAGTATTTTTAATTTTTTAAATTAAAAAATAAAATTTTTAAAGTAAAAATTATTTTTATTGCAAATCTTATATAAAATACTAGATCTATCCAAAATAATTAAAAATTTAACTATATAATAATTAAATTAAGTATATCTATTTCAACTTTTTATAAATAATAGATAAAAAATTATCTAATTTTATATTTATTTTTTAAAAAAAACTTTACAAATTAAAAATATTCAAATAAAAAAAAAAACTATGTGGGGATACAAAGACCAATCCCCAAAAAAAAAATCAAAAAAAAAAAAGCGAATAAAGAACAGAAGGACCTAAAAAAAAAAATCTATCAAAAAAAAAAAAAAGATGAGAGACACAAAACCCACCAAATAAATAAATAAATAAATCTTAAAAAAAAAAAAAAATCAAAACTACTTTGAGCGAGAGAGAGAGAGAGAGGAAGGAGCATCATAAAAAAAAAAAAAAAAAAAAAAAAAACCTGGCACGGGCGGAACGTGCCGCCCGTGCCACGCGATACCCACGAGGGTATCGCGCTGTCTCGCGCGATACCCTCGCGGGTATCGCGGCACGGGGGGTGCTGTGGCACCCCCCCCTGTACCGTGCCCCCATATTGGGGGCACGGTACGTGCCGCCCGTGCCGCAGCGGCACGGGCGGCACTTGAAACCATGTGTTCAGGGTTCTATGCCTTGTTGATTTTGTCTTCTATTGTTTACTAAGATGAATGCTGCAGCTTTTTACAACTTGACTTCTTTATATCTAGTTGGCGTGGCTTCTCAAATTGTCGTTTCTACTTTTTACTTTTTAGCATGCATTGCATCTAATGCAACTTTAGATTTCATTGCTAATACTTGCAATCTAAAACCTTTCCTGCACTAGAATATTACCTCATGTTTTCCTCCATTCATCTTTTGTATTATTGGCTACAGTGCTCAGCTTGGTGTTTTTCTCATTATTGTTAGGGATAAACAACATAGAAGAAAAGGAGTGCTATGGCATTCAAAGATTTTGCTTTTAATCCAGATATTGGGCTTTCAAGTAGTATATGCTATAGTCCAGAGACAATTTTATTTGTGCAAATGCTCTTGTTTCTTATTGTTGCTTGTAATTACAGGGGGTAATTGGTCATTTTTCTATTGCCTTTTCTTCCTACATATCAGCCTTTGTGCTAAGCTAGTCTTAAGGTCAAATGCTTGGCAATTAGATCTTGTATTTAAGTTCCTTTTTTTGCCCTAATTTGGATCTAATTTACTTTCATCGGCCATCATTTTTTCCATTTGAGATTTCAATCTCTTTAGACCAAGGATTGCACATGCCGCCCATGCCAAGGCTGTGCTGGCATGTAACATGAGGTCATGCCGACATCGTATCAACCAAGGATTTAAGTATCCATCAGCATGAGTCGTATCCATCGTGCCGTATCGTGCCAATAAGATACCGGCACGATACAGCCAAACTCTTATTTCTTTAAATAATTAAGTAAATTTCTCAATAAAGTTCAAAATATTTGATAAAGATATGTGATAAATAATTAAAAAATTTTGTTGCTAAAAAAAAAAATATTTCATGCCATTATGTTTCGGCACGCATGTATTTTTTGTGCCCGGCACGGCTCGGCACGCACCGTGCCGGTAAGTTTTCGGCACGATCCTGTGCCTCGACACTTAAATTCTTGGTATCAACATAATAAATTTTTTACATTTCTTTGCGATCTTTTTAAAATTGAGGTAAAAACTTTTACAAAAATTTATTATACTTAAAAATATGTATATCTCATAAATCTTGTAACATTTGAAGCAATTAGTAAGTTCCATTGCATTGTAAGACTAACTTTTAGTGAAGAAATACAAATAAAAAGGTAGCTTTCAAATTTTTTTGGCATTTTAGATCTAGTGATTTTATATATGGTAGTGCTTTCCTATACATTTTTTTTCCAATTATGATTCTCATTTTAGTTCCTTGCATATACTCTCATAATATATATAAAATGGTTTTTCTTTAGTTAGTAAAATGATTATGATTGTATTCTTACTTAATTATGTGAGATGCAATATATAAACCATTTTTACAGCCTTTAAAGATATAAAACACCCTAAACAACTAATTTATGAAAATTAAATTAAGAAAACCTGTGCCAATGTGTGCCAATATGCCAGTGGCATGGGGGGCATGCAGACATTGGCACGCCCCTTGCAGCCGTGCTGTGCCGTGCCAGTATCATGGCAATCCTTGCTTTAGACATATGGTAGTTGGGTTCATCCATTATCTTGCTGTGCTTGCTAGAATACTGACCTTTAACTAAGGCGGTATGAGAACAAGACTAGCTGTTGATGGTTCAAATTATTTTCTTGTCATTGTTTGGGTGTAACTGCAGGTTACCTCCTTTACCATTTATTCGTCTACTGGTTCCCTAAATTCTGTTCTTTGTAAATTGGTTTGAAATATGAGGCATACCTCCATTGTCTTTTCACTAGCAGGTTCTTTTGGACTAGAAAGACAAAGGAGGTAGAAAGGCCATGGAATTTTATTTTGCGTCTTTATTATTTCCTAATGTTGATATCGAATTCTTAAGGTAAATTGTTGTTATTGTCAGCAGATAACTAACTTTTGTTAGTAGTAGTTGTCATGCTACTTACGTGACGTTGCTAGGGTTATCGATGCTAAGTTTGGCTTCCTTGGTGTATCTTGGTTTTGCTTTGTCTGCTTTACTTTTGTCTTACCACCCTGTGGTCAATCTTTAACATTTATTGGTCTGCAGTTTACCCCCTTTACCATTATTGGTCTGCTGGTTCCCTGAATTCTGTTCTCAGTAAACAGAATGGTCAGTTTGAAATATTAGGCATACCTCCATTGTCTTTTCACTAGCAGGTTCTTTTGGACTAAAGGGACAAAAGAGGTAGAAAGGCCATGGAATTTTCTTTTGCATCTTTAGTATTTCCTAACGTTGATATCGAATTCTTAAGGTAAATTCTTGTTATTGTCAGCAAATAACTAACTTTTTTTAGTAGTAGTTGTCATGCCACTTAGGTGATGTCGCTAGGGTTATCGAGGTTAAGTTTGGCTTCCTTGGCGCATCTTGGTTTTGCTTTGTCTTGCTTTACTTTTGTCTTACCACCCTGTGGTCAATCTTTAGTTTCGTCTATAATTGATCTTTATCAACGAATTTATTCTTTCATTTTCCAATGGTTTCTTTTTGCTGTGTTCAGTTATTGGAGTCATCAGATAATTTCATATTTTTTTGTGCAAGAAAATCATTTTTTTATAGCATTAGGAGGCTATAAAAAAAATGTTTTCCTGTATTAATCACAAACCCCCTTTGCAGAAGCAATATCTGGTGACTTTGTTAGAATGTACTGGAGGTTTTTTAAATTTTTTTTGTTGTATAAATATTATAGCAGGAATTTCTTCTGCTGCTCATGATAAGAAAGAGAGGAAAGCTGACGATGGAGGCATCAGTCTTTCACAGTAAGTACCGACTTTAAAGCTGATAACGTCAATAGTTCTGTACTTCTTCCATTCTATGCTTGGAATATTTAAGTTTCTTATACTGAAAAATTACCTTTCTAGCCTGTATGAAATTAAAAGGCTTGTTTTATACCTGGTGTTTGTCCTCATTCAGATAATGCTAAGGTATTGATTTGTTTCTGTGTCTTCTGAGTTGGCAAATCTATTTAACAGTACATTTAGATGTCTTTTATGTTGCAAAATCATATAATTTGTGTGTGAGGGGAGATAATTAAAGGTCAAAGGAATAATGCAAATAGGTGTAAGATAAAGGATCTCTTCTTCTTGAGTTGGTAAGTGGACTTCTGTTAGTTGTCTTTTCGTCTTTTTCGAAGAATCGACTATTCTTTTGCCATTTGTGAAGGAAGTTCAAGTAGAATTGAAATCCATTCCCTTCTATAATATTAGTACATCAGGGTCATCATTCCATATTGAACTAAATGAACTTCAGACGAATTGTTGGTGCTCCAAATCTTATTCTATTAAATTTGCAATCATTGAGCTTCGTCTTTTATTTATTCTGAATTTTCGACCATCAGGTTATGACATGCATAAAAAATCTGAAGTATGCAGAAAAAGTTAACTGATTGGATTTTAATCAATTTCATCTGAAAAAAACCTTTATCTAACACAGAAATACTACTGTACACAGAATTATTATTCGCTTGCAGACATGCCTCTAGATTTTGAGCATTGTTTTGTGGAGCCTTGTTTTCATTTTTAACCCTAGTGATACTTCTCTGGTCATAGCAAGTCTCAAAGATGCAGATTAAGAGTTATATGATCTTTCTCGTGCCTCCTTTTGGATGATTTTTACTGCTCTTTTGGGCCATTACTCATTTAAAGCTGTTGCATGCGAGTCTCATTGATTGTCTCCTTACAAATTTCTTTGTTCTTGGACTCAAAATACGACTCTTAGGCTACCTTAATATTACATTTTTGTACCCTATCTTTTATCCAACTAACGAGTGAAAACAGTATCAGCCATATATTTAAGTAACAATGCCTTGGATTTTGCATTCATGTGACAAGTATTAAGTGTTAATGGTTTAGGCTTGTCAACTTGGTTGCGTAACTTCAACTCATAGGAAGTTAAGAGCAGCCTCTCTAGTAAATGAGTTAATGTTTGGCACTTCTTGCCCTTCTTGAATTTCTCTATATGAAGCTTCATTCCCTGTGGGACCCCCAATATTATGCATATTATGCCAAAAATTTTCACTTGTTTGTAGACTGTATGTGACACTCCCAGGATTTAAAATAGTTCTATATATGACATAAATAGGACTAAACCTCTTAACCCGGCTATAGCATTTTGGATGGTGGCTAGATTCAAGAGGTTAAAAGAGTTGAGCGTGTTAGAGCTAGAGTAGTTCTAGGATGGGTGACCCCCTAGGAATTGGGGCGTCACAATTGGTTTCAGAGCCAATCACTAACCGGAAGTGTGAGATGAGTTTCTGCTAAGCCTTGGTTATATAGCAGGCAGAGTGCGGCTCTCAGGCTAATGACTGTTGTGAGTGGAGCGCGGCTCCTCACAAAGTCGGTTAAGGCTAGCGAGACAGGTCTCACATCGCCTGGTGCTTGTGAATGTGCTAAGTTTGACGAGGACGTTAAGGCTTAAAGGGGGGAGGAATGTGGCACCCGTAGGATTTAAAATAGTCCTATATATGAGATAAATAGAGGTAAACCTCTTAATGCGGCTAAACATTTTGGATGGTAGCTAGGCTCAAGAAGTTAAGAGGGTTGAGTGTGCTAGAGCTGGAGTAGTTCTAGGATGGTTGACCTCTTGGGAAGTTGGGGCGTCACGCTGTTAGTATGTATGATCTTATTTTTACTGTTGAGAGCTTTGGTAGGATGGACTGTTCATTTTGTTGAACCACTCTTTGTTATTTGGTATCCATTCTCCTTCTCTTTTGTTTAATGAGTTGTCGTTGTAAGTAATTTAGCAGCCTTCTATTTCTAATTTAGGTCGAGTGGTGCAATTTTGTTTGTCAAGCAAGTACTTGAAGTGCAGCTGACTCAAATCGATAAATCAAATATGATTAACCCTCTAACTTTACAAACAGGAGTAGAATTTGTGCAGGAAATGCACTTTCAAGTTAAACACATGCTTGAGTAAATGGTGGGTATGCAAATGTACCTTATGTAAATCTTCGGAATTCGTTGCTAATCCAGAATTAGTTATTGATTCGTCATCTCGCCTCTTTAAGATCCTTTATAATAAACAATATGTGCTTAGCTGAACCACAACTTAATGTAGAGAAGGCTCGTGAAAGAGTGACAATCTTCTATGTCCGTCTGTGAGCTGACATTAGATCTTTAGAAAATGGTAGCAAAGTAATGGCGAGAAAAATTGCAAGAGAAGTTTTGCAGCTAAGTTCTAGGTCTAAAACGAGAGATTGATTAAGCTAAACATACCCTCGCTGTTCAAACAGCATAAATGTATAGTATAGTTTGTGGAGAAAAAGCTTGAGGAAGATGGAAGTATGAAGAAAAGTACCAAAAAGATAGGGACTAAAACTATGAATCACGGACGCGGCTATAAGCCTCGTGTTTCCGTGTTTGATACATGCATGTTCATGTCGGACTCGTGTCCGACGTGAATGCACCATGGACGCACGTGCATTGTACATCCCATTTAAAAAAACAATATTTTTTATCTTACTTTTTTTATACATATATAATGTAAGATGATAAATTTCTCTTTTTGGACTATATATATATATATATATATATATATATATATATATATATATATATAGATATAGATATATAATTGAGCTCCTATGCTTGTAAAAGCACCAAGTTATTTGTGCTTGTGAGTTTTTTACCCTTGGATATAGAAATGTGCGGTTAGGATGATGGTGGGCCCCTTGGGTTTAGTGGGTGGTTAGTAGAATAGTATGATCTAAGGAGTAGAATTAATCAAATGGTTAGATCTAACGGTAGAAAACTTACAAGCACCAATTGCTTGGTGCTTGTACAAGCACAGTAGCCGGACTCTCTCTCTCTCTCTCTCTCTCTCTCTCTCTCTCTCTCTCTCTATATATATATATATATATATATATATATATATATATATATATATATATATATATATAGAATTAGGCTACTATACTATTAATAGCACCAAGTCATTGGTGCTATAGGTTTTCAGCCCTTGGATGAAGGGATGTGGGGTTAGGATGATAGTGGTCCTCTAGGGTTTAGTGGGTGGTTGGTAGAATAGTATGATCTAAGAGGTGAAAATGGTCAAATGGGTGGATCTAATGGCAGAAAATTTGATAGCACCAAGTGTTTGGTGCTATCGATAGTATAATAGCCGGACTCTCTCTCTCTCTCTCTCTCTCTCTCTCTCTCTCTCTCTCTCTCTCTCTCCACAACCCTTCATCCAAGGGTCAAAAATTTGATAGCACTAAGTCATTGGTGCTATTAAGTTTTTGACCCTTGGATAAAGGGTTGTGCAGTTAGGATGATAGCAGGCCTCTAGGTTTAGTGGGTGGTTGGAGAAATAGTATGATCTAAGGGGTGAAAATGATCAAAGGGGTAGATCTAACGGTAGAAAATTTGGTAGCACCAAATGCTTGGCGCTATCGATAGCAAAGTAGCCGGACTCATATATATATATATATATATATATATATATATATATATATATATATATATAGTAGAGCTTATATGCTTTCAAAAGCACAAGACAATCCATGCTTGTGAATTTTTTACCATTGGATTTGTATTAGGATTAGTCTTTTGTAAAGTCAACTAAAGAGAGAAAGATAAAGTAAAAAGCACAAATTTCAATACAAATTCAATGATAAAAAAATTCACAAGCATGAATGTGCTTGTGCTTTTAAAAGCATATAAGCTCTACTCTCTCTCTCTCTCTCTCTCTCTCTCTATATATATATATATATATATATATATATTTGGTGGAGACTTTCTTTCTTTAAAATATATAAACTATAAATGAGAATTTCATTGAGTTCATTCGGTATGAAAAATATAGCAATATTTCGGCAAAATTAGTACTTTATATATAATAAATATATAGAGTAGGGCTTATATACTTTCAAAAGCACCAACCCAACCATGCTTGTGATTTTTTTACTATTGGATTTGTATTGAGATCTGTGCTATTGTAAAGTCAACTAAAGAGAGAAAAAGAAAGTACAATAGCATATATCCCAATACAAATCCAATGGTAAATAAATCATAAGTATGGTTGGGCTTGTGTTTTTGAAAGTATATAGGCTCTACTCTAAATGTATATTATTATATTAATAAATTCATGTCGTTTTTGTTTCTAATTTTTTTCAAGCTGTCGAGTCATCGTGCTCGAGCCGCGTCATATCCCGTGTCCGTATCCGTGACGCCTAGGACTAAAGAGAGCATCTCTTAGTTTTTTTGTTTTGTTGAGTTTCTTGTCTGAATGCTGCCTTTCATTTTCAGCAACTATTCGATATATTTTGTTAAACCACTTCTGTGCCTTCTCTTTTTTTAGTTGATACAGTCCACATCTCAATTTTACATAAGAATTTTAGTGAACGTGTGCTGACAAAGAGAAGTTGCAGCTATTCTACAGTTGAGACAATTTAAATTGCTATCTCTTGCTTTATCAGATCATCAAATGGGCCCAAAAAGAAGCTGCCCCTCGGTACAATTCTCAGGAGTTCAAGCAGCTACAAAAAGGCAAAGCTGACGGCGTCTCAGTCGCAAGCTGATGATTCTGAGAGTCAGCCTGTCGATCTAGTCTTGGAAACTCAGCCGGACGACCTCGATTAAATCGGGAACCTCAAGCAAATTAGATACTTGTTTGTCCTCAAGTTTTGCAATATTTTGGTGGTCGGGAAGTGTTATAGTTACATATTCTCATCATGATGATTTTGTTCTACCTGCACTGTTCTTGGTCTTTATTTAATACCGTCCCAGAAGCTGTGTTGGTTTTTTGTGAGATTGTGATGGTTTGGTTTCTGGTAATCAATTTTCGTCCATTTGTCCCTCTTGAGAGAGTAATGAGACTGAACATACCTTTCGTCTGTGCGTATCAAGAATTGTGTGCTATACCGTGCAAAGGCCATGGCAGCATGAGATACGGGTCGTATTAATAAAATGGTATGTTTTGCATTTTTTTTTTTTTGGAATATTTCTTTTTTTCTTTTTTTTTTTTGTGGTAAAAATTTTATAAAAGTATTTTTTTACTTTTAAGTATGTTGATTGTGTAGATTTTATAGATCTATTAATATTTGGAGGGGTTAGTGAATTTTATTGCATAATGAGACCAACTTCTAGTAAAATAAATAAATAAATTACGAGTTATTTTTTATTTTTTATTTTTTTATTTTTTTGTCATTTCAGACCTAGCGAGTATAATCATGGCAGTGTTTTTCTTTTATTTTTGTTCAATATGATTTTGGTTTAAGTTTTGTGCATATACTTCTAGAATGTAGAATATGAATATTTTAGCTTGGCTCTCTTTTTATTTTTTTATTTTTTTTTATTATTATTATTTTTTGTCCTACAATTAGCCTCTTAATATTTTTTTTTATTATAAATAGTTTTTTAAAATTTATATTTATAAAATTGGGTTTATTTTTGTCACATGAGCGTTATATAAGTGTCATGCGGATCACCTCTCATCATCGACACCTATTATGATTGAGCACTACCTTACACTAGTGATTGAGTCGCAGGACACGCAGCTAGTTGTTGAGGGCACTACTAGTGAACATCTCGATTAGTTGGAAGTTGTTGAGACTAGATTTTTCTATCATGGAAGTGAATGACATGTGATGTTGACCATCGGTTGACCATCGGTTGAAAGACATTAGTTGATAGGGATTTGAGTCGACAAAAAGGGACTCGCATTTCGATTGAGACTAGTCCCGAGGACTAAGGCGTATAGCACGCGACATACTATTGGGTGAGGGTATTAGCCAATTGGAGAAACAGCCTACGCAAAGGTTATCACGTTGCTTAGGGTCGACTATGGTTGAAGGTAGGTATTCGACCGCCCCTTTCAGACGACGAAACAGTTGGAGTTGGAATCGACCTTCGGTTAATCGAGCCGGAGAAGGAAAGACCCACGTCTGGATCCAGACCGGTCTTAGGCGTGTAACAGTACAGTATGAGGGACACGCCATCGGGCGAAAATACCAGTCGACGGAAGGACGGGTTAGCCGAAAAGGAGTCTGCGTCCTAATCTGGACAGACCTCAGTCACGAAAAGGCACAATACGCGACAAATACTATCGGCTGAAGGCACCAACCGATAGGAGAATCAGCCGACAAGAGAAGTGGTCAATAGAAAGATTATCGTCTCATCCAGGACCGTCTTTCTGCCAAAGATAGATATCAGACCGCCTTAGTCAATCGACGGAAGAGGTGAAGTGAAAGTCAATCCTCAGCTGCTTGAAGCTGCAGAAGGAAAGATCTTGAACAAAATAAAGGCGAGATTCAGGCACTAATCTCACGACGGACTCCAAAACGGCAAGAGGCGTCTAGCATTGGAGAGCGTCGAAAATCACATTCCGGTGCGCTAATGGGGGAATGAAGCTGGGCAGAAAGACAACTAATATTCTTTCGGGGGGAGTCGACTCAAAAGGAAGTAGTTGAGAAATTAACGATGATTCTTCTTAGATCACGCCGATTTCTAAATCGTCGGTTATACACATTGGTTCGAAGTTGTATAAATAAGTGAACCAACAAAGGAAAAGGGGTCCGATAATTTCGTAAGCCTGGTACCACCCCAGCTTCTTCATATCTTAGGAGTAGATTAACTTAACTTTTACCGCTTTCCTTTACTGCTTTTCAAGGAGTAGGTTTAATTGTAATCTCTATCTCTATCTTCTTCCTTACATCCCCTTTCCAAGCAATATAAAGTTTCAATCAACCCATCAGCCATGTTTTTTTTTATATCTTGTTCTATAAAGATATAATCGGCTCATTAGCCATGTCTTTATCATTGTTTGTTTCACCCGGTTTGGCTATTATAAGTCGAACCCAGCAATCCCTCTCTACCTCCGTAAACCCGATTCGCTATTCTAGGCCGAAAGGTCGTGAGCGTTATCAGAGGAGAACCCAGCCGAGCAGATCCTTTCTTGGCCCGATTACTTAATCTGTTGGCACGAGGCGCACTCGACATCTTTGAGGGGCACTTCCAGGGGCCGATCGCGCGCAGCCACTTGTTGGCCCCAACAAAAGTCATAGACCCCTTTGATGAGTATGGTGTTGATCGCGGCCGTGGTCGCGGACATATAGGTGGACGTGGTCATGGAGAAGGACTAGGATGTCATGTTTCGGAATTTAAAAGCAGCCTATTTTTATTTTTTTATATATATAATTTATAGTTGAAAACAAGAAGAATCCTCATAGCGTGGGCAGATCCACCATATGCATAAGAGATTCTCTATTCGCACGAACAGAGTCTCTCCTATATACGCATGACTAGACAAGTACATACGCAAAATCATAGCTACTAGCTATCAACATTAAACAATAATAAAACAATGACTAAATCATCATTCTTTAATAACCATTATCCATAACTACTAATCAAATCCACCTAATAAAAGCACAACAAATATGGTAGTCTGACATAAATAAAGTACTGAGTCATGATCATAAACAAATCTAAAACTAAAAGGTAAAAGCAACGGTCAGTCATAGCTGGCAATGAGAGACGGCTCAATCGAATAATCTCACATCATCGTCCCGACTGCTCATCACCCAACGGATTTGAAAAATAGGTTACCAAAGGGTGTGAGATATAACTGAATTATCCTAGTGGGTACAACGAGACGGGAAACAGAGTATCTACTATTATACAATAATCGATGATAAAGCAGTAGGCAGGTATGCAAGCAGGTAAATAGCATGAATATCAATCATAGTGCTGTATTAAGGGGTACAGATAATCATGGTGCTAAAGCATAATCATGTAACGAAAATATATTGCAACTAACATGTCAATAACGAATAATAGAGCAGTATTAGTAAACTATGCATCAATGCTGGAACCAGAATACCTAATCAAAGCCAATATCGGTCACAAGAACCTTAGGCTAACGCCACTATCTGGCACCTGTCTAGCTGACATATAACTCTGCACCACTCAGTGTTATCTGGGGCTCACGGGTCAAAAAGACCACTCTATCGGTAAAGAACACCATCACGGGTAGCTAGTTTGCTGGTGTACGTGAATGAACAGCTGGTGCTGCGGCGATCATAATGCTGATGCTCAAGCTCGCGGTTTAAAGACCGAAAGAACGACAATAAGCCTAAAATTTCCAAACGGGATGTTAAACAACTGTGTTATCATCTTATGCTGTATCATAATAAGTGATTTCCTACTCTATCATGCACGACAAGATAAGGAGATAGTAACATAATCAGAACTGTATATTTGTCTAACTAATGACCAATCACGCATGACATATGTCAATATACAGTATAGCTAGGTGGTACGAAAATCAAGAGAAGTATGAATAATAGAATCAAGAGCAAGGCTAGCAATATCACTGGGGTCCGATCGAGTACGGTACCTAGTGAGGTGATACTATGCTGATGCCCTGATCGGAGTACCTACCTCAGTGTAGGTTATCCTGCAATTCGCTGCTCATTTGTCGTGTGGGCTCTTGACTGCTCGGGCCTAAACCAAAATCATGGGTCAGTCGTAGACTCACAAACCGGACCCATTGACTCACATTGTGTAAAACAACTAAAATGCAGACTTAAGCTTAAGTCTCGGGATTCGTCGAAATATTCGGTAATCCGCCAATTGACCGATAATGGTCCGATTAGTGCCCATAAGGTACCGAACTTAATGAAACTTCACATGCTGCCTCGCAATGCTTCATTTCAAGAGTTCGGGCAGCAACAATTAACTTTGTGCAGTTATAAACTCGAACGGTGCCATAATTACCATAAACGCGTCCGGAATAGCCGATAACGACTTTGGAAATCCCTAACGTGAAACTGAAGCCACTGGATCAGCCAAGACAGCGTCAGGAACTGCCAAGAACACCTGACAATCATAAGTGATCCACTAATTTTCTTGGATCGTGAGTCTTGTGTCGAAATGACGAGAAACTGGTGATTTAGTCGATTTACGACCCGTAACTCAAATTTCGCTTAACGAAAGCCTCCGGACCTCGAAACACATGCACGCTGCCCGAGACAGCCCAAGTAGCTACATTTACAACTAGACCCCTAAGCTTTCAGGAAATTACGTAATAACACATAATATAGGGTGTTTTGGCTTGTTACCTTAATCTGAAGACTTTTGGATTGATCCGAAGGTGTCAGCAGATGGGTTTCGACTCGCTGAGACCCGTGCTCGCTATTTGAGGGTTTCCCGGAGTTCGAGAAGTGCCTATGGCCAACCAACAACAACCATCAAGAGCATATAATGCAAGTTGGTTACTTGCTGCCCATTACAATGCAAACTGAGATGAGCATCATGCTTAGGAGGTCAAGTGGAGTCGAGGGCTCACCTTACTGTGATCGTAGGGCTGCCGGAGAGATTGCTGGAGCAAAATGGCCCAAGAAACAAGAATCAAAGGCTCGGGCTAGGGCTTCTTCACAAAGTGCGAGTTTTGAATGAAAAGGAAGGCAAACAGCAATCCTAGCAGGTCGAGGGAGGTGCCAGGCACCTCACTTGGTGCAACTCTAGTGACAGGAAGAGGCAGATGGCCGGGATCGACCAAGGTGTAGCAGCGGGAAACTAGGGCTTTCTTTTCCCGAGCTGCGGTTGGTCCGGCGCAACTACAACTTGGAGGAGATCCTCCCTAGATCCAGCAAAAGCCAAGAATACCTTAGATCTCCTGTAGAAGCGCTGGAGGCGGCGCGCGACTAGATCCAGCCAAAATTAGGGTTTCAGCTAACTTGGTGCTTTCCGCGGCTAGCAACGCTCACTCCGGCATCGGGGCTGTGCAGGGAGGGTTCCCAGGGAGTAAGAAAGAGGATGGGGATCCTACTAGGCAAATAAAACAAGAAAGAAAGGGGATTTGTTCACCTCTGATCCGAGAAGGAAAAAGAAGAAGAAATATTGGTTCTTCCGGCTTCTTGCGGCGGCGGTAGTGCTTGGGAAGGGTTGATGACGGTGTAATGAGGGCCCCTAAGCAGAGCCACCCAGTTTGGTGCACTCGGATGCCCCTTAGCCCAAGAATGCAAGAAGAAGAAAAGGAGAGGTGTCTTCTCCGGCAAAGTTTGGCGACGAACGGTGGTGGCAGGGCTTGGAGAAGGCATATGGAGGAAGGAGGGTGGCGTGAGGATGGCTTGGGCACATATCAAGGCGCGGCTAGGATTTCCCAAGAAGAAATCTTAGAAGTTCTTATATGCAGGGACGAAGCCAGGAGTTTGATTCTGGGGGGGCCAAAAATATATTATATAAAATATATTAATCTTTAAAAATTATTAATAAAACAAATTATATATAAAAAATTCAAAATACAAAAATGCTAAAGAAAATTTTTAAAAAATTGCTTATCATTCAGAAGTTAGAATAGTGCTTGACGCTCCTTCAAGTCACGAAATCCATCAATGATTGAATTAATAGTAATCTGCATGAGAAAATTGCAAATGATCTACCAACTATGAAGGAAATATAACTAAAGGAAACATAATGGAGAGAATAATGGTATGGATGAGTCCTAAAAAATTTATCTTACATAGCAACATAATGTTGCCGAACTATTCCATATTTGACAAAAGTTAGGACTAAATTTTAGTGCAAGGACCTATCCAAGAAATGGGGACGCCCATAAAGTCATCACTACTAAGGCAGCTACAAAATAGGAAAATAGAATGTGACCACCCGGAAAAAAAAAAAAAAAAAAAAAAAAAAAAAAAAAAAAAAAAAAAAAAAAAAAGAAGAAGAAGACGCATACCTCTATTTTTTTAGGATATATCTCCTAGATCATGATAACACCATCAGCACTTCCTGAGAGCAGATAATGCCTCTCCATATCTTGAACTATCAGATAAGAGAGTAATTTACCCCAAGAACTCCATATCTTGACTTGAGTTCTGCCAGATAAGTTTCTCCTTACACTTTTCTCTCAAAAGTATGATAACGCATGAAAAAATAAGAATTGCTTTTCAATTATATTATATAAAATAAAATATATTATATAAAATATATTATATAAAATATATTAAATCTTTAAAAATTATTAATAAAACAAACTATATATAAAAAATTCAAAATACAAAAATGCTAAAGAAAATTTTAAAAAAATTACTTACCATTCAAAAGTTAGAATAGTGCTCGACGCTTCTTCAAGTTACGAAATCCATCAATGATTGAATCAATAGTAAACTTCTCGGCAATTTCTCTTTCAATATACACGATCAAAGAATTAGTGAGAAAGTCATCATCCATCTTATTCCGGAGATCGGTTTTAATAATGTTCATAGCGGAAAATGCCCGTTCGGTAGTTGCAGTTGAAACTGGAAGAGCTAGGACAAGTTTAACCAATCGATAGAAAAGGGGATATATTTTTGATTTTCTTGTTGCCACCAACCATTGACAAAACTCAGAAATAATTGTCAATTTTTGCAAATCGAAATGTCGCGAAATTTCAAATTCATAGTGACGAAGCTCTATTCTCAACTCTTCTTTTTCTAACTCCGTAAAGTCTTGAGGATAAAATCTTTTCGCAAGATTACAAATGTCATCAATATTAAAAAATTTGCAACCATCTTTAGGATCCAAAGCACAACTCATAGTAAGTAATTCTATCATATTGTTACTAAATCTTGTACTCAACTCTTGTAATTGACAATCTATTGCACCATTAAAAATATCAACTCGAGAGTGATGCTCAAGTGTAATATGATCTCGTTGAAGGCGAGCACGACCTCCTCTTCCCACATAAGGAGCAGACATAATTGGAACTTCTATATCATAGTTCGCACAAAATAACTTTACTTTGTCAAAAAGTGAACTCCATCCTTCATCTCTAAGCTTTTGAATAAGTGATTTTGTTGATGTCACAAGATGCATAGCATTAAGAATATCTTGAGATTTCCGTTGCAAATGTTGACAAAGAATGTAGGTCACTTCCGTTATTTCTTTCATGAGATGCAAGATAAACACAAATTCAAAAGATGTCATTGCCTTATGAGCTAAATGTGCTTCACCGCGTTGAGATGCATTAGATCCTTCACCAATAATATTCTCTAAAACTGCACATGTTGCCTTAAACATTCTTAGCAAACTAGTAATAGATCTGAAGTGTGAACTCCAACGAGTATCACCGGCCCTTTGCAAAGTGCCAACTTGATTGAGTCCGGTTCCCGTCTCAAGCTCATTATTTTCAATCATTTCGGCAATTTCAAAACTATGGAACTTTTTTAGTTCATCATTTTGCTTGGTAGAAGATCCAACAATGTTGACAATACTACTTAATTTTGAGTAAAATTCATAAACCTCAAGAACATCCTTAGATGCCGCAACCAAAGCCAATTGGAGACGATGGGCTAAACAATGGATGTAGTATGCATAGGGGCAATCATTAGAAACTAGTGTAGTTAACCGTGCGATGCGACGGATAAATATTATTAAAAAAATATTTTTATATTTTTTATTATTATAATATAAATACAGAAGTAAAAGATTATATAAAATAATTTAAAACACTGTTTTAAAACATCTTTTTCAATATATAAAAAAAAATCATTTTCAATCCTAACATAAGAACCTATAGCACCAATCAGAATAAAAGATTAATCTATTCGGGATTAAAATTTAAGGTATATGTGGGAATGTAATAAAATTTAGAAAGAGAGGGAGAGAGAGAGAGAGAGAGCTCACGTTCTATGAGTTACGGCAGCGTAGAGTTTCGATGAGATCGAGGGTAAAAAATTTTAACCTTGGAGGAGGAGAAGGAGGATGAGGGCAAGAAGACTTGGAGGTTCTTCACGGCGGGAAGGAAGAAGTAAGAATCGAGGGTGGAGGGGTCGAGGGAGAGGGCTTTGTTGCCGACGGAGATGGCGAAGAGGGAGGTGATGGCGTAGAGAGAGAGAGAGAGAGAGGAGAGAGAGAGAGAGAGAGGAAGAAGAAGAACTAAAAAATAGGGAGAGTGAGAGAGGAGAGAATGATGTTGGTCATAGTATAAGAGTTTTTGTGGTTGGGTGTGAATCGTGGAGAATTTGATTTTAGGTGTATAAGTGATTCATTAGGTTTCGAGTTCACAATTATTTCATTAGGGGTTGGGAATGAAAAGAGTCCATAATTAATTCATTGGGAGTTTGGGAATAAAAAGAGTCTACAATTAATTTATTAGGAGTTTGGAATAAGAAAAGTCAGAAAATTCTCAATTGTATAGATGAAGGAAATGGTTACATGTGGCAAAAAAATAAGAGAAATCATATATAGGTATATAGATTAGTGCCTGTAATTCATTCCATTCACTTCTCATATTACTCGCCTCGTCATATCCTTGTCCTCGAATATTTTGAACATCAAGATTATAATGAGAAAGAATGGAATAAATTGTATTTTTCACGATTAATCCTTTAGTATCCGAAATGTGAACAAGGCCAAAAAATCTTTCTTGCACCAAACCTTGTACATCAACAAATCTCAAAACGATAGCTAACTGCTCCTTTTTTGATTCATCGCGTGCTTCATCAACCATTATAGAAAATTTTGAGTCACCAATTTCATCTCGAATTTTTCTTCTTACTTTCTCCGCTAGAACTTGCAATTTTTTTTTTTTTTTTGTGTATCCGACGAAGTATAAGAAGCATTTTGCGGAGCATTTTCTAAAATAACTTTTGCAACATCTTCATTAAGAAAAAAGAACACTTCCAACATTTCCAGAAAATTACCCCGATCAATGGATTCTTTACTTTCATTCCGACCTCTCATAGCACATCCTTGGAAAGTAAGATATCTAACTGCAATTATTGATGCTTTAAGGCGTAAACGATTATTTGCCTTTTGCTATGATGCATGTCTATGAAGCACATTTTGAATGTGCTGAGATTGTTTCATCAATTCTTCGCAAGCTCTTTCGGCGACTTTATGAGGTGAGTTTGGTTCTCTACCTATATGATTTAGAAAAGCACAATTTTTCCCATCTTTATTTTTTTTCCAATTATGAAAACCGTCAACAGTAAAGGCATTTTGTGAAGAATGCCCATATGGTTTGTTAAAAAGAAAGCATGGGAGACAAAATGCGGCATCTTTAGTTGGAGAATATTCCAACCACAATTTGAATGACTCAAACCATGAAGGTTGGAAGCGACGTTGATGAGAAAGAGACCCACTTTTTGGATATTCCAAAAGTCTAGGTTGATATGGATCATTAATTATATATGCTCGTCGAACTTCATCACGTTGTTCAACGGAATAATCCCAAATTTGGGGTCGTAATCCAGGATTACGCTCAACTGGCAAGTCATCAGCCTCTTTAATTTCTATTCTTGGATATTTCAAACGACAATTTTGGGAACCCGAAGCTTCCATCTCTATAAATAACTTCTTGTTCATTAACTTCCGATTTTTCAATATTTTTTCTTTTAAAAAAAAAATCGAGTGTAGTTGTCTTTCCCATTAAAATAATAATGGTCTAGAGATCTACAAAAAATTATGTCAAGAAATCAAGTATTAAGATTTAGTATAATTTGAAAATCATGTAGAATTATGTAAAAAATCATAGCACACTAATATGTTCAAAAGACGATAACACTAATTACACTACAAGTCTACAACAGTAACAATAATAAAAATATTTTTAAATAATATATAAAAAAAAGGATTTGAAAGAATTTTTGACCTTGGCTAGTCGTACGAAGAATTTGTGCTTGCCGGCTAGGCGGCTACCGATTGGCGATTGCTAGTATCAGCGACGGACTATCAAACTCATCAAACAAGTTTATTGCTGCATCAAATAATTCAAATCAAGTTTCAACAATTAAATATTCATTAGATAAAATAATATATTTATAATTAAAAAAAAAACTAAAAGCATAATTAAAGTGATTTTTTTTTCATCCAACAAGACAACAACTATCATTCATTCATTCTATTTTTATCAACTATTAACTATCAAATATTAATATTTAACAGTGATAAAAAAACTGTAAAAAATATTAATTAAAAAAATAAAAAAAATTATTTGAGTTTTGATATTAAGTTCAAAATATCATAATAATTTTTTTTTTAAAAAAAATAATCATGAGGAGCAACAACAAAAAAAATAAAAATAAAATAAAATTAATAAAAATACTTGCCTGCTTAGGCGAGAGGGCGGCACTGAGTAGCGGAGACAGAGATAGAGAGAGAGAGAGAGAGAGAGAGAGAGAGAGAGAGTGCCCGAGAGAGACGTTTTGGCTACCATACCTGTTGCCTGTTGGCTGGTGCACTGACCCACGTGCTAGGAGGGGCGCAGCAGGGAGCGGGCCAGCAGGGACGCAGCAGGGAGCCGGCCAGCGGGGCCTTCATTGTATTTGAAGTTAACTTGGCCCACAAAATAATATAGTCTTTTAAATACAAAATAATATTTCAGATAACTTGGCCCACAAAATAATATAATTTTAAAATTTTTGGTGGTAGGGGGGGGGGAGGGCCATGGCCCCCCGGGGGGGGGGGCGGCCATGGCCCCTGTGGGCCTATGTATGGCATCGTCCTTGCTTATATGGAGGCTGAACAAAATGCCAAACAGTCTACTATTCTTCTAAATTTTCAATTGGGTCCTTCATTGTAAGCGCATTATGCTAACAGGTCCCTCCACATACAATTTCATGCAATTTGATGCATAAAGTATCAACCGTTTTGCAATAAAACACTGTAAAAATAGTGTATTTCATATTTTTCGATGGTTTCGGCTTGCCGAATTTGAAAATGAACGTCGTCACGTCGTTCAGCTTGACGAGACCGATCAAGTAGCGATTTCGTTTCGTCGTGTTTGGACTTCGATAGGCCAGGTCAGTCGTTTCTTTAGGTACACCCTCGAAATTTCAAAATTTCAAATTAAAAAAATTTCAGAAATCAAATTCAAATTCAAATTTTAGAATTTAAATTTCATAAGTATTACATAGGAGGAGGACGTGACATTAATTTTTGTATATTTTAAATTGTACAAAATATTTTATAATATTGAACAAACTCAATTTATTTTTGAATATGTTGTCTTGTTGATAGTGTATCGATCTTGTGTTGATGTAATGTTCTATTGATATTATCGATGTTATATTGATATTGTATTTGATGTTTTAAGTATTAAAATGTAGTTGTGTGGTAGTTGCATCGAGCGGTAAATGATTCATCGTGTCTAAATACGGAAAATCATTCATTGTGTTTAGACATGGTAAATAGTTTACCGTGTTTGAATATGGTGAATGGTTCATCGTGTTCAGTAATACATAGCATAGCGCGACGGAAGTGGCAGTTGGGGTCGAGATCGCGGGGGGGGGGGGGGGGTGGGGGGGGTTGACAGATAGTGAGAAGGGTGGGAAGCTGAGAGAGAGAGAGAGAGAGAGCGAGAGAGAGAGAGAGAGAGTTTGTGCGGGTAGGGATTATATGTACATCTCAAATAGGATAAATAAATTTATTATTTTGTAAACATGAAAAACCATTCACTTTATTTAGACACACGGTAAATAGTTTACTGCATTTGAACACGATGAATGATTCATCGTATTCAACTTACGCTTGTATGGCTGAGATAGAATTAATTTTACAAATATAAATTTTAAAAAATTATTTATACAAAAAGGGTTTGTTAGTGGGCTAATTGCAAAAAAAAAAAAAAAAAAAACCCTATTTAATTATTATAATGTTGGACTCTATTCATACTAAATTGTGTGAAATATCATACTGCAAATTATTTTTATAGCCACTAAAGACATTAAAATAATATATTAAATTATTTTTTTTATAAAAAAATAATTAAAAAAAATCATGCTAATGCATGCCAATATGCTAAATAGAGATTTTTGAATTGATCAGCTTCGTAATATGTGATTATGATGTTCTCAAGTGGAATATTTTTTTTCGGATTAATACAGAAATAGTCAGAAGTTCATGTTCAAATGACCTATTTTAAATTTAGCCAACTAATTAATTAGATAGGTATCAATTGCTAAACACATTGTGATGCTGTAGAGGGTTCAAAAAATTAAGTTTTAAAATATTTTAAAATTTCCTTTCTTCCATCCCACAAAATGTTGATGGAAACTTTCAATACAACAGCCAGCATGAACTAGTACTTCTTCATGGAAGCTGCTTTTATTAAAACCTCCAAAGCTGTTCGGAAATTTTTTCAAGTATCAAAGTAGGTATTGTTTGGTCACTACGTACATTACTAGGGTTTAATATTATTTACTTATTCTTATTTAGTAGATTTAGGATAAATTTAGTAGATTTTGTACCAATACTTATTTTTACTTGGCATCTTAATTCTTTTTTCCTGTTGGGCCATCTCTCTCACTGCGTCTCCGCAGAGAGAGTAAGTTTAAATAAAAATTTAGACATAATCTGTAAAATTCAAAAAAGTTGTATATTTTTGCAAAAATAGAAAACAGTGAATTTTTTTTTTTTTTTTTGCAAATTGACTTACATATATTTCAATTTCTATTTGGAGCCAAACTAGGATTAAATTATAATCTAAGTTAATTTAAATAAAATATTAAGATATCTGATTAAAATTTTTAATTTTATAAAGAAGCTTTTTGCTAGGCTGATGGCGATATTTCACGAAAGAGAAATACTAAGGCCTTGTTTAGATGCGCAATTATAAAATTTTATGGAGTTTATATTATGTGATTTGGGGGGTTT
>CM054954.1:7533672-7559387 GCA_029168755.2 Tillandsia fasciculata
TAGACCTTAATAATGGTGTGGCAAGTGCTTCCCACCCCAGCCATTGCTTGTTGCAGGAGCAGCAGCTTCTTCTCTTTGCTTGCTGGGTCCTGGAGGAGGAGCACTTTGTCCCCATCCCTCACTCCCACCATGTGTAGGTGATCTCCATCCTCCCTCTCTTTTCCCTTGAACAGAACCCTCTGCTCTCTTGGCTCCAACCCTGTCACCATTGACAACACCTCCTTCATCTCACCTGCAAAATTTACATACGTACATTCACAGAGAATGCATAGAGAAGAACATCAGACGCTTTAAAAGTCTCTAACCCAAAAGAATGCATACAAACAAAATATAATAAATAAAAAAAAAAGGTATTTAGATAGACAAATAGATGCATTATATATGGCCGTTGCTTTATAGAAATTATGCTTCAAGTAATTAGTTTTTACTTTATTCTTAATTAGTGCGGTAGGACTTATAAGGAGGGATGCTGCATGGGAGTGGTTAGAATCACCACCACTCTAGTAGTGATAATTGAATTTCAAAAGGAAGGCTCGATCGGATGCCATTCATTAAAATAAATTTAGTAATCCTGGCCTTACTCCCCGTGAATTCTGTCTTTTTCTTATAATTTGATTGAAGAGCGATGAGTACTGCAAGACAAGTTAACGTGAAGAAGGGTATCCTATATATCCTTGTTTATTTATTTATTAACATTCAATGACAAGTTCCTTGTTGAATTTTTGTCCCACATGCATGAAGGACTACTATACCTCTACCAACTATATATATATATATATATATATATATATATATATATATATATATATATATATATATATGTTATTAAAAAAAATAAATAAAAAAACATAGAAGATGAAAAGTTAATTATATATATTTTATTTGTACTTTCCAGTCTTTTTTTTATTATATATATATATATATATATATATATATATATATATATATATATATATATATATATATATATATATTTTATTATTTCGTTCATCAAGCAGTTTGTGTCTACTATAACCAAGTTGCTGGAATTAGCCCTTTTTTTTTTTTGTAAAAAAAAGGGCACTTTTCAAAAGTAATTTTGAGCCGTTTAGTTTTCTAAAGTAAGTAAGATCATGCGAATAAGTAGTTATTTTCAAACAACACTCGGATACTAATGTTCTGAACTACACTGCTCTTGGAGCTAACTAAAGCAAAAGGCGGACATGTTAACATCAGTTAAAAAGCTTATATAAACTGTGAATTATTTTAATTTGACTATTCAATTTTTTAAAATTTTAATTTAATATTAAAATTTTTAATTTATTTAATTTAAATCAATCAACAGTCCTTTCACTTCAAAACTCGAGTGCATTTCAATTAGTATATTTAATGTAACTCTGGCTAGCTACAAGAAACTCATTAAACTAAGTAATTAGTTTAATAATTTAAAATTTAAAGTTAAAATATTATTGATTCAGTCAAACCAAATAAATTAAAAAATTAGATATATATAGCTGGTTCAAAATCGAGCATAGTTGGGATAATTAAGTTCTGTACGTTCTAATCTTAATACAGCTTAATTACCAAAAGTGGAAGTGGCTCCAATGGATACATCATGCCAATTAGTAGACCCTGCAGTGGAGACTCTCACTGTGATGAGCTCTCCACCCACTCCAGGCCCCTCCCTCTTCTGCACCAGCATTCCCCCGGGCCGCAGCTCCCACTCGATCTCCCTGCGGCCGCCGCCAATGCCCGCCGCGGCAGCCCCTCCTCCTGCATTGAGCTTGTTTGAGCTCCTCTTGAACAGCTTCTTCGATCTCAATTTGATCATCTTCAACAATTCCCTCCTTAATTTCTCTCTCTATATATCTTTTGTGGTGGTTGTGCGCAAGAGAGTGGTTTAGAAGGTGACTATTTATAGGCAGGTTTTTGGACAGGCTTTGAAGGCGTGCAATTGTATAAAGACATCATTGAGGGAGATAGACATGCACCTTTTTTTTTTTTTTTTTCCTTTACATTTTTTAGGTAAACATGTATGAGGACCCATTCCTTCCCTCCCCTCCTCCCTCCCCCCTCCCCACCACACCACAACTATCATAAATTTAAATTAAGTAATTTTGTTTACACTCTACTACACTGTATTTTACTATTATTTTTATTTGCTACATTATGCTAGGGTTGGTAATCTAGATTATTGTTTATGAGCTAATTCGTGTTCGATTCGAAATAAGCTCGAGATTGATCTACTTGTTTATTAAATAAGCCGAATACGAGTCAAATTTTTTAGCTCGAAATCTTAACGAGTCAAAACATGAGTTAGAGCCAGCTTTTTCGTGTTCGGTTTGATATAGCTCTCGTGTGTGTGTGTGCAATTGAAATACTATCGATAGCATCAATCAATTGGTGCTACCAAATTTTCAGCCCTTGGATGAAAGGATGTGCAGCTGGAATTATAATGGGCCCCTAGAATTTTTACTATAACCACCCACCCACTAAACCCTAGGGGACCACTATCATCCTAACTGCACATCCCATAGTCCAAGAGCTAAAAAATTGGTAGCACCAATGAATTGGTGCTATCAATAGTATTCTAGCCTAGTTATATATATATATATATATATATATATATATATATATATATATATATATATATATATATATATCCGGCTATTATACTTGTACAAGCACCAAGTAATTAGTGCTTGTAAGTTTTCTACAGTTAGATCTACCCTTTTGACTAATTTCATCCCTTAGATAATTCTACTTCACCAACCACACACTTAACCCAAAGGGCCCACTATCATCCTAACCACACAGCATTTCATCCAATGGCTAAAAATTTGTAAGCACCAATGACTTGATTTTTTTAAAAATATAGGAACTCAATTATATATATGTCCCGGGCGAGGAAAACACTATGTCCAGTGATAGAATGTAAAGTGTGGATGTCTAAAGCATAAATAAACCTAGCCCAAGTGAGAGTTTTCTACTAGTCTGGTTGAACATACATCATATGACAGGGTGCTAGGTCAAGTTTCAATAATAACAATATTTTAACATATTTAGGGAGCAATAAATCAACACTGATCAACATAGCAACACAAGGAGTATCAATTTTTTCTTTCTAGCATGCTTCCTAATACATCTCACACTCATGCATATTCCCTACTCAATAGAGTTAATAAACTGTCCATCGGTTTTGAAGACGAAGCAACCCACCTGAAGCACGCGTCAATCCAAGATCCAAAAAGGCTGAAACTGAATGGGGACAAATCCTCGAATTCACACGATTCCAACTGGTCCAAAATCACCCAAAAATACTTTCTGGGTACAAAGATATGGTCCAAACATTGCAATCAACACAAAATTTTCAAGTTTACAAACTGCTGAAAAATCAGTCCTGAAGATGCGCAAATACCACCAATGAGATAAACTCCAAAAATTCAAATAAAAATACGACGACGATCCTCGCGAAGCGTAGATGTCAATCGAGTCCTCACACGTCGAAATCCGATACTCGAGTGCAGAGATAAAAATCCAACAATGCGCTGCTGTCCAGGAAAACTACCAGCAAAACATGGGCTTAAATATGTAGCAGAAACCCCAATAAAAACCCAAAACTGAGAGAAGCGGAAAACACAAAAAATGAAGATCTACCTCTCGTGGAACCGACGCCGCAAAAATCGTCCAAAAATTCCTTCGGAGTAGCTCTGTGAACCTCGTGGACCGATACGCGACGGAAATGGGCCACCGAAGAATAAACGTCGCACTGTGCCGAATCGCCGAAGCCGTTGATGCTGCGCCCTCCAAAAATTCCGAAACTCCCTCGAGAGATGCAGCACAAGATGATCAACAAGGTTGCTTGAGGGCTCTGTCGCAGCTGGGCTCGGGAAAAGTGGCCAAAGGCTCAAGAAAGGGGGCTATTTATAGCCCAAGCCCACCAAAGGGAGGCCTCGGATTCAGGCGTAAGAATCGGGCGCCCGAATCCGGCCCGGCCCAACACTGTGTGTCACGCCCCGGGGTCAGAACTGTACCCCGGGCTCGCCAACAGATCCGCCGCCCCTCCAGGAAGCCCCGTAGAGACGTAGCGTCTAACCTGCAAGTAAGTATCTAAACTAACAGATATCAGAGCTGTATAAGTAAAACTAACAGTAACAAGAAGTAAATCTGTCCCACAATAAAATACATAAAGTTCTTACACAAATACAGGAGTCTCTCAAAAGAAAATAGAAGAGTACAACTCGATACCTCACTACAAAATCTCTCACACTAAAAGACACAACCAAAAGTACATCGGGTACCTCTACCTCTCTCTGCTGCTGAAAGGGAAAAAGATCTACCTCGCGATTCCCTTACCTCGGTCTGTAGGAGCTGGATCAGCAACGGGCACCGCAGGAACTGGAGCTGGAGTCCCTGGGGAAAAGACACCACGACGGGTGTGAGAACTACCTCCCACAGTAGTTCTCAGTGGGTGCCGCCAACAAGCCCGACGGCCTGCCCACTAAGTCTACAAGAGGCATAAAGTAACAAAAAAAAAATGCAGTATAGAAAAGCTGGAAAGTAAAACATCTACTGCTACTATGCCTCTATCTAAATGCTCAAGGAAAAAGGATCGAAGACCAATATGTCTCTACTGATACTCGACTCAAGTCACCCAATCCAAACTGACTGCCCAAAGGGTCCAGTCAAACCTGCGCCTACCTACTGCTGTAGGTATGTCCGTAGCTGCCAAAACTGGCTCAGCCAGAGGGACGATGTCCATGACTGCCAAAACTGGCTCAGCCAGAGGGACACCAACATCGACAAGCCGCAATAGAAGTAGCAAGCCCAACTCCGGAGTGGCACTCGTGGGTAGCGACCCCACCGAGCAAAGTATCTGCGCATCTCTGTCGATCTCAAGTATGGCTCCTGCAGGCTATGATCCAATCACTGTCTCACTCGCTAACTAAGAATCCACACTGTCCCAATGATCATCTCCCAAAGATCCCAGTCCCACATGTCACTATCTCAAATGATGAACAATCTACAGACTGCTACCAACTCTACTCGGTCCCCAGACACGAGTACAATGCATCCAAAGCTACTAAACCTCCCAACCCACAACTCAGGGGAAGACCACTATGTCCAGATGACAAAAGTAACAATGACATGGGAAACTACAGCAAATGCATAAATCCAATAGTAGTCGTCTGAGGATGACATACAATGCATAATAGATGTGCTAAGTCAAGTTTTCTCCAATTTGTGGTTCATATGATGCAAGAGTTCCAAAAAGATCATCAATTTTAGCAATTATTAACTGTGGGTACTAACATACAATTTGCACAGATTTATTAGCTCACATACTATCATGCATGCATTTATAATTGCAGAATTAGAGTGCAGTCCATAGAAATTGAAAGCAGAATCACCCACCTGAACACGCTAACTGTCCGAGACGGTACAGATAAACAGTCCAGGAATCGACAATTTCCCAGATCCACAGAGCCAGGAGCACAGAAAAAGTGCTCTTACAGTCCTGGGTACAACAACAACTCACAATTACAACCAATTAACACATAACAATCACATTCCAAAAATCTGCATACACAGTTACTGTTCACACGCGAATTTCACCTGAAAATAAATTTTCCAAAATTTCAATAAAAATATCACGACGATCCTCGCGAAGAGTAGATGTCGATAGGCTCTTGAATCGTCGAAATCCGATATCCAGAAGTGAAGATAAAATTCCGCGAAGCCGCTGCTGTCAAGATTCCAAACTGTAGCAAAGGGGCGTAAAAATGTACCCCAAACCCTCAAAAAAACTCATTTCTGGGAAGAATGATCAACACGGAAAACGTAGATATACCTCTTGTGCAACCGCTGGCGAAGAAATCGTCCAAAAATGTGGTCGGGGTAGCTCTGCAGGTCTCCCAGAAGAAAATGCGACGGTAGTGGGCCTCAAACTGTAAAACGTCGCTCCGCACTACGAGGTAGGAAACACAGTCGTCACGGCTTCCAGATTTTCTGAAATTTCACCAGGGATTAGCTAAGAGGGAGAGGAAGATTTTTCATAAGGGATCAAGAGCTGGTTCTCACGGGAAAAGGGTGAAAAAGCCAGCCCAAGGTGACCTATATATAGGCCTCAAAGAAAAAAGCCCAAAAAAAAATCAAGTCAATGGGCTCGGGCCCAACTTTCGGGCGCCCGAAAGTTTTCGGGCGCGCACAGTGCGGCCCGGCCCAAAACTTTCGGGCGCGCACAGTGCGGCCCGGCCCAATACACGCCGTCGGACGGGATCCACGATCCGTCCGACCCGCCTCGGAGCCCGCCACGTGTCGCCCGAACAGCGAACACCGAAGCGGGCCACTCACCGCCCGCCACGTGTCCGCTCCCCGGGCACAGTAAGGCGGTGGCGCCCGCCAATGAGCGGGCGCCACGTGTCCGCCGGTTGACCCGCCTGCCCGGCCGGCAGCGCGACGTGGGTCGCACGTGGGCACGCGCCCCGAGGCACCTACCCCGCGCGTCCGTGCACCGCGCACGCTGCACCCGCCAATCAGGGATGACACGTGTCCCCTGCACCCGGTCCACGCCTTCCCCAGCAATTCCGTGGACCGCGCCGCGTGCACCGACCAACCGGTGACTGCCACGTGTCCCCCGCCTGGTCCATGCACCGCCGCGCTCCACCCGGTAGACCGCGCGCCCTGGGCCCGCCAATCAGGCGGTGCCACGTGTCCATGCGCCGGGTCTGTGCACCCCGCCGCGCTGCTCTGTGGACCGCGCATCGCAGACCGGCCAATCAGAGCCTGCCACGTGGCATCCCGGCGGTCTACGGCCCCTCCCATGCACCATTTTCCACTAAAAACTTCCGGGTGTCCGTTTTTGGGCATCCGGACTCCAAATTAAGCAAATAAATAGTCGTTTTCAAGCGTTTTTCCGTGCTGAATCCATCTACGACCTCTGTTTGGCCTAAATCTTTCCAGAAATTTCGGCAAACCCAGCCGAAGGCCAATACAGTAAATAAAGCACACAGGGTCCATCAATAGCACCCAATTGATGCACTGTGGGCCAGGTACACCAATACTAGGTGTTCTAACAGTGGATCCATCGGAAAAACACTGCATGGGAACTAGGGCCACTACATCCTCCCCCACTAAAAGAAAGTTTCGTCCTCGAAACGAAACAGAGCAAAAACAAACGTACCTCAGCCAGAAGTCTCGAACAGAAAAGGGTAGGCATCTCGCATCGCCGTCTCAAGCTCCCAGGTAGCCTCTCGCTCCTCATGGTTGCTCCAAAGGATCTTCACATAAGGTATTGCCCGGTTGCGCAATTCCCTCACCTCACGAGCCAGAATCCGCAACGGGCGCTCCTCGTAAACCAAGTCCTCGCCGATATCCAAGGATGCGAAGTCAATGACATGAGACGGATCGAACACATATCTCCTCAAGGCCGAAACATGGAAGACATCATGAACACCAGCCAAGCGGGGAGGTAGAGCAACTCTATAAGCCACAGGGCCTACCCTCTCAAGCACCTCAAAGGGTCCAATGAAGCGGGGACTAAGCTTCCCACGCACTCCAAACCTCCGGACCCCTTTCGAGGGCGAGACCTTCAAGAAGACGTGATCACCAACCTGGAACTCAAGGTCTCGCCGCCGAACATCTGCATAACTCTTCTGGCGACTCTGGGCCGTCTCCAAGTGCCGACGAATAACACGGACTTTCTCTTCCGCCTCCAGCAGTAAATCTGGCCCCAGCGTCCTCCTCTCACCCACATCACTCCAGTATAGGGGCGACCGACACTTGCGTCCGTACAACGCCTCAAACGGAGCCATCTGAATGCTCGCTTGAAAGCTGTTGTTGTACGCGAACTCAACCAGGGGTAAGTGTCGGTGCCAACCTCCTCCAAAATCCATGACACACGCACGCAACATATCCTCAAGCGTCTGAATGGTGCGCTCTGACTGACCGTCTGTCTGTGGGTGGAATGCCGTGCTGAAACTAAGCCGAGTACCCATGGCTGACTGTAAGCTCCCCCAAAACCGTGACACAAATCTCGGGTCTCGATCTGAAACAATGGACGCTGGTACTCCGTGCAGCCTCACGATCTCATCCAAATAAGCTGTGCCAAGCGCTCCAAGGACCAAGTCATCTGTACAGGCAGGAAATGAGCTGACTTGGTAAGTCTATCAACAATCACCCAGACTGCGTCGGCTCCACTCTGCGATCTCGGTAGCCCAGTCACGAAATCCATGGTGATGTGGTCCCACTTCCATTCGGGAATTGGAAGGCTCTGCAACTTGCCAGCAGGAACACGATGCTCTGCCTTCACTTGCTGGCAAGTTAAGCACTGAGCAACAAACCTTCCAATATCCCGCTTCATCCCTGACCACCAAAAGTGTGCCTTAAGGTCCTTATACATCTTAGTACCTCCAGGATGGATGGTATAAGGTGTATAATGGGCCTCTCTCAAAATCTGATCTCTAATCTCCAAATCTGATGGCACACAAACTCGGTCCCTGTACCGTAGTACTCCCGAGCTGTCCACTGAAAAATCCCCTCTCTGATCTACCTGAATCTGAGCCCTGATCCTCTCCAAGTGGGGGTCCTCACTCTGCGTCTCCCTGATCCTGTCCAGCAGAGTGGGCTGCAAGACCATAGTCATAAGCCTCGCAGAGACCCCAGGGGATACTACCTCAATCTGAAGTCGCCTCATCTGCTCTATCAGCTGTGCCTGCTGGGTAATCATCAAACTCAAGCTATGCACTGACCTCCTGCTCAAAGCATCTGCCACCACATTGGCCTTGCCGGGGTGGTAAAGGATACTCAGATCGTAATCCTTTAACAGCTCCAACCACCGGCGTTGCCTAAGGTTCAGCTCCTTTTGGGTGAACAGATACTTTAAGCTCTTATGATCTGTATAAATCTCACAATGCTCACCATAGAGGTAATGCCGCCACAGCTTCAGTGCAAAAACAACAGCTGCAAGCTCCAAGTCATGTGTAGGGTAATTCTTCTCATAATCCTTTAATTGCCGTGAAGCATAGGCAATTACCCTACCATGCTGCATAAGAACACAACCCAGTCCACTGTGTGAGGCGTCACTGTAGATCACGAAACCCTCTCCCATAACCGGCAGTGCAAGAACTGGTGCGGAGATCAATCTTCTCTTCAGTTCCTCGAAACTCTGCTGACATCGCTCGGTCCAAACAAACTTCGTCCCCTTCCTTGTCAAGCTGGTCAGGGGAGTAGAGAGCTTCGCAAAGCCCTCCACGAACCGACGATAATAACCGGCTAGGCCCAAGAAACTCCGTACCTCAGAAACCGTCGTCGGCCTCGGCCAATCCCGAACTGTGTCAATCTTCGTCGGGTCGACCGCTACTCCAGCAGCTGAAACAATGTGGCCCAAGAAAGCAACCTCCCGAAGCCAAAACTCGCATTTCTTTAGCTTGGCATACAGCTTTTATCACGTAGAAGCTGCAGCACTATCCTCAAGTGCTCCTCGTGCTCCTCATCGCTCCGGGAGTAAATCAGGATGTCATCAATGAACACAACCACGAATCGATCCAAGTACGGCTGAAAAACCCGGTTCATCAGATCCATGAATGCAGCTGGGGCATTGGTCAAACCGAACGGCATAACCGTAAACTCATAATGTCCATACCGGGATCTGAACGCCGTCTTGGGAATGTCCTCGGCCCTCACCCTCAGCTGGTGGTAACCTGACTGGAGATCAATCTTCGAAAATACGGAGGCTCCCTGTAGCTGATCAAACAAGTCATCAATCCGTGGCAGAGGATACTTATTCCGGATGGTCACTTTGTTCAGTTCCCGGTAGTCCACACATAAGCGAAGTGTCCCATCCTTCTTCTTCACGAACAAAACAGGCGCTCCCCACGGCGAAACACTGGGCCGAATGAAGCCTCTGTCCAAAAGATCCTGTAACTGGGCCTTCAACTCTCTCAGCTCGGCAGGCGCCATCCTGTAAGGTGCCTTCGAGATTGGTGCGGTTCCGGGTACCACATCAATCACGAACTCAATCTCCCTCTCTGGCGGCATGGTCGACAGCTCAGGGGGAAACACATCGGGAAACTCGCGGACCACTGGAATATCCTCGAGTCCCCGTGCCGCCGTAGGCACCTCAACAATCGTCGCCAGAAATGCGGTGCATCCTCTACTCATCAACCGCCTGGCCCTCGCTGAAGAAATAGTCAAGGCGAACAAGGAGCTCTGACAGCCCTGGAAGACGAACACCTCCTGCCCCGGCTCACGAAGAGTAACAGTCCTATCGCGGCAATCAATGGTGACATAATATCTCGACAACCAATCCATACCCAGAACAACATCGAAATCCTGGAGCTGTCGTAAGACAAGCAAGTCGGCCGGCAGAATCCAGGATCCCAACTGAATGGGGCAATCTCTACAGCACTCCTCAACATGAAGAACATGACCCGGTATCTCAACCTCTAATGCAGATGATAAAGAAGCTACCGCTATACCATGCAAGGATGCGAATGATCTACTAATGAATGAATGAGAAGCACCGGTATCGAAAAGAGCCCGAGCACGGACTGATGAGATCAGAATAATACCTGCGACGACCTGCTCTGCTGCGAAAGCATCCTCAATCTGAGCGGCATATACACGACCGCTCGGTGCCGGGGGACGTCGCTCTGGCTGTCGAGAAGAAGAAGAGCGAAATCTGGCCTGCTGTAGGCTGCAGAAGGTCCGGCTGGCTGGTAAGGAACGGTCGGTGCTGATGCAGAAGAAGGAGCTGGATGGCCGGCCCTGGGACAAGCACTCGCAATATGGCCGGCCTCCCCGCATCGAAAACACCGGCCCTGTCTCTGCGGGCACTGAGTCGGCGGATGAGGGCCTCCACAGATAACACACCGATCTGAGCGCTGCTGGCGAGAAGTCTGCTGGGGGACTGCTGCTGTCGCGGGGGTCGACGCTGCTGCTGCTGCTGCTGTGACTGTCGAGACGCCCCCGATCTCTGGCGTCCCTGGTGCCCCCGGCCCTGAGGATGGAAACGCGGAGGTCTCGGGGGTCCCTGCCTGCTAGACTGCCCCTCCTCCGCAGAAGCCGGGCGCTTCGCCCCAGAAGTCGCTACAGGGGCCGGAGATACCTCATCCATCACGGCCTCTCCACACTCCACATACAAGGCCTGCTCCATCGAGGCCTCCACGGTCTGCAGTCTGCGGGAGCGGACGAACTGGTAGATGTCTCGACGAAGTCCTCTCTCAAACATGTAAACACGATGGCTCTCGTCTCTGGCCACATGAGGCACACATGCCAACAGCTGGTTGAATTCCGCTATGTACATGTGCACCGGTCTATCTCCCTGGCGGAGATTCTTCAACTGCTCCTCCAGCCGCTGTCGGACACTCTCCGGAAAGAAGGCTCCCAGCAACATGCTTCGGAACTCGGCCCAGGAAAGAAGCTGCGTCCCAGGTGGACCAGCTGGTCGCACACGCCGCCACCACGCCTCGGCGTTGCTCTCCAGAAAATGGGTAGCCAGAATGACCCGATACCTCTCATCCACAAATAAGCTCTCAAAGTGGCGCTCCATGGTGGTAATCCAAGTCTCGGCTGCCCAAGGCTCAGCATCCATGCCCGAAAAGCGGGGCGGATCGAACCGCCGAATCTCATCAGCAAATCAACAACCTCCCGCTGCTCTGTCTCAGTCAACGCTCCCGTCGCCCCGGCCGGTGGCCTACTCGAAACCGGCTCAGCAGGAACCGCTGGCGCAGGCTGCACCACAGGGGGTGCCACAACAGGGGAAGAAGGCACCGGCGAAGCCTCAGGGGGTGCCACTGCCGGCTGTGCTCTCTGCTCCAATAAGAGCGTCAGCCGCGCCACTGCCTCCTCCTGGCGTCTAGCCGCCTCAGCCATCTGTGCCATCTGGGCACGGAGCTCCTGAATCTCAGCCTGAGGTCCTCGCCCCGAGTCCTCCTGCTCGGGCTCTGAGGACGAAGGCTGCGAACGCGTCACCATCGAACGTCGAGGAGGCATCCCCACCTGAGGGACAAAACAAACAATCAGAACCAGAAGCAACACTCGACCCAATCTAGCGAAAGTCAAAAGGCATGTCCCCCTTTCCGAAGCACTATGTTGTCTGCAGCCAACATAGTCGCTACAAAAGGAAGACATGTCTATCACTCGTCCCTATCCACTCGGGAGAGTTAGATACCCAATCAAGACTTTCGCTAAAAATCTCGGCTCTCACGTGGGTCATCCTAGGGTTTAACCATAAGCCTAGGGTTCCTAAGTCCTCAAGACCTACATCCTAGGCTCTGATACCACTCTAATCTGTCACGCCCCGGGGTCAGAACTGTACCCCGGGCTCGCCAACAGATCCGCCGCCCCTACAGGAAGCCCCGTAGAGACGTAGCGTCTAACCTGCAAGTAAGTATCTAAACTAACAGATATCAGAGCTGTATAAGTAAAACTAACAGTAACAAGAAGTAAATCTGTCCCACAATAAAATACATAAAGTCCTTACACAAATACAGGAGTCTCTCAAAAGAAAATAGAAGAGTACAACTCGATACCTCACTACAAAATCTCTCACACTAAAAGACACAACCAAAAGTACATCGGGTACCTCTACCTCTCACTGCTGCTGAAAGGGAAAAGATCTACCTCGCGATTCCCTTACCTCGGTCTGTAGGAGCTGGATCAGCAACGGGCACCGCAGGAACTGGAGCTGGAGTCCCTGGGGAAAAGACACCACGACGGGTGTGAGAACTACCTCCCACAGTAGTTCTCAGTGGGTGCCGCCAACAAGCCCGACGGCCTGCCCACTAAGTCTACAAGAGGCATAAAGTAACAAAAGAAAAAAAATGCAGTATAGAAAAGCTGGAAAGTAAGACATCTACTGCTACTATGCCCCTATCTAAATGCTCAAGGAAAAAGGACCGAAGACCAATATGTCTCTACTGATGCTCGACTCAAGTCACCCAATCCAAACTGACTGCCCAAAGGGTCCAGTCAAACCTGCGCCTACCTACTGCTGTAGGTATGTCCGTAGCTGCCAAAACTGGCTCAGCCAGAGGGACGATGTCCATGACTGCCAAAACTGGCTCAGCCAGAGGGACACCAACATCGACAAGCCGCAATAGAAGTAGCAAGCCCAACTCCGGAGTGGCACTCGTGGGTAGCGACCCCACCGAGCAAAGTATCTGCGCATCTCTGTCGATCTCAAGTATGGCTCCTGCAGGCTATGATCCAATCACTGTCTCACTCGCTAACTAAGAATCCACACTGTCCCAATGATCATCTCCCAAAGATCCCAGTCCCACATGTCACTATCTCAAATGATGAACAAACTATAGACTGCTGCCAACTCTACTCGGTCCCCAGACACGAGTACAATGCATCCAAAGCTACTAAACCTCCCAACCCACAACTCAGGGGAAGACCACTATGTCCAAGATGACAAAAGTAACAATGACATGGGAAAACTACAGCAAGGCATAAATCCAATAGTAGCCGTCTGAGGATGACATACAATGCATAATAGATGTGCTAAGTCAAGTTTTTCTTCAATTTGTGGTTCATATGATGCAAGAGTTCCAAAAAGATCATCAATTTTAGCAATTATTAACTGTGGTTACTAACATATAATTTGCACAGATTTATTAGCTCACATACTATCATGCATGCATTTATAATTGCAGAATTAGAGTGCAGACCATAGAATTTGAAAGCAGAATCACCCACCTGAACACGCTAACTGTCCGGGACGGTACAGATAAACAGTCCAGGAATCGACAATTTCCCAGATCCACAGAGCCAGGAGCACAGAAAAAGTGCTCTTACAGTCCTGGGTACAACAACAACGCACAATTACAACCAATTAACACATAACAATCACATTCCAAAAATCTGCATACACAGTTACTGTTCACACGCGAATTTCACCTGAAAATAAATTTTTTAAAATTCCAATAAAAATATCACGACGATCCTCGCGAAGAGTAGATGTCGATAGGCTCTTGAATCGTCGAAATCCGATATCCAGAAGTGAAGATAAAATTCCGCGAAGCCGCTGCTGTCAAGATTCCAAACTGTAGCAAAGGGGCGTAAAAATGTACCCCAAACCCTCAAAAAAACTCATTTCTGGGAAGAATGATCAACACGGAAAACGTAGATATACCTCTTGTGCAACCGCTGGCGATGAAATCGTCCAAAAATGTGGTCGGGGTAGCTCTGTAGGTCTCCCAGAAGAAAATACGACGGTAGTGGGCCTCAAACTGTAAAACGTCGCTCCGCACTACGAGGTAAGAAACACAGTCATCACGGCTTCCAGATTTTCTGAAATTTCTCCAGGGGTTAGCTAAGAGGGAGAGGAAGATTTTTCATAAAGGGATCAAGAGCTGGTTCTCACGGGAAAAGAGTGAAAAAGCCAGCCCAAGGTGACCTATATATAGGCCTCAAAGAAAAAGCCCCAAAAAAAATCAAGTCAATGGGCTCGGGCCCAAACTTTCGGGCGCCCGAAAGATTTCGGGCGCGCACAGTGCGGCCCGGCCCAAAACTTTCGGGCGCGCACAGTGCGGCCCGGCCCAATACACGCCGTCGGCCGGGATCCACGATCCGTCCGACCCGCCTCGGAGCCCGCCACGTGTCGCCCGAACAGCGAACACCGAAGCGGGCCACTCACCGCCCGCCACGTGTCCGCTCCCCGGCACAGTAAGGCGGCGGCGCCCGCCAATGAGCGGGCGCCACGTGTCCGCCCGGTTGACCCGCTGCCCCGGCCGACAGCGCGACGTGGGTCGCACGTGGGCACGCGCCCCGAGGCACCTACCGCGCGTCCGGTGCACCGCGCACGTTGCACCCGCCAATCAGGTGATGACACGTGTCTCCTGCACCCGGTCCACGCCTACCCCAGCAATTCCGTGGACCGCGCCGCGTGCACCGACCAACCGGTGACTGCCACGTGTCCCCCGCCTGGTCCATGCACCGCCGCGCTCCACCCGGTAGACCGCGCGCCCTGGGCCCGCCAATCAGGCGGTGCCACGTGTCCATGCGCCGGGTCTGTGCACCCCGCCGCGCTGCTCTGTGGACCGCGCATCGCAGACCGGCCAATCAGAGCCTGCCACGTGGCATCCCGGCGGTCTACGGCCCCTCCCATGCACCAATTTCCACTAAAAATTTTCGGGTGTCCGTTTTTGGGCAGGGTCCATCAGTAGCACCCACTTGATGCACTGTGGGCCAGGTACACCAATACTAGGTGTTCTAACAGTGGATCCATCGGAAAAACACTGCATGGGAGCTAGGGCCACTACACTGTGGGCGCCTGAAACGCCCATAGCGCGCCACGTGGCCCGCTCCGCGCCCCGCGCGCCTGCCAATCGCGGCGTGCCGCGTGGCAGCGCGGTCCACGGCGGGAACCGTGGTCCGCGGTTCACGGCGGGGCAGCCGGGTCGCTGCGCCTGCCAATGGGCGGGCAACACGTGGCCTGGAGGGGTCCACGGTGCGCCGCGCCCGGCGCGCTGTCGCGCATGCGTTGACCGCCCAATCAGCGCGTGACACGTGGCATGCCATTCGTTGGCTGGTCCCGGTGCACGCCAAAACCTGTGGACCGGCCTGCCCGCCGCCGCGCACGCGCCTGACAACGCCCGCGCCGCCGCGCTCCACCGTTGCCCGTCGCCGCCGTCGCTGCCCTTGCCTGCCGGAACAGTAACAAATGCCTCGAAATCCGTGTTTTGGCATCCGGGCTCCGAAAAATACATGTAAATAGTCTATTTTCATCGTTTTCGCACACTGAATCCAAAACCGATGTCCGATTTGCCAAATTCCACTTCTAAAATTTGTCGAAAGCATTCGGACAGGTATTCTTAATCCAAATTTTTGCGCTGGGTCCAATTCTGAGGTCTGATTTGCGCGCAACTATCATCAACACACATCATAGGCCTTCAGAAGCTACAATTCACTCCGTAAGACCTTCGCAGAAATCCGGGTCATCACAATAAAAGTCCAGTTCGAAAAGTCACACATCTCCGAAAAAACCCCATTAGAACCCCAATATGGAAAGACACCGTTGTGGGCCGACGTCACAACGTCGCCAGATGAAGACTGAGAAGATGCCTCGAGAATACTGCTAGAGGCGAAAAGACTATTCTGGTAAAGCGATGGCACCGGAATCATCATAGGGGAAGAAGACGATGCAAAGAGAGCCGCAAACAATCGCCCTCAGAAAGCAGCAACAATTAATGAAGAAACGACGAAGGACAGATTCACCGAAAACCAAGAAAAATCAACACATGTGTGCAAATTCCTCGGGCAGTGAGCAGATATCTTGCCAGGGTACGGAGATGATCAAAGGCATCGTGATGCACACCAAGTTTTTTGACTCAACTTCGACAATCACTCGAACGACATATCAGGCGATTGCCGAGGGGGCATTGTTGAGACCAAAATTTTTGCAACCTTGAGAAGTGACACGTGGCGTATACTATCGGCTAAAGAGATCAGCCGACGGAAGAATGACTCAACCAAAGAAGGATCAACGTCCCGATCCGGACTGATCTCAGTCGCGTGAGAATGCAGCACGCGATGCATGCCATCGTCTAGAGGCATTAGCCGATAAGAGAAGCAGCCGACAAGAAGATTATTGCCTCATCCAGGAGCGATTTCGGCTAAAGAAGGACATCAAACCATCCCGGTCAAACGACGAAATAGGCGGAGTCAGAGTCAGTATTCGGCTGATCGGGCCAAAGAAGGAAGGCTATGGAAAGGAAGGGTGCGAGATTGAGGACGCGAATCTCGCAACGGATCCCAAAACAGCAAGCGGCGTCCAGCATTGGAAAGCACCGAGGATTGTGCGTCGGCGCGATAATAAGGGGATGAACCTGGATGGAAGAATGACTATTATTGTGAGGACCCGAATCCCCGCGAAAGGATTACTGTTTGATCAGCGGCTTCTAGAGGCCTATGTTGTGTGTTGGAGGTGTTTGTGCACGAATCGGACCCAAGAAATGGACTCAGTGCGTAAAATGGATCAAGAGTGCCTATTCGAATGCCCTCGTTGATTTTTAGAAGTAGTTTCGAGCGAAACGGACATCGGATTTGGATTCAGCGCGGAATGTTTGGCTTGCACTCGTGCTACCAAACAAACGCAAGTTCGTGATCAGCAGCGCCTTTTCCAATTTCTTATGCGTCTACGGCCGGAGTTCGAGGCCTTACGAGGCCAACTTCTTCATCGATCTCTGCTACCCACCATTGATGCTGCACTCGCCGAGCTTATTGCAGAGGAAACTCGACTTCGAGTATTGCATTCCTCTAGAGCTTCAACACCGAGTATACTTGCTGCTCCAAATCAAGTTCCTCCTGCTTCAGTTGTTCTTTTATCCGAGTCCGTGAGTTCCTCCGCCTCGTTTGGCCCTCGGAAGAACAAACGCCATATCCAATGCAAATATTGCCAACTCTGGGGGCATTCTATTCAGGACTATAGGAAAAAGAAGTGGGTTGATCAACATCGACAGTCTCCACGCGGTCATCCTGTTGCTGCTTCTACTCTACAGTCTGAGCATCCTTCTTCTAACGAAGTGGGACATAACACTGCCTCTACTCAACTTAGTTGGCCTCAACTAATGCATCTACTCCAACAGAGCAATTTGAATATATCGCCTCCGAAAGAGCCAGAATCTAGTCCTCAGACATCATCAGCACCACCAGGTTTTGGCTCCCTTTCAACACCTAGCTTTGGAGGTACTTCTAAGAATTCCTGGATTTTAGACTCAGGTGCTTCTTTTCATATGACTCCCAATAACTCATTACTTTCTTCACCTTCCCTTTTGTCTTCTCCGCTCAATATATTCACTGCTGATGGTACACCTCTTCCTGTTACTCATTCTGGTACATTATTACCTACCATTAGCAATTCTGCAAAATTTTCAGTACCCTCTGTTTTGCACATACCAAAACTTTCCTTAAATCTTTTATCTGTTGGCCAAATTACTGATCATGATTGCACAGTTATATTTGACTCATCTTCTTGTCATGTTCAGGATCGTCGAACAGGGAATTTGATTGGACAGTGCCATAGGCAAGATCGCTTGTACTACATGGATCATCTGCATCTACCATCCAACCATGCCTTCTTTAATGCCGCCACAGTCTCCACCACCTCTAATTCCACCACCTCTAATACTGCTTTATGGTATCGTCGCTTAGGTCATCCTTCTTCTGAACATCTTAATGTCTTAGTTCGTCGTGGTGTTTTAGGCAAATTTTCTATTTCCAATAATTTTAGTTGTATGGGTTGCAAACTTGCTAAACATACTACTAAACCTTTTCCTATAAGTAATTCTATTTCTCATGCTGCTTTTGAATTAATTCATTCTGATGTTTGGGGCCCTGCTCCTATTTCTACACGAATTGGCAATCGATGCTATGTGATCTTTGTTGATGATTATTCTCGTTTTACCTGGATATATTTCATGAGCAATCGGTCTGAACTGGTGCAAATATATAAAAATTTTACTATTATGATTCAAAATCAATTTGGTACAAATATTAAAATTTTTCGTTCAGACTCTAGAGGTGAATATACCTCTTATGAATTCAGAAATATTCTTGCAAGTCAAGACACCTTACCTCAGCTTTCGTGCCCATATGCCCACCAGCAAAATGGGGTTGCTGAACGAAAGCATCGTCATATTATGGACACTGCAAGATCTCTTCTTTTTGATGGTTCTGTGCCAGCACAATTTTGGGCTGATGCTGTTAATACTGCTGTTTTCTTAATCAATATTATGCCTTCTAGTGTCCTATCAGGTGTCTCTCCTAGTGAGCGGTTGTTTGCCAAACCTCCCTCATATGATCACTTGCGCGTCTTCGGTTGCACTTGTCTTGTCCTGCGACCTCCTCACGAACGAACTAAATTATCTCCTAAATCTGCTATTTGTATCTTTCTAGGGTATAGCCTCGAGCATAAAGGGTATCGCTGCTATGATCCCAACATGAGACGTCTTCGAATTTCTCGTGATGTGATTTTCTTTGAGCACCTTTCCTATTATGCCCAACCCGTACCAGCCACTGCAACATCACCATCCCACAATGTTGATCTTTCCTTTTTGAATGATTCATTTTCCCAAGAAAATTCTCTCTCCTGTCACTTCTCCTGCAGATGACACTGAAGTACATGCACCTTGTGATAGCCCCTCCATCGAAGCTCCAATCGACGATCCTCCGACATCCGTGCGTCGTTATCCTCTTCGAGAACGCCAGCCTAAAAGGTTCTTTGGTTGTATTACCTCACATTCTCTTTCTCCACAATTTCATACCTTTCTTGCTACTATCCATACTCACCAGGAACCCCGAACGTACCGCCAAGCTGTTGCCATTCCTGAGTGGCAAGATGCTATGTCTGAAGAACTTAAGGCTCTTCATCACACTGGCACTTGGAAACTTGTTCCCCTTCCTCCAGGGAAGGTTCCAATCAGCTGTAAATGGATCTACAAAATTAAGACAAAGTCTGATGGCTCTATTGATCGCTATAAGGCTCGCTTAGTTGCTCGTGGTTTTACTCAAGAGTATGGCATTGATTACGAGGAGACATTTGCTCCAGTTGCTAAAATGACATCTGTTCGCGTACTTATAGCTGTTGCTGCTTCTCGTGGATGGCCGTTGTATCAACTTGATGTTAAAAATGCATTTTTACATGGTGATCTTCATGAAGAAGTTTACATGCAACCACCTCCTGGCCTTAATCACCCACCTGGCCATGTATGCTTACTTCGCAAGGCATTATATGGTCTTAAACAAGCTCCTCGCGCTTGGTTTGAGAAGTTCTCGGCTGTCGTTATTTCTGCAGGTTTTCATCAAAGTGAAAATGATCATGCGTTATTCATTCACTCTTCTGCTCGTGGTATTACTGTTTTACTTCTTTATGTTGATGATATGATCATCACTGGTGATGATCCCGATTTCATACAATTTATCAAGTCTTACTTTAACCGTCAATTTGAAATGAAAGATCTCGGGCCCCTCCGTTATTTCCTAGGTATTGAAGTAGCCTACGGTCCTAAAGGCTATTTGCTATCTCAACGAAAGTATACAGAAGATCTCATCCTTCGTGCCGGTTTTACTGACAATGACACAGTCAATACTCCGATGCAGTTCCATCAGAAACTAACTTCTACCATGGGTGAGCCGCTTCCAAATCCCACACGCTATCGAGAATTGGTTGGAGCTCTCATTTATCTCACTATCTCTCGTCCAGATATTGCTTATTCGTCCACATAGTAAGCCAGTTTGTTCAAGAACCAACTTCTGTTCACTATGCTGCCGTTCTTTGCATTCTCCGTTATCTTCGAGGTACTATTAATCAAAGTTTTTTCTTTTCTTCCACCTCGAAACTTGAACTTCGAGCTTATTCTGATGCTGATTGGGCTGGGGACCATACTGATCGCCGATCTACCACGGGTTATTGCATTTTTCTTGGTGATTCTCTTATTTCATGGCGAGCAAAGAAACAAAATATTGTCTCCAAATCCAGAGCCGAAGCTGAGTATCGTGCTATGTCTACTGCGGCTTCTGAGATTGTTTGGCTTCGTCGTCTTCTTAGTGATGTTGGCGTTACTTGTTCTACTCCGACACCTCTAAATTGTGACAACCAAAGTGCAATCAAGATTGCTAATAATCCAGTATTTCATGAACGCACTAAACATATTGAAATTGATTGTCATTTCGTTCGACATCATTATCTTAATGGCACACTTGCCTTGCCATTTGTATCATCTCACCTCCAGCTTGCTGATTTTTTCACAAAGTCTCATACCACACACCGACATCAATTTTTTTTGTCCAAACTCTCGGTGTTTAACCCACCTTAAGTTTGCAGGGGAGTGTTACCATATATATTATTATCCTATATATTATTTCTTTGTTAGGATTGTAATATTTATATTACCATATATTTTACTTTCTTTACATGGTATACTATCATATATATTTCTTTATTGTTATGGTATATTACCTTTCTTTACATGGTATGCTACCATATATATTGTTATGGTATATTACCATATTTTCTTTATATAACAGGATACAATCCTGTTCTTCCATATAAAACTTCTTCCTTCTCTGTATATAAGAGAATGGGTTTAAATAAATAATATATACAAAATTTTTCAATTCTCTTGTTTCAATATTATTGTAGTTTATCATTTTGTTGCACTGTATTTTAAAGTTATTTTTGTTTTTTTATCTTGTAATTTGCCAGTCTCTAAATTACTATTAATAAATCCATTGTTTTACACAAAATTTACTAACTTGATTAAAAAAACACTGGTTAAATATTAAAAAATATAAAATAAATCTCAATAATAGGCTCATTAAAAAATGTTATCATGTTCTTTTAAATTTTGTTGTTGTTATTTTTATGGACTTAATTATTTCTTCTACCTAAATGAATTGAGTATATGCTCTATCACTTTTATAATATTTTTTAACATTTTTTACATAAAATTTAATTTGAAAAAAAAATAATATAGCGTAGAAAGTGAAAAAATATGTAAAATACAGTATAGTATAATTAAGCCGGTTAATTAATCAAATTGGGGAGTTATGCTAAACTAATTTATGATTTTGTCAAATTTAACGACTTTAATTGCTTCTACGCAAATAAAACTAGAATAATCAATGATTACATCTTATAAAGTTCCCATCTGAACTAATTAGATTTTCTCAAATTAAAAGAAAATAATAATTAAAGAGGTGTCAGGCGAACACACACACACACACACACAAAAAAAAAAGAAAAAAAGGAGAAGATGAGGGGCCTATTTTAATAGCTAGGCCAATAGCTTTAGGGCTCTTAGTACATTTTTTAAACTTTTTATAGATGTATAAAGAGGAAGGGACAGGCACGCCTTTGGTAAGCTTCTTTTTCTAAAGGCTCTTTGTTGAACTCAATAAGAAATCGGATCTTTCAACCTTTTGTATGCGCTTTGTTTGCTAAAGGGGGACAAATATTTTGGAGTGGCAAGAATATAGAATTTATGGTGGGTGTTTGTTTGTTGGAGAGAGAGAGAGAGAGAGAGAGAGAGAGAAAATATTGCTTTCACTCACTGTGTGTGTATATATATACAAATACTATAGTATCAACCGTATCAAGTACTTGATATTATTAAATTTTTAGTTTTTAAATGAAGAAATGTGCAATTAGTATGGTAGTGGTTCACTAAGATTTAGTAAATTATTGATGAAATAGTATAAATCTTAAGTGATCATTATAATCATAACATTCTTTCATCTAAATACTGAAAAGTTAATAATACAAAATACTGTGTACTATTAATAGTATAGTAGCTAGATTATACATATATATATATATATATATATATATATATATCTATATATATATAATATATATAGTACCAAACACTTGGTACTACTATTGACTTTTCGATCATTGAATGAAGGTATGTACGATTAGTATTATAGTTTTTTCTTAAAATTTATACTATTTTATCAATAACCTACTAAATCCTAGGAGACCATTATTATCCTAACCGCGCATCTCTTCATCCAAGAGCTAAACTCAGTAATACCAAGTTTTTGTAACTATTGATAGTATAGAAGCCTCGTTCACATATATATATATATATATATATATATATATACAATATATATATATATATATATATATATATATATATTATCTAGATATATATAGTAGAGAAAGGAGAGAGAGAGAGAGAGAGAGTTCGACTATTATGTATGCTCAAGCACCAAGCAATTAGTGCTTGTAAATTTCCTATCGTTAAATCTATCACTTTGACTAATTTTATTACTTAAATAATTCTATTCCACGAAACACTCACTTAATCCAAAAAGGCCATTATTATCCTAACTACATATCTTTTCATCCAGAAAGTACAAACCTACAAATAAAAATAGTTTATTACTTTTAAAAATATTAGTGCTCAATTTATACTATATATATATATATTATATATATATATATATATAGATATATATATATATGGATAATTGTCTGTGTAATCTAAAATCTGAAGAAATCTGATTTACCCCTCTATTTTTTTCTTTCCAATATACCCTTCATACGTTCCACCGTTATTAAAAAATAACCCTACCGTTTCCCTTTGTTAAGTTAACTAGGGTTAAACTAGGTTAAATAATAATCAGAGTTGAAAACTAGCAGATATACCTATTTTGCCGGGGTTTTTAGGGTTTAGGGTTTAGGGTTTAGAATTTTTAGGGTTTTAGGGTTAGGGTTTAGGTTTTAGGGTTTAGGGTTTAGGGTTTTTTTTAGGTTCTGGGTTTCGGGTTTAGGGTTTATAAGGGTTTTAGGATTTAGGGTTTAGGATTTTTTAGGGTTTGGGTTTAGGGTTTAGGTTTAGGGGTTTAGGTTTTAGGGTTTAGGGTATATTTGAAAGGGCAAAATAGTAATACACACACATAACGGCAGTGTCCAAACGTACACTAACAGAGTTTAACTTCAGGGGTTTTATTTTGGAAAGAAGTTGGAACGTAAGAAGGTTAGTTTTAATATTAGCCTTCTAAGAGAGGTAAATCTGAAAACGGTACACTAACAGAGTTTAACTTCAGGGGTATTTGGAAAGAATTGGAACGTAAGAAGGTTAGTTTTAATATTAGCCTTCTAATCGAGGTAAATCTGAAACCAGGGAAATTTTTAGGAGTATATAGGATATGCCCCATATATATAATATATATAGATTAGTATATATATATATATATAGTATATATAATATATATATAGTATATATATATATATATATATATATATAGTCCGGCTAGAATACTATCGATAGCACCAAGCAATTGGTGCTATCAAGTTTTTAGCTCTAGGATGAAAGTATGTGCGGTTGGGATTATTGTAGTTTTCTAAGATTTTTACTATTCAACCAACCACCCACTAAACCCTAGGGCAATGTTTGGTTGAGGGATAAAGGGGGAATAACTCCTTTTATCCGCCAATTCTTGCACAAACAATATATAAAATGACATGGGATAACTTTTTTTTTATCCCTGGCTTAACGGGTTATTCTGGAATAACCCGTTAAGACTTATTCCTCTCCCCCCATGGAATAGGGTTTTATCCCTGGGGATAGTGAATGGGCAAAATTATAATTTATTATTTATAATTAAATTATAATATAAAATAAAATAAAATAAAAATAAAAATATAAAAATAATTATTATATAAAAATATAAATTATAATATAATAATAATATAAAATATAAATATAATATAAAGTATAAATATAATATAATTATAATATAAATAAAATAATATAAAATATAATATAATGTATAATATAAAATATAATTTATAATATAAATTATAAGACATAAAATATAAATTATAATATAAAATATAAAAAATATGTAAAATATAATATAATATAATATAATATATAATTTATTATTTTTATTCTTAAAATATAATATAAAATAAAAAATATTATTTTTTTAACATAATTTATTATTTATAATTAAATTGATTCAAATTTAATATAATAATTAAATTAATTTTTCTATAAAAAAATCTAAGGGCAAAGTTGGTATTTTTATAAAAATTCTATCTTCTTTTTCCACTATTCTCTACTATTCCACAATTTTAACCAAACACAATTTTAACTATTTCAGAGAATACCAACTTTTCAACCAAACGCAATTTAACTTTTATACTTTATTATCCTGGAATAGCAAGCTATCCCATCTACAAAAAAAATTTATACCTCTTAAATTTATCCCTGTACCAAACATTGCCTTAGGCTGCGTTTGTTTTTGGAATTTGGGGGTATATATGCAAATAATACTTCTTATTCTGCTAAACGCTAACCTTTTTTGCCAAAAAAAAATTATCCCGATCAAACCGGGTAATTCCCATTGTTTAGAGAATAACCCGTTTAATTAATCCCCTCCAACCATTGGAATTAGGCTATCCCGATGGTAAACCAAAATTTATATCTTCCCACTTTTCCTTTCTCATAGCCCAAAGCTTCCTCGGTAATCCCGCCCGCCTACCCTCGCCCTTCGCTGAGACGCCATCGTCTTCCTCCTCCAACCCTCTCTTACTCTTCTCCTAAAATTTAAAAGTAAATATAAAATTTAAAAATTAAAATTTAAATCTAAAAATTAAAATTTAAATTTAAAATTTAAAATTTAAAAATTCAAAATAAAAATTAAAAATTAATATTTAAAATTTAAAATTTAAAATTTTAAAATGTAAATTGAAAATTTAAAATTTAAAATTTAAAAATTTAAAATTTAAAATTAAAATTTAAAATTTAAGAAATTTAAATTTTAAAATTTAAAATTTAAATTTTTAAATTAAAATTTAAATTTAAAATTTAAATTTTAAAATTTAAAATTTAAAATTTAAATTTAAAATTTAAAATTTAAAATTTTAAATTTTAAAAACTTAAATTCAAAAATGTAGTTTTTTACCTATGTTGTACATCATTGTATATTGATTATACATAAGTAAAATGCATCATATATAGGCAAAGTTGGTATTTTGGATTACAAAAATTCTACTTTTTCTATTATTCTTCTCCAATTTGAAAAAACTTACCAATTTGAAAAAACTTACCAAACAATATTTGTTTTATTCAATAGAATAGGATAGAATATTGCCAAACATAAAATTCATTGTTTCCTTTCTATTCTAGAATATAAAGAATTATGGAAATAAAAAAATTAAGTCTTCTCAAATTATCCTATTTCCACACGCAGCCTAGGGACCACTATTATCC
>CM054954.1:7567357-7608592 GCA_029168755.2 Tillandsia fasciculata
TCTTGCCTTTTGATAATTAGTGCCCTCTCTGTCCCCCCTCCCCCACCCACCTTCCTCTCCATAAGATGCATTATGATTTTGTGCATTTACTTAGGATGAAAGGTTGAATGCGACATATGAGTTCAATTTTGATTTTGATTTTTTTTTTATAACTTTAGTACAGCTTCACATATAATGAGTTATTGTAGATTTTAGACAGGAAGAAAAGCAAGCAATGAGCCGACATTTAAATGCTCCAAACGCTTGTTAGTTTTTGAAATTTGCATTTCTGTTGATAGCTGTCTGTGTACGGTAATGCATTGATTGCTAACATTTTTTTTATGACATGACATCCAACTATATTGGGTTGATAATGAACCTTCATCTTTTTGTTTGGATGCGGTAATATAACCTTTGAAAACCCAATAAATAACCCAATAATTTCTCCTGTAGTAAGTGTGCATGACCGTCACCACCCGTTGCGGTTAATAAGAGAAGACAGCCAGGCCCTTAAGCATCTCATTTGGTTTGATTATGATGTCTCATTTTTATTTTACAGTTGGAAAGATAGTAGGGAACTTCTTCGGCCGAAAGAATGCTGTCCTCGGATAAAGACATGTTTAGTTGTTTTGATTGAGACCTAGAGCTGACGACGAAAACTTTTGTAGAACCTTATCTACACCGTTGGTGGGTCTGGTCAAAACCGGTCAATTCATAACCCACAGAAATGCAATTTTGTGCGGTTTTAATTCATAATTATAATTAGAGACTTATCAAGAACAGCGGGAACGTTGTTGCCTCTAAATTTCTGTGTTCTTCTAACAAATGCTTCTAATTTTACTAAATTATCTGTGTAATTTAATGGCCTTTTAGAAGGCGCATATTGAGTAACCAGAAATTTTGTCAAGATCTACTGAACTGATTTGCCATCATTTTAGTGTCAATAAATTTGTAAAACCTTAAAAAAGCTTGGTGTATTATAAATATGTGTGAAAGTCATTTCCAACCTCCAAACCGCATCATTTAATGTTTAATTATGCTGTTGCAGAAGGTTTTTCTGAGGTGATTTACTTTAGAATGTTGTTTAGGGTTTAGCATATACGATCAAACTGATTTGAACTGCTTGTTGAAGTTAGTGTTGTGCTAAAATTGCTGCTTCTTTCCGAATGAATGTTTTTTTTTTTTTTTTTTTTTTTTTTTTTTTTTTTTTTTTGTTGGTAGAAAAATCTTTGCCTTGAATGTTTGGACTCGGGACTGTTTTTTAATTGTGGAGTGGAATTAGATTAGGTAGTTTCTGAAGCCAGCCCTTTTAAGTCGGATTTACTTTTAATTCTATTATTTTTTAGCTGGTTATGTATTTATATCTTTTTGTGGGTTTTCCAAAGGGAATATCAGGTTTAGGGTTTTCAATTAGAGCATTCTTTTGTATTGATATTTTTCTATTGCAGTAAAAGTTCCATTTTATTTTGTTTTTGTGCTTTATTTATTTATTTATTTATTTTTATTTGTTGCATTTTTAACATTTGACATTACTTCGTAACACCTGAAACAGGGACACTCTTCTGTTTTATTTAATGAAAGGTGTAACTTTTAGACTTCTTGCCATAAAATTAAATAGCCGCCAAGAGAAAGAAAAGTTTCTTGTCTGGACTATTATTATTTCTAAGATGCCTATCTTATCAATCAAACAGGAATCTAACTACACGTGAGATTAATTTTATTGTTTGGGTTATTTCATTACGAGTCAAATGCAGTAATTAAAATTGCGAAAAGTGGCTCAACTACTTCAGAGGTAGACTGTTTTGTTCCAACTTCCAACTACATCAGGTGAAGAAAGTAATATTAAATAAGAAATAAATTTACATACCTAATTACTTTTTAAATAAAATTATTTTTTTCCTACAATGACAAGCTAATATACAAAATGCTAAATTTTTTAATTAGTTTGAAACTGCAGGTAACCTAACATATTATTTGGAGTTGCGGCACTCTCCATCATATCCATCCTAGATAGATGTATATAGTTTATAGTTGTAACTCTTGCGGGTGGCATGTTTATCACATAGGCGGGGCTTTTTTTTTTATTTTTTTTTTATTTATTTTTATATTTATGTATTTAGCGCTCTGATGTTTTTTTTTTTTTTTTTTTTTTTTTTTTTTTAATAGCACTACAAAATTTAAGTTTGTAAAAATAGCCTTATACTTGCCACGCGTGTGCTACGTGAGCGTCACGCAGGTGGGCTGGATCTGGTAGTATACTAAATGGGCTGGATCTGGTAGTATACTAAATTGAATACGATAAATTATTCACTGTATTTCTTATATTTATAAATACTTGTTTGGTAAACGGTGTTTGCACTGGATACGGGAACCATTAGTTGTGTTTAAATACGGAAACGATTCCCCGTGTTTAAATACGAGTTCCCATGTTTAAATACGAGGAACGGTTCCTCGTATTTAAATACGGTAAATAGTTTACCGTATTTAGACACGATAAATCATTTAGCGTGTTCTTCCCCTCTGCCGCCCACTTGGAAAAAACACTTTTAAATTTCAAAATTATATAATTTTCAAATAGGGAGAATACAATCAAACTTTGAAATAATAATGAAATACAACAATAAACAATATGAATATAATTTTACATCAACAGTGTGAATATAACTTTACATCACAACAGAATATCACTACTTGATGCATATCTCATCACATCATTTCACATCAAATTATATCCTATCACATCAATATGAATATAACAACATATATATAAAAGAACGTTAGGAAAGAATAGAATATCGATAAAAGATAAATACAAATCACATCATATCAGAACAATATAAATATAATAACGTATAAGGACAATGTAGGCTAATCAAATGGCTTGATAATGTTGAATTGGTTGAGATGTGAGTTAGTCATGCTCTCTGGCTGTGGAGGAGCTGAAGATGAGGGCTGATCAGCATGGGGAGACCGCGACAGTCGATGCCGTGGGCGCCTACGATAAACAATATTAGGTCGTCGAGAAAAATCATCTGGTACAAACTCCAACAAACTATATGATGGTGCATACCCCGACGTCGATGCTCCACCATGATCTACTGGCCATGGAGACATAGTATGTGGAAGTATCGGTAGAGTCTCAAAAACTGTCTTCATTTGATCAGCAACTTGTCTCAGAGTTGTGTATGCTCCACTTTATGAAATATCTGGTAGGACACTGATCTCTGAATGACATTGACCTGAAATGAAAACAGTATCATAAAAACTAAATTAACCTTTATTTGTATAAAAGAATAATAATAATAATAATAATAATATAATATATAATATATATATATATATATTATATATATATATCATATATATATATTATATTATATATATATATATATATAATATATATATATATATATAGTCCGGCTAGAATACTATCGATAGCACCAGTAATTGGTGCTATCAAGTTTTCAGCCGTTGGATGAAAAGATATGCGGTTGGGATTATAGTGGTCCCAAGATGATAGTAAACCCTAGGGGACACTATCATCTTAACCACACATCATTTAATCCAACGGCTAAAAACTTGATAGCACCAATGGCTTGGTGCTATCGATAGTATTCCACCCTAATTTATCTATCTATCTATATATATATATATATATATATATATATATATATATATATATATATTATATATATATATAGGCTAGAATACTATCGATAGCACCAGCACCAAGACATTGGTGCTATCAAGTTTTTAGCCGTTGGATGAAAAAATATGCGTTTGAGATTATAGTGGTCCCCTAGGGTTTTCTAGTGGTTGGGTTGAATAGTAAAAATATTAGGGGATCACTATAATCCCAACCGTATATCTTTTCATCCAACGGCTGAAAACTTGATAGCACCAATTGTTTGGTGCTATCGATAGTATTCTAGCCGTACTATATATATATATATATATATATATATATATATCAATAATCTCTCAACATGTCCACGTGACTGTTATGTAAAGGGTGGACGCTGTACTGGACTAGATATCCACCTTTAGGTGATACCCAAATACCACTGCATGTAGACAGATGTAACTCGTATATGATCGGAATCTACACGGGGGTCCACCTCTACTATATCCATTAATCGATCATCCTAATGTTGAATATGTATAGCATGAAACGCCGCCCAATTCTCATCCGCTCTAACTCGTGAAGTGATATGAGGTAGAGCAACTACTGTGCCGGGTATATGCTATATAATTCCAAAATGCCGAAGCACCCTATCTGGGTGATGAAACTCAATAATATGAAAATAGACTAAGCTTGTCTGTGCTCGCCATACCAAGGACCCCACTAGACAAAATGGTGGAATGACTCTAGTACTACATCTGTATATGGCCTTTATGTAATTTATTGTGAAAAGTACTTATGAAAACTAACTCGTTTTAAAATGAAAGTTATGTGAAAAGTACTTATAAAACTTATAATAATTAACTCACGTACTTGGGACTCTAACTGGTGATCCAGTTGATCACGATAAAACTCAATATCAGTCGTCCTGACATTGTCCCGAAAAGCCAGCCTAGAATTCTACCTGTTTCATTTATATCGTATTAGTAATGATAATATAAAATATTAAAAATTTGAAAAGAAAATACATACATGCAACCTAGTGGTACATTAATAAGCTTAGGCTGCGGTCCGACTATCTTAGGACGACCAATGTGCAGGTGGTTCCACGCCCATATCTCCATAAAAGGCTACTTAGAAACAAAAAAAAAAAAAATTTCATCGTTGAAATTAGTCAAAATAATATTAAATTAACCGACTTACTCTCAAGACATGAGAGGCGACCAAATCGATTCGGTAGAGCACTAACCCACCTATTGTGCTCCCGATTATTTGCAGACACTTACAATCGGACACTCACGACCACTGGCTCACCCACAGAGCTCGCACGACCAAAAATGACTAGTTTCGATCGTTTCGTGAAATTGCTCACCGACGCTTGTCGCTTTTCCAATCGAAATTGCCTGGGGCTCCTTTTTAATCTTCAACTAGAGAATAAACCATTCAATTTGGGTCTAAAGTCCCAAGAACCCTAAAACTCCAAACATGCCCTTGTTCCATTTTTATCTAAAATTACTACGATATTTTCGGAGAAACTTAAAGCAAATAGACATAGAAGCCTCCAGGGAACACGAGGATATCAATTTTAAAGAATTTAACAATAATCCTTACCGTTCATTTAAAACTTTAACCTTGTTCGCGAGCTCCACGAGCTCCCACGCATGCCGAAAGCTAGATCTGACCCTCCCACGTGACTCCCGAGGTCGAACTCTGCTAGAGCATCAAGTTTCGAGAAGAGAGAGAGAAAAACAAGAGGGAGGGAAAGAAAGTGCTCCTAGAAAGAGCTCCTTTCTCTCTCTCTCTGAGTGTGCGCGCGTGTGTGTGCATGTGTCGTGTTTGTATGGGGTTCACAAAGGAGGAAAAGTGGAGAGAATCCCCTTTTATAAAGCCTTACCCCCAAAATTATGAAAATATCCTTTATTGGGCACTCAGAGGGTCCAGATCCTCTTCCAGGGTCTGGTCCCCGAATGTTACCCCCAAGGAAACCCGCTGACGGTTCGAACCCTCTCACCAGGGTCTGGACCTCAAAGGTCACCTTCCAAGGTTTACAGAGAGGGTCCGGACCTGGCCCTCAAGGTCTGGACTCTGAACCCCTCTCAGTCCAGATTTTCTTCGTCGAAATTTTTTTAATTTTGCTCATTGGGATTCCAACATTCTTCTAATTGTTTCAAAAGTCTCAAAATCCAACTTGGACTTGTTCTCAGTTGTCTCTTGATTGTTTTCAGTCTATTGGTCAAAGTCCAATATTTCTTTATTTTCGTTTTCGCTTCGAAACCGCACCGAAAATGCTCCAACTAGCTTGATACTTCACCAGGAACATAGGAATAGTCCTTCAAGCTAGTTTTCACCATAACTCCACAATTTACAAAAGTCTAGGTCATTACAGTGCTACTACACTCCCAATCACTCATCTCATCACCCATCACCTATGGGTAATTGAAAACTAAAAGATATAGAATTCAACTCAAGTATAGTAGACAAAGTAAGATATCACCCCTATTCGATTTTATTCCCCACCTTTAGTTGACTTCGCTCGAGGTAGGGCGGCATTCGTTCTCCGAAACATCTAAGGAACTTCTCTTATTGTTGCGATCGGCTTGGGGAAGGGGAAAACCTTCCTTCCTCAAGCTTTCTCTCTCATTTCCCCTAATAGTTCCCAGCACTACTAGGCTTGAGTTTGCTCTATTTCTGGTTGCTCGGGTTCCCTCTAGGCAAACCTGATTCCTCCTCTATTTATAGGGAGACCGAAGGAGTGAAGGAAGGAAAAAGGGTTGACATGACCACACAGTGGATTTAATGTGGGCGATGTGGCAGAGGTAAGGTGTGTCATACGCCAGGTCCTTTGTCCGCATTTAATGAACCCCATCAAATGCGGCCTAGTCCCTCCACTTCCTTGCAATCACTAAACGACCCATTCTCTCCAATTGAAGGGTTAACTCCGTCCAACTCTTCTCATTAAGGAGATTCGGCTTCCAACAGATTCGGCTCTCGACTGACTTGCCCTTCAAGGGTTTGCTCATTCGGATTTTCAGTAGGTGCAACTACTGAAAGTGGCGTTCGGTACACACTCGGTCCAAAGAGGCCATTAGTAAATTATTATCATTATTGAAAATATGTATTAGTATAATAAAAATGTAAGTAATAAAACTACAACTATAATGCCAAAACATATATATATATATATATATATATATATATATATATATATATATATATATATATATATATATATATATATATGCTGGAATACTATAGATAGCAGCAAGTCATTGGTGCTACTAATTTTTTAGTCATTCGATTAAGGGATGTGCGGTTAGGATGATAGTGGTCCCATAGGGTTTAGTAGGTGGTTAGTTGAATAGTAAAAATTTATCCAAGGGCTGGAAATTTGATAGCACAAATTGTTTGGTGATATAGATAGTATTCCAGTCAGACTCATTATATATATATATATATATATATATATATATATAGAGAGAGAGAGAGAGAGAGAGAGAGAGAGAGAGAGAGAGAGAGTCCGGCTACTATACTATTAATAATATCAAGTTATTGGTGCTATCAAGTTTTCTACCCTTAGATCAAACCTTTTGACCATTTTCATCCGTTAGATTTTACTATTTTTTCAACCACTCATTAGATCAAGGGGCCCACTATCATCTCAACCACACATATTTTAATCCAAGTGTTAAAAACTTAATAGCACCAATGACTTGGTACTATTAATAGTATTCCAACCTAGCTCTCTCCTCTCTCTCTCTCTCTCTCTCTCTATATATATATATATATATATATAGAGAGAGAGAGAGAGAGAGAGAGAGAAAGAGAGAGAGAGAGTCCGACTACTATGCTATCGATAATACCAAGCATTTGGTACTATCAAGTTTTCTACCCTTTATATATATATATATATATATATATATATATATATATATATATATATATATATAATATATATATATATATATATATATGGATAGCATCCGTCATTAATGCTATTAAGTTTTTAACATTTGGATTAAAATATGTGTGATTGAGATGATAGTAAGCCCCTTGGTCTAATGGGTGGTTGAAAATATAGTAAAATTTAACAGATGAAAATGATCAAAGAATTTGATATAAGGGTAGAAAACTTGATAGCACCAAATGCTTGGTGCTATCAAGTATATATGGTTCATAGTAGCCGGACTCATATATATATATATATATATATATATATATATATATATATATATATATATATATAAACAACATGCTACTAGCTACCATATTCATGATTACATATTTGTCCAATCTATCTTATATGCCTAAATCCCTAACCGTTCATTTAGTTGGTTCTATCCTAGACCACGCACCATACCGGTACGCATTATATTACAATAAAACTCCTTGTCATGAGTTTACACTTATCTCGTTTCATTCCTTATTTTTAACCAATTTATTACTTTGATTATCTTTACATTTTACACTTTTTAATAAATTTATTAGTTTGGTTTTGTTACATCTCATTAAAAGTCGAATATAGATTTAAATTTGTAATTTGATTCTGATTTTGAATTCAAATTTTAAAATTTTAATTTTATTTTACATTTAAAATCATATTTAAAATTTAAAATTTAAATTTAATTTTTGAATTATTAAATTTCAAATTTTAATGTTTAAATTTTAAATTTTAAAATTTAGATATAAAATTTTAATTTAAAATTTAAAATTTAGATATTAAATTTTAATTTAAAATTTTAAATACAAAATTTTAAATACCAAATTTTAAATATTAAATTTCAAAATTTAAAATGTAAGATAAAAATTAAATTTGAAAATTTAAAATTTAAAATTTTAAAATTTAAATGATCTATTTTCATTTTAAAAATACAAATTTTAAAATTTTAATTTTTAAATTTTAAATTTTAATATAAATTTTTAAATGTTAAATTTTCAAATTTCAAATTTATAATTTAAGTTAAAATATTATATTTTAAATTTTTGTAGAAATTTAAAATTTAAAATTCAAATTCAAAATTTAAATTTAATTTCAAATTTTGAATTATTTTAAAATAAAATTGAGTAAAAAATTATTATTTACAAATAACAATTTTTTTTGTCAAATTTTTGATCTAAACTCAATCAAATATTTTACAAATTTTAATCAAAATCTATTATCCAAAGTAAAATTAATTCTGTAAAAATTATTTTTAAAAAATTTAGACCAAACAAGCCCTACAATGCGACCCACGAACGTTGCATGTCGTACATGATGTGAAACACTTCTATGAGTTAAGTAAGCAGTACAAGACGCCATAATGGATTAGTCAATAATAGCGATAAAATTATATTAGGGACCGATTTGGTGACTGTAGTAACGGTCAAATTAGTTTAGTTAAATCAAATTGACTAGTTTTAAGATTCAAATTATCTTACTGAATAGTCAATTGAGTTTGATTGTCCCACTTTTGAAAAGTGATTTTAGATTCAAAAGTAATTTTTATCTCAAGAGAGTGTTTGACGATATATTTTTTAGGAATAATTATCTGTGTAATCCTGAAATCTGAAGAAATATCTGATTTACCCCTCTTATTTTTTTCTTTCCAATATACCCTTCATACGTTCCACCGTTATTAAAAATACCCCTACCGTTTCCCTTTGTTAAGTTAACTAGGGTTAAACTAGAGTTAAATAATAATCGGAGTTGAAAACTATCAGATATACCTATTTTGCTCGGGTTTAGGGTTTAGGATTTAGGGTTTAGGGTTTAGAATTTTTTAGGGTTTTAGGGTTTAGGGTTTAGGGTTTTAGGGTTTAGGGTTTAGGGTTTTTTAGGGTTTTAGGGTTTAGGTTTTAGGGTTTAGGGTTTAGGATATATTTGAAAGGGCAAAATAGTAATTACACACAGATAACGGCAGTTCCAAACGGTACACTAACAGAGTTTAACTTCAGGGGTATTTTGGAAAGAAGTTGGAACGTAAGAAGGGTAGTTTTAATATTAGCCTTCTAAGAGATGTAAATCTGAAAACAGGGAAATTTTTAGGGATATATAGAAAATTGCCCCTATTTTTTAAATCTGATTCTGGTTTTTACCATCAATTTTCTAATTTTTGATATTCAAAATAAAAAACACTTAAAACCTATTTTTTAAAATCTGATTTTAATTTTGAACTCCAATTTTAAATTTTAAATTTTATTTTAGATTTAAATTCAAATTTTAATTTTAAACTTTAAAGTTTATATTTGAATTTTTAAATTTTAATTTTCAAAATTTAAAGTTTAAAATTTAGATATTAACTTGAAATTTAAAATTTAAAATTTAAAATTTCAAGAATCAAATTTAAAATTTAAAATTTAAAATTTCAACTTTAAAATTTAAAATTTTAAGTTTTAATTTTAAAATTACTGATTTTAAATTTTCAAAATTCAAAATTTAAAATTTTCAATTTTATTTTTCAATTTTGAAGTTTGAATTTTGAATTTTGAATTATAAATTATAAATTTTAAATTTCATGTTTTAAAATTTAAGTATTCAAATTTTAAATTTCAAATTTTAAATTTTAAATTTAAATTTTAAATTTTAAATTCTAAATTTATATTTTAAATTTGAAACTGGAAATTTTAAATTATATTTAAAAATTCAAATTTTAAATTTTGAAATTTATATTTTAAATTAAAATATCAAATTTTAAATTTTGTGCAAATTTTAAATTTTAAATCAAAATTAAAATTAAAATTAAAATATTAAATTTAATTTTAAATTTTAAATTGAAATTATTTTAAAATAAATTTTAGTAAAAAATTTATTATTTACAAAAGCAAAAAAGATTTTCCAAATATTTTATAAAATTATTTTAAAAAAATTATTTTTTATCTAAACTTAATTATAATTTTTAATTAAAATTAATTCTGCAAGACAAAATTAATTTTACAGAAATTATTTTTTAAAAATTTAGGCTAAAGGACCTTTAAACAAAGAATCCTATTATTTGAAATTATATTAGCAAACTCTACCTGTTCACTCCGTTGTCGCGTCTAATTGCGGCATTGTCCCCCCATTATATGAAGAATTGTTGGCCTGCCCTATCCATGCCACTAATGCATGCCATATGCTTTAAATTTTCATTTAATAGGAATTAAGTGTAGCATTGGTCCCCAACTTCTAACTATATATATTTTGATCAGCTATGAATGGCGTGTACATTCCACACCTAGTCCATTCTAGAATGGATATTTATTAACTCGTCACTTCGAAGTGACGAGTGAAATTTACTCCACCCTAGAATGAATGGGGTGTAAGATGTACACCCCATTTGGGATGTATATCTAGCATTTTCCTATTTTGATTCACAATCTTTTACTTTTCGTAGGTCCTAGTATTTTTTAGTTTTTTCACTTGTATCTCTTCTATAGAATAGAATGATCTAACAGTAAAAAATTTACAAGCAATATATATATATATATATATATAAATAAAGAGAGAGAGTGTGTGCTAGGCTGGAATACTATTAATAGTATCAAATCATTGGTGATATTAAATTTTTAACCATTAAATTAAAAAATGTGAGGTTGAGATGATAGTGGGCCTCCTGGGTTTTTTAATGGTTGGATAAATAGTAAAATCTAACGGGTGAAAATAATTAAAGGGATTGATCTAAGGATAGAAAACTTGATAACACCAAATGCTTGGTGCTATCGATAGTACCAAGTATTTGGTGCTATCAAATTTTCTACCCTTAGATCAAGTTCTTTAATTATTTTCCACATATTATATATATATATATATATATATATATATATATATATATATATATATAATGACAAATAAGATGTTAATTAATGCATAAAAGAGAGAAGACTTTAAATAAAATGATTAACGAAAATATTATGCTGCAAAAAAAAAAAAAAAAAAAAAAAAAAAAAAAATGAAGATTTGCGGGCAGAATGAACAGTGAAAAGCTCACATGGGCCAGGCCAGTGCTGCAATTAAAGCCCATTTATTAATCGGCATTGTCAGCTCATCTAACGCCAACCACCCAAACCCACTCCCCTCTTTTCCTACACTCCACCACCACGACAAGTTGACCAGGCACCAGGTCCACCACCCCTCATTATTATTATTATTATTATTATTATTATTACTACTATAAATAGATAAAAAAAACAAACACTCCTTCCAGATCTCGAATCGAGAATGGAGTCGTCGTCGTCGTCTTCGTGGTGCCCGCACCTGGACCTGGAGGTGCTGCTGTCGCAGCCGGCGTGGGCGCTAGGGCTGGCGGCCGTGGGCCTGCTGACGGTGCTGCGCGTCTGCTTCGGCGTGGCGCGGTGGGTGTACGTCTGCTTCCTGCGGCCGGCGAAGCCCCTCCGCCGGCGCTACGGCTCTTGGGCCGTCGTCACGGGCGCCTCCGACGGCATCGGGCGCGCCTTCGCCTTCCGCCTGGCCGCCAGCGGGCTCAGCCTCGTCCTCGTCGGCCGCAACCCGGACAAGCTCCGCGACGTCGCCGCCGCCGTCCGCTCCCGGAGCCCCCGGGTCGAGGTCGTCGAGGTCGTCGTCGACTTCGCCGCCCCCGATCTCGCCGAGGAGGGCGTCCGCCGCCTCGAGCGCGCCGTCGCCGGCCTCGACGTCGGCCTGCTCGTCAACAGCGCCGGCGTCCTCCTACCCCTACGCCCGCTACTTCCACGAGGTCGACGACGACCTGCTCCGCACCCTCGTCAAGGTCAACGTCGAGGGCGTCACCCGCGTCACCCAGGCGCTGCTCCCCGCCATGCTCGAACGCAAGCGGGGCGCCATCGTCAACATCGGATCCGGCGCCGCCATCGTCATCCCCTCCGATCCCCTCTACGCCGTCTACGCCGCCACCAAAGCGTAATCCCTACCCATCCCCTCATCTCATCATGTTTCTAGATACATCTGTTATGCACTTTTTTTTTTTTTTACATTTAATTGAATTGAATTGTTCCTTGTTTGCAAACAAGAGTTTTGCTTGAGAATCATAAATTCACGGTTCATGGGTCATGTCTTCTTTTAAAGCAACACAAAGCATGTCTTTGCTCTGAGTTTAGATTTATGTATTTTCACTGACTTGGCCCAAAATTTTTCTAGTATTCACCAACAATTAACAAATTAACCTTCTGGTACCAGTGCCACTAGATGGAAATAGAGGATAAATCGAAAATTCGGTTCTCTACTCAATTCCTTCCTTTTACTCTATGATCTGTGGACGACAAGATGCACGCCGTGCAATTTAATTTTTCTGGATGTTCTTGTATTTTCTGGAGGCCTTGATTCCAATTTGATGAGAAATTGTGTAGAAAATTGTGTGTTATGAGGAGGGGCTGATTGTGCAGTCTTGTTGTTTTGTGCTCTCCAACTGTTAACAATGCTTTTTTTCTTCTTCTTCTTTTTCTTCTTTTTTTGTGAACGCGTCAGGTACATTGACCAGTTCTCAAGATGCCTCTATGTTGAATACAAGGGCAAGGGGATTGATGTGCAATGTCAGGTATTGCTTTGTTACTCCTCTTCATGCACTCAAATTCATCTTCCAGGAAACTTATTTGCTATGCTTGTTGCTCTCCCAATCTTATGGATTAGCCTTGAAAATTGCCCTTAACAGATAATATACGCTGATTCTTGCTTTGCTTGCAGTAATATATTGCTCTGTACTTACTGAACTTTTTTGTTTCTAGGCCTCTATTGTTATCCTTGTTTAGTTCTTTAGGATACGTGCCTTTCTCTGAGTCACTATATACTCGGTTATTATTCCTATCTATTGTAAAAAACAATCCAACTTAGTTTTAGATATACTTTATGAAGAATCATTATGTGGCGTTATTGTGGGTTTTATAACAACTAAGAAGAGCTAAAGTTAGAATAGTATTATACTTAAACCTTCGCATAGCTGACATTGGATCATATGGAGTTCTTTTTTTTTTTGATTCCTTGGAAACACAGAGAAAAGTTACTTTTACTAGGTTATGGCTCGATGCCTTCAGATTGCCTGGCCTCAGCAAAAGCCTTACAATGACAATATAGAAGGCTTGCCTTGCCTTTAGAGGTCACTAGGTGAAGTTCCAGTTATGTTACCTCTAAATCTCTAACTTCTTAATTCAGCAGCGCTTCAAGCACTCAAAACATTACCCGATCCAAAGCAAGAATATGTAAACTTTAAATATGTCGGATAATAGCTTTGGACTCTATTCACTTTGGAAGCTGTAATTGATATCCACTAATAGAGTATCTAGTTGATATTTTGGTATTATCTAGAAAGGGAAGTTTCGGGAAAAAAAGATAAATGGAAAAAGAAAAAGATGGGTTTATGCAATCTTGTATAATTCCACAGTATTGACTATCTATCTTTGCCAGGTATAAATAAGAGCAGAATATCAAATAAACTATCAATTTTAGCCTAATGCTGAAAGAAAAGCTTCTGGCTAGGATGATTTCAAATCACCTGATGTGTAACTTGGTAACAATCTTGAAGTCAAAGTATTCTCAAACCTCGGCAGGGAAAGACTTTCTCAAGGATACATAAGTTTCCACATTTTATACATAAGAAATTATGGTTAGGCAGCTAAAATTTGTTCACATGGGACAATATCGCCTCCTAATTTTCTTTTCTTCTGTCCTTTGTCTTCACATTTTCTTCTTCTTGACGACTTAACTTCAATGAGATTTTTTTTTTTTGGCCCGGCAGATTAAAACAAAAGACCAAGACTGAGTCAGGGGAAACAATTCAACAAAAGAGTTGTAGATCTAATAGATTATAATTTACTTTTTATTTTTACTACTACGGTACTACCTAATTAATCTGCTAGAGCAAGTCTCCTCTTTGAACTGTTGCACTTATAGTCTTTGACCTCGCTGTAACTTATTCGCAACAGGTGCCCTTGTATGTTGCTACGAGGATGGCATCCATCAGGAAATCTTCCTTCTTCGTCCCGTCGGCCGATACCTACGCTCGTGCCGCGCTACGGTGGATCGGCTACGAGCCGCGATGCACTCCCTACTGGCCGCACTCCGTCATTTGGGGTCTGCTCTCCTTGCTCCCTGAGTCTGCGATCGATTACTGGCGCCTCGGCTTCTGCCTCAAGATCCGCAAGAGGGGACAGCAGAAAGATGCCCAAAAGAAAGCACAGTAATGTTTCGATTCGCGTGGTGGCACTTTCACTGGGTTTTTAGGATTTCGAATTACTTCTAATTTGTTGTCCCTTGTAGTCGGTATTTGAGAACACTGTTGTATTCTTATCTAAATTACACTTTTCATGTTGTTTAAACCGATACCTTAGCTAGATATGTCACGACATGTTCGACGTTTATGAAGATCTAACAAAACACACGACATGTTCGACGTTTTGTCAACCTTGCATTGTTATGGTACCTAAAATCAAGTGTTACTCCACTTGAATGGCCTAGAACGGCTGCTTAGAGTTGGTAAGTTGGTTTTTTGACTCCACTTGATAGTGGTCAATGAAGCAGCCATGATGGCGTGCACGTTTGTGCTTTTCATGTGTATGTATGTATGTATGTGTGTGTGTGTGTGGAGGGAAGAAAGGAGGGAGCCTGGCGTGTCAAAGTTTTAGGTGGCAGAAAACCGACTGTTTGTCTTGGGCTCCTCCGTTTCGGATTGTGGAGAAAACAAATTTTGTAACATCATCTGCTGCTCTGCTAGAAAATAAAGAAGCATAACATCTGCTGCTCTGCTAGAAATTTAAGAAGCATATCGCTATATAGATTTTCCCCAATTTCTTTTAGCCCAGTAGCAGTTTGACAAATAGAGATAACTGGTGAAGGGATTCTAGTATGATATAATCCCTCCCTCTGGGAGGGGCTGGGTCTAGCCGGACTAGATTTTAATATGCAAAGGTTGGTTCGATCTAATAGGCCTTCTAACATAATATGTATAAATTTTATATTTTCTAACGCTAAAATTATAAAAGTATTTTTCATACCTTGTTTTTAGGTGAAAATGTCACGCCTCGGCGTTGAAACTGTGACCCGAGCTCGCCAACAGATTCGCCACCTATATGAAAAACCTCGCATAGGCGAAGCGTCCAACCTGAAAAGTAACAACTACTAACTATACAGATATCAGAGCTGAAAATAACTGCTGTAATAAAAATCTAAAACCACTGTACAACTAAAATAAAGGTACAATATTCATCTCCCAAAATAATAATACAATAATCTAGTCCACTGAGACTGAATACAAGTAAAATCCACCTCTACATCATCTATGAATCCAAAAAGGGAGATAAACTAAAATCATAAATACAACAGTGTACAGTAAAATCCACAATCCGGGTAGGTACCTCTATCTCACCCGATGACAACACTGGTAGGGATCTATCACGTGACTCCCTCACCACGGTCCGTCGAGCCAACTGAAGCAGGGACGGAAAGGAAAGCCTCTGCAAAACTGTCACCAACAGAGGGTGTGAGAAACTACACCGTCACGTAGTTCTCAGTGGGTACCGTCTCCAACCCTACGGTCTGCCCACTAAGTCTACTAGAGGCATAAGATAACAGGAATACTGAGAATATAATAAAATAGCTGGAACAAAAATCTACAGCTACGATGCCTCTATCTACAATACTCAATGGGCGGTGAAACAGATGATGATATGCAACCACTCTAACTCGAAGTGCCTATACATACCCACTCGTAATGACTGCCAAAACGGGCCAGTCAAGCCTGCGCTAATCTACAACCACCTCCCAAGCATTGGGCAGGAATTATGTAGACGTCCCAACCGACTAATAAACGCTCACCTACAACCACCTCCCACGCATGGGCAGGATTTACGTAGGGCGTACCATACTCAAAATACCATCGCATCTGGAGCGGCACTCAAGGGGAGCGACCCTACTGAGGAAAAGAACCGAGTATAGATCGAGAACCAGAACTGTAGTACATGCAGGATGTAATCCAAACCACGATCGAACAGATCGGAAGAATTCTCAAACCCAAAACAACGAACCCAACCGTCTAACCACACCGGGACCGGAACACCCATCGACCCAACATCGAACCCAACCGACCAACAACACCGGGATCGAGAATTCCGGGAAGCTGACGCCTACAATCCCAATCAAACAAGAACAAGTTCCGGGCACAGCCGCCCGTAGCTGTCGTCCCGAAAGGAGGCAACCCTTGAAACCCAGATCACGCAACCCTCAGCGGGGTGCGGAGATTTATATAAAAGATGACATTTATTTTCGAAAACCCTTTTTACTCGGCCCCTCTCTGGGTGAGGACAAAATAACTTTCCTTTGTAGAAAACCATCTTGCTTGGAGGAAAACCCAATTTTAATATCATTTAGTTCATTAGAAAATCAGTTGAAAACGGTTTTATTTTCCCAGGTCCCGAAGGACTGATGCCTTAGCCCTAATCAAATGAGAACGGGTTTCGGCGTCCCTCAGAGCTTGGAAAGAAAATTAGTTACCAGAATCATGTGTATCCAAAATTATCTCTGGGTTCAAGGTCCTGCTATCATAAGATCAATATCGCCGCAACTCAGTGGCGATGAACCAATCAGAGGAAAACCCAACAGCCCGGGATCATCGTCATCCCAAACGGCTCCCGACACTAGCACTAAACAAATCTCAACCACCAGACTCCACTCGGCCCCCCGGCACGAGCGCAACATGCGTCCTACACTGTCCCGACCACTCAGTCCACTATCCGGGCAAGGAGAAAACTCTAAGTCCAGGGGAATAAATATGTAATGTGTAGGAAGACTAAAGCATAAAAGAACCTAGTCCAAGTGAGGGTTTTCTACTAGTCTGGTTAAACATGCAAACATATGACGGGGTGCTAGTCAAGGTTCCACAATTAAACATACAACATAACCGATGCTCAAAATGCTAACTCTAGTTTGTAATCATTTTAACCAACAATTATTGACTGATACTATCATGCATCATCCTACATCGATAAATAAATCCCCCACGATGTCATGCATATATCTCGATCAATAATTAAGTCACTAACTCTACCTCGCATGTATCTCAATTAACATATCTATCATGCATGTCCACTACAAGATAGAATTAGAAAACAGTCCGTCAATTTGGAGGAAAATCCAACCCACCTGAACTTGTCGCTCTGCTGCCCGATCAAAGCTGAATTTTGGTGTGAGTAATTCTTATCCTCTTAGAACTCCGATGCCACGATCATCATCTAATTCCACCACACGGATTGGGCGAAATCACTGAAACAATGTACGCTATGCGATTATAATCCAGAATTTCAGCAAGTAAGACCAAGCTAAATAAGATACAAGTGCAGCCCCAAATACCTCAAGATGAAATCCCCAACAGTAAAACAAAGATGTCCTCTTTCATACAAACATCATCAAGTCTTCAAAAATCTACCACTAATTCTCCTTAAAATTCAAATGAAGCAAGCATCATATTGTCGTCCCAAATTTCCACCGATTTCCAACATAAATTTACAAAATTAAAGAGAACAATCCATAAGGAATTTTAAGCTGAAACCAAAAGGAGAAATCTTCACCTTGATCTTAATAAAATGTCCAAACTTCAAAGTCCCGAAATTAATCAAGAATTACATCATTTGCTGCATTCCCAATGTCCAAGTATCAGAATAATGCTAACTTTGAAATCTGTTGTAACCCTTAAAACAGAGCTGAGAAGATCAATAATGTTACCTAGTCAAACGTGCTCCAAATTCAGCAAGAGAGGTACCATTGGATTCCTTGTCGAGAGTAGATGTGAATCGAGCTAAAGAACCCCAAGTTCTGTGCTCGGATGAAGAAGAAAACCCATAATTACTTTAGACTATCCAAATCTCATTCTAACAGTCCAAAAATCAAACCAGAACACTAGAGTTCCAAAGATAATAATTATACTTCACGAAAATCTCAGATCTAGGGGAAATGATATATACCAATGTTGTAGATCTTCGAGTCCTGAAAATTTCCCCGCAAAAATCATCCCAAAACTCTCGTCCTACTGTCCAGAGAAGCTAAAACACTGATGATTGTCCGAAATCCCAGGCTGAAACAAAGGGTCCCAAAGATGGCTTAAAAACTCTGTAAAATCTCATGATCTAAGGGGAGAGTTGAATACCAAAGTTGTAGGCCTACCTCTTGTGAAGACGCAGAACAAAAAATAAGGTCAAAACTCCCTCTGGTTAGCTCTATGGAATTTTTGCACCAAAATGCGACGAAGTGGGCTGTGAGTGCAACAATGGTGAGATCCTCCAAGTTGATGAAGAAGGTGATCAAAATGGTCTCCAAAAATCTCCCAAAAATCCAGTGTTGTAGTGAGAAAGTAGATGAACCATTGGTAAAAATCCCTCTGAAGAAACACAAGCCAAAGGAGGAAAAATGGAGGAAGAAAGCTCACTAAAAATGCCATGGAGGAGAAGAAGAGGAAGAAGAAATCCCAGCAGCTACAGTACTGGGCCGGCCCGTCACCGCGCCTCGGGCCGCCACGCGTCACGCATCCACGAGCGCCCGCCACGCGCTGGCGCCTCGATCCGGCTGCCACGTGTCGCGCCCCGATAGGGTGATCCGCGCGCCAATGGGCGCGCGACACGTGGCGCCCTTTATCCACGCCTGAGTGCTGCCCGCGCGCTCGCCCACGCAGGCCCACGCGCTGCCCGTGTGGACCGAGTCTACTGCACCGGCCCAACCACATTCCGCCACGTGGCAACCTGCAGTCCACGGCTCCCCCATGCACCCGAAAACTCAGAAAAACTTTCGATTGCCCGTTTTCGTGCTTCCAGACTCAGAAAAATACATCCAAATAATCGATTTCCATCGTTTTTCCACGCTGAATCCAAATCCTCAATCCGTTTTGCCAAAATCCACTTCTATTTTACGGCAAAAGCATCCGAAAGGTAAACTTGATCTGTTTTTTGCATGGGGTCCACTCTTTGAGTCCGATTCGCGCACAGACACCTCTAACATACAGAGTAAACCTCCAGAAGCTGCTGCTCATACTGTAAAACCTCTGTGGAAAATCGAGTCATCACAGTAAAACCTCTGTGGAAAACCGAGTCATCACAGAAAACCCATTAGCAAAAACTTCATTAACACAAGCTATGGGTTACGGAGACCTAGTGACTGTGTAAACCAGCATTGGGTACATTTGTTTACAAAAAAAGCGTGTTTAAACAAAGAGTTTGTTACAAGATTATTGGCCCTACTAATATGAGCAACAAATATCTTTCGAAATGCACGAAGACATAATCTACAAGCGAGAAAAATGGCAATGAATTGCATGATACCCCCGAAAAAGTATCGTTAAGAGCCTTAGCAACTACTTGAAAATTAATGAGAAGCCAATAGTTAGAGGTGGGAGAAAATTCCTTTAATACTTTAATCCTTAAAAGAGCAACAGAGACCTTCTCAACGAGGACATCATCACACTGTTCTAAATAGACTCCGTAACAGTCAAAGCGATAATACACATGTTACGAATGTATTCCGAGTATGTCGTAATGATTAGATGAGAATTAGAGTTTCGTGAAGCGAAAACATGTACTTCAAGACAATCAAAAGTTGCGCAAATAGCTCTCGAGGCCTGGACCTTGGGTTGGAACTTCGGATCTTGGGAGTGGATCCAGACCCAGCAAGGGAAGTTCGAATCGTGGTTGAAAAACCTTGAAAGGTCCACATTCAGGGACTAGACCATAGGGTCCAGACCGTGAGCGCGCTGTAAGATTTACTACGTTTGGGGACAGGACCTTAAGGAAGGATCCAGACCTTGGGCGGTCTGGGCGCATAGTGCAGGGAGTGGCAGAGATGTAATTTTGGAAAACTTGGTTTATACAAAAGGGACTTAACCCCCTCTCCCCACTGCCGGTTCACTCTGAGCCTCACTCCCTCACACTATTGCTCTCTCTCTTGAAAAGAGGAAACCCTAGGTGAGGGGAGCTCTTTGGTGGCGGTTTTGATCTCTTCCAAGGTAAGGAAACGAAAAAGGATCCGAAGGAGAAGCCCTAGAAGGAAGAAGAATCTCTCTCCTCCACGTTTTGAGGAAGAAACAAAGAGGTGAGATTTTAGGATTTTGGAGATCTTGCGAGTTTTTGAGATTTTTCGGGTTTAAAAGAGTTTTGATGATCTCTTTTGATTTTTAAACCATTTTTTAAGAGTTTTCTTGAAGAGTAAAGGGATCGAGCACCATTTTTTATAAGAAATCGATTGAGGTGAAAGATTTTATCAAAAATGGAGAACTAATATCTTGTTCTTATACTTTTCTTAGATTCAGAAGTATTATTGGTACGAGTGAGGTTTTTGATGCATCTTGTGTATGAGCAACCCTAAGGTTTAGCCCTAAATAGTGTAAAAAAAGGAAAAACTAGGGTTTTTAGCCCTACACCTGTATGAGTAAGAAAATCTAGATGTAGGTTACTCTTGTTTGGTGGCGGACTTAGGGAGAACTTAGGTCAAAATGTATGGCATTGAACTTAGGAAAAAACCTAAGATGAGAATTGTAGAGTTTTAATATAGAGTCAATGAACTTTAAATTAGAGTGGCATGACATGAAAAATTTGATATCCTTGGGGCATTTTGAACCCTAAAGTAAAGAACTTAGGGCCAAATGTGTGAAATGAATTAACAAGAGAACTCTAATGTAAATTGGTGTCTTTGGGGCATCCTAACTATTCTAGAGTTAATAACCTAAGGTAAAATAGAAAGTAAAGATAATAAGACATTCCGGAAGTGTCAAGTGCCAACGGAAATGTCACGCCCCCGGGGGTTTTTGAGTCAGTCAAAGCGGAAAATTTGCGTGTCTATTTTTTTTTTCTTAATAAGGCAATATAAACCTCATCCCCGGTGCGTGCTAGACCGCCACATACACAAATTCTCTCTGCCAACGGACGGAGTCTCCTTTGTATATGCACGGCGTCTCATTTACAACGTGCAATTCAATTACAACATCAACATCAACATCAACCATCAACCATACCGTAGACATACATCACCATGCAAAACCAGTTTATAAAGCGGCATCAACGTTTGGAAAGGATAAAACCCAGCATTTGTAAAATCCGTGCCCACACGGCACTTCGTTTTGAGAAAACCTTTTCGCAATCAATTAGTTTACCGTGAAAACATGCCGCGTAAGAAAACACCACTAAAAGTATCAAAAGCATAAGGGTACATCTCATCCCCAGAGCTAACTAATACATGTCCACAACTAAAGTAATCCACAAGCAAATTAACTATTTAAAGCATAAAAGGAAATGAGATAGAAAACCAAGAGTCCTGACTACGGTCCTCGCGTCGCAGTCTCACCGCCATCCCGGCTAACGCACCTAGGAATACCTGTCACGGAGTGGGTAAAGTCAGTGACAAACAAAGTAGATGTCTAATAATATCAAAGATGGAAGAACGAACCGAATAACCCGAGTACACCGAAACCTTTCGTTAACCCCTGTGCATATTTTAAACTGGGGACCAACCCCAGATTTACCAGTTAAGTTGGGCACCAACCCCAAAGTACCTGTCGGAGAGACTAAAGTCTCCCCTCGTGCATCGTCCCCTTTTTGATGCTTTTACCCCCTTTTCGCGGTGCTGGTGTGCTGCACCAGCTGGCGCGAGGAGGTCCTCACGGCTCCCACTCCTTTGTGAGGCACACGGGTCAAAAAGACCACTCTTCCGGAAAAGTACACCCATGCGGTGGCCCTATCCGCTGGTGTACGTGCAGCATCCGAATACGGATTTGCCGAGATCGGCGTGTAGTGAGCACCGCGACCGCAGCCGCTCCAATTGTTAATTAAATTACAATTATGCGAAAGGTTAACTGTCCATCTACTTTGTTAGGCAAATTGAAAGCAATTTAATGACGTTAGATGCACTTACTGCACTTGTTGCACTTATAGCAACCCTACCCACCTTGTTGGAGAGCAAACGGAACACCTGTATCCTTCGCGCTCTCCCGCTGCACCCCTGGACCTAAAGAAAGTCCGTACGGATTGTCTGCGATCCCGAATGACTCACCCCGCGCGGTTCACCTTTTTTCGGGTTTCCCGTGGGATGGTATTCGTGATTCAGATTAGTATTTATATGTGGGTGATAGGTGGGTATCAGGTATTGCGGATCCATGACTTCCAATAGACGCAAGCATCTATTGTTAATTACCCCCTTGTGATTGGGGCACCTTCGATTAAGAGACCTTTGCGGGGAGGATAGAATAAATCGTATCCCAATACTTGACCAAATCCTAAGTATATATGTTAGGATTTAGCTGGATTTGAAATTGACTTGATCCCATTTATGTGTGTTGAGAACAAGTCGATATTAAACTCTAATTATATGTGTTAGAGTTTAATTGGGTTCGATTGGCTCTAAGTATATGTGTTAGAGTCCAATTATGTTTGCTTCCATATTTGGCGTATATTCCAAAGTGGAGACATGACCAAACCCCTAGAATATGTATTAAGGTAGGTCGGATTTGATGCTACTCGAAAGTAGGAGGTGGCTAAGTCCTATATAGGATTGGCCGAGCTTGATATGTTTTTCACTCTAGTTATATGGGCTAGAGTGAGAGGTTGACTAACCCTAAGTATATGTATTAGGATTAGTTGAGTTGATTTGGTTTCTACCCTAGGTATATGTGCTAGAGTAAAAGGTTAACTATACCCTAAGTATATGTATTAGGGTTAGTTGGGTTGATATGGATGAACTCTAAGTATATGTGTTAGAGCTCGATCGAATTAGATTCGGCTAAATTCTAAGGATATGATTTAGAATCTAGTCGGTTTGAATATGATTTTGCCTTAATTATATGTGTTAAGGCGATGAGATTGAATGGGTTTTGGGTTTTATTTATGGATTGGATTGGGCTTTGGGTTTTATTTGTGGATCGAATGTGTTTTGGATTTTATTTGTGGGTCGGATTGGGTTTTGGATTTTATTTGTGGATCGAATTGGGTTTTGGGTTTTATTTGTGGGTTGGATTGGGTTTTGGATTTTATTTGTGGATCGAATTGGGTTTTGGGTTTTATTTGTGGGTTGGATTGGGTTTTGGATTTTATTTGTGGGTCGAAGTTGAGATAGTATGTGGACTGGATTTAAGATTCGTATATGGATTGGATTTGGGACCCGTATATGGATTGGATTTGAGATCCGTATGTGGATTGGATTTGGGACCCGTATATAGATTGGATTTGGGCTTTGGGTTTTATTTGTGGGTCGAAGTTGAGATAGTATGTGGACTGGATTTGGAACCCGTATATGGATTGGGCCTTATGTCATATGTGGATTGGATTTGAGATCCGTATGTGGATTGGATTTGGGATCCGTATGTGGATTGGGTTTTGGGACCCGTGTATGGTTGGAATGATTAGTCCTTTTTGAATCGGACTTAGACTCCCAGTTGATTAGGACTCATTTGGATTCTTTCTCGATTCAAAGGAATTCCCATTTATTTCAACATTCCCTTTTTTATTTTATTTTATTTTGCATCCGAAGAGAATTTTCTAATTTATCTTGGGATTCACAGAAAATCCCTTATTTTATCTTGGGTTTCGGAGCTCCGTTATTTTATTTTGATGGTATGATCTGAATAAATTCCCTTTTTTTTCTCGGGATTCCATCCCTTTTATTTTATAATTTGACTTGGGATCCGAATGAATCCACTAATTTTTGTTTTGGGGTCAGGAGAAAATACCGTTATTTTATTTTGATGTGGGACCCTTTTTAAAAATATTTGGGATCCGAGAAAGTTTCTATTTTTGAAATTGTCGGGAATCCAAAGAAGAAATTATTTGAGATCCGTCAAAGAAATTATTTGGGATTCGAAGAGGTCTATTTTATTTTATTTTATTTGACTTGGGATCTGAAGGAAATCCAATTTGGGATCCGAATCCACTTTGACTTAGCCTAAGTTCGGATGTCCGAAGAAATCATCCGAATCGGTTTTGGGTCTTTGTTGGCTTTCTATTTTTTCTTTTCTTTTTCTTTTTCCTTTTTTTTTTTTTTTTTTTTTTTTTTTTTATTATATTTTTTCTTTTGACTTTCTTCTTTTTTTTTCTTTTCTTTTTCTTCTTTTTATTTTTTGAGCCTAAAGTTAGGACGTCCGGAGAGGTCCTAACCGGCTTTACCGACTTTCTTTTTTTCTTTCCTTATCAAACTGAAGTAAAAAGAAAATTAACTTATTTTATTTCCTTCTTTTTTCCTTTTTTTTTTCTTTTCTCTTTTCAACCAGAAGTAAGGGGCGTCCGAAGAGGTCCCAAACCGGTTTTCAAAGAAAATTAATTTTTTTTTTTATTCTTCTTTTTTCTTTTTTTCTTTTTTCTTTTTTTTTTTTTTCTCTTTTCTTTTCTTTTCAACCTGAAGTAAGGGGCGTCCGAAGAGGTCCCAAACCGGTTTTCAAAGAAAATTAAATTTTTTTTATTTTCTTATTTTTTCTTTTTTTCTTTCTTTTTTTTTCTTTTCTCTTTTCTTTTCTTTTCAACCTGAAGTAAGGGGCGTCCGAAGAGGTCCCAAACCGGTTTTCAAAGAAAATTAAAAATTTTTTATTTCTTCTTTTTTTCCTTTTTCTTTCTTTTTTTTTTCTTTTCTCTTTTTTTTCTTTTCTTTTCAACCTGAAGTAAGGGGCGTCCGAAGAGGTCCCAAACCGGTTTTCAAAGAAAGTTTATTTTTTCTTTTTTTTTTTCTTTTCTTTTTTTTTTTTTTCTTTTCTTTTTTTCTTTTCTTTTCAACCTGAAGTAACGGACGTCCGAAGAGGTCCCAAACCGGTTTTCAAAGAAAGTTAATTTATTTTCCCTCTTTTCCTTCTTTCTTTTTTTTTCTATTTTCTTTTTTTCTTTTCTTTTCAACCTGAAGTAGGGGCGTCCGAAGAGGTCCCAAACCGGTTTTCAAAGAAAATTAATTTATTTTATTTCCTTTTTTTTTTCTTTTTTTTTCTTTTTTTTTTTCTTTTCTTTTTTCTTTTTTTTTCTTTTCTTTCCAACCTGAAGTAAGGGGCGTCCGAAGAGGTCCCAAACCGGTTTTCAAAGAAAATATATTTTTTTTTATTTTCTTTCTTTCTTTTTTTTCCTTTTCTTTTTTTTTCTTTCTTTTCAACCTGAAGTAAGGGGCGTCCGAAGAGGTACCCAAACCGGTTTTCAAAGAAAATTAATTTTTATTTATTTTTTTTTTTTATTTTCTTCCTTTATTATTTTTTTTCTTTCCTTTCTTCGTTTTTTTTTCCTTTTCTTTCAACCTGAAGTAAGGGGCGTCCGAAGAGGTCCCAAACCGGTTTTCAAAGAAAATATATATTTTTTTATTTTTTTTTTATTATTATTATTATTTTTTTTATTTACCTGAGAAATACGCGGTGCCGAGGAAGTTGACCGGAGGAGGTTGAGGCTATTGACCGGAAGAGTCGAAGAAGTGACCGGAGGAGGTTGAGGAAGTTGACCGGAGGAGGTTGACCGGAGGAGGTTGAGGAAGTTGACCGGAGGAGGTTGAGGAAGTTGACCGGAGGAGGTTGAGGCGATCGGCGCTTGAGGGGGTTTTTTTTTCTTTTTGTAGTGAAATATAGGACAATATCGGGCGTTCTTTTTTTCTGTGGTGGGAAAAATATGGAAAAAGGTTGTCCTCGGGCAAAGGAAGATCCCTCCTTTTTATAGTGGGGAGGGGCAGATAAATATCGTGTGGGATTCGTTGGGTTTGTTGTGGGGTTAGCGAGAAAGCGTTGGTTCGTTGAGGAACGCTCGTTGAGAAAAATACGTGGGGAACTCGTTCGAATTTTAAAATTCAAACTTCAAAATTGAAAAGATATGTTCAAATTCAAATTGAATATGTTCGAATTTCAAAATTGAAAAGATATGTTCAAATTTTAAAATTCAAATTTTAAAGTTGAATATGTTCAAATTTAAATTTCAGATTTCAAAATTGAAAAGATATGTTCAAATTTAAAATTCAAATTTTGAAGTTGAATATGTTCAAATTTAAATTCAAATTTCAAAATTGAAAAGATATGTTCAAATTTAAAATTCAAATTTTAAAGTTGAATATGTTCAAATTCAAATTTCAAAAATATGTTTCAAATTTTAAAATTCAAATTGTAAAATTGAATATGTTCGAATTTTAAATTTCAATTTCAAAATTGAAAAGATATGTTCAAATTTAAAAATTCAAATTTTAAAATTGAATATGTTCGAATTTTAAATTTCAAATTTCAAAATTGAAAAGATATGTTCAAATTTTAAAATTCAAATTTTTAGAAATTGAATATGTTCGAATTTTAAATTTCAAATTTCAAAATTGAAAAGTATGTTCAAATTTCAAAATTCAAATTTTAAAATTGAATATGTTCGAATTTTAAATTTCAAAATTTCAAAATTGAAAAGATGTGTTCAAATTTTAAAATTCAATTTTAAAATTGAATATGTTCGAATTTTAAATTTCAAATTTCAAAATTGAAAAGATATGTTCACAATTTCAAAATTGTGAGAATGTGGTTATATTCAAATTTCAAATTTTAAAATTTACCGATTATGTTCAAATTTCAATATGTGTTCAAATTTCAAAATTGAACGGTTATATTCGAATTTGAGGAAGTATGGTTGTGTTTGAATTTCAAATTTTAACGGTTAACGAATGAGGGAGTTTGCTTGAATTCAAAATTTGATTGGAATTTGGTTGGGGATTTGGATAAATCGGCTGAAAGATATTTTGAGATAATTGATGGATGAAGGATTTCGGCTGAATTTAAAATTCAAATTTGAGTACAAGTGACGTTTGAGAGATATTTTCAACTTTGAGTATAGGTGACATTTGAGAGATATTTTGAAATTTCGTTAAAAATTTGAAATTCAAAATTCAAAATTCAAAGTTCAATTTGAACATAATTTTTGAAATTGAATATTTAAACAAGAAGTTGATTATAATGTAAGGCCCCGCGTGGCAGAAAAAAAATAGAATCCGACTGATTTGGTGACTAAAAAAAATCGACGGACTTTGATTAGACCTATATGGTTGCGTTCAAAAATGGCCTAAGCTTGTGTTCACAAATGGCCTATTAAAGAATTGAATTTGTTGGACCCAAATTATTAATATATTAAAAGTTTTGGGCTTATACGGGGCTTATACAGATAAATCAATATTACAGACCAATCATAACCTTTCCCCCCTTTTTTTTTTAAAAAAATAATTTTTTTTTTTTTACCTCAAACAAATGCCCCCCATCTTTTCGTTGTACGAGGCACGAGTACGGTGAAAAGATGTCCGTTCAATTATTATTTTTTTTTCTATTCATTTTTTTTTCATCATTTTTTTTTTCAAATATTTTTTTTTTTTTTTTTTTTTTATTTTTTTTTTTTTTTTACGCATCCAATTTAATTTCTCAGTTTAATGACATGGCGGTCAATTGAATATGGTTTACTCAGTTTAGTGACATGGCGGTCGATTTGACTATGTGTCGCTCAGTTTAGTGACATGGCGGTCGATATGAATATGGGTTGCTCAGTTTAGTGACATGGCGGTCGATATTAATATGTGTTGCTCAGTTTAGTGACATGGCGGTCGATATGGATGGGTTGCTCAGTTTATTGACATGGCGGTCGATATGAATATGGGTCGCTCAGTTTATTGACATGGCGGTCGATATGGGTATGGGTCGCTCAGTTTATTGACATGGCGGTCAATATGAGTTTGAGTTTAGTTTAATGACTTTCCGGTCGTTTGGATTTGGGTTTAGTTTAATGACTTTTCGGTCGTTTGGATTTGGGTTTAGTTTAATGACTTTTCGGTCGTTGGAACTTGGATTTAGTTTAATGACTTTTCGGTCGTTTGAAATGGGTTTAGTTTAATGACTTTTCGGTCGTTTGAAATTTGGGTTTAGTTTAATGACTTTTCGGTCGTTTGGATTTGGGTTTAGTTTAATGACTTTTCGGTCGTTTGGATTTGGGTTTAGTTTAATGACTTTTCGGTCGTTTGGATTTGGGTTTAGTTTAATGACTTTTCGGTCGTTTGGATTTGGGTTTAGTTTAATAACTTTTCGGTCGTTTGAATTTGGGTTTAGTTTAATGACTTTTCGGTCGTTTGGAATTGAGTTTAGTTTAATGACTTTTCGGTCGTTTGGATTTGGGTTTAGTTTAATGACTTTTCGGTCGTTTGAAATTGGGTTTAGTTTAATGACTTTTCGGTCATTTGGATTTGGGTTTAGTTTAATGACTTTTCGGTCATTTGGATTTGGGTTTAGTTTAATGACTTTTCGGTCATTTGGATTTGGGTTTAGTTTAATGACTTTTCGGTCATTTGGATTTGGGTTTAGTTTAATGACTTTTCGGTCATTTGGATTTGGGTTTAGTTTAATGACTTTTCGGTCATTTGGATTTGGGTTTAGTTTAATGACTTTTCGGTCATTTGAACTTGGGTTTAGTTTAATGACTTTTCGGTCATTTGAAATTGAGTTTGTGAGTCGATTAAGTTGACTGAGCAGATTTATTTGGAGTTAGCTCAGTTTGAACTCTTGATTTGTTTCAGTTCGGGTGGAGCTGGTTTACTTGATTTGGATCATCCCTGAAGTTCGATTTGAACCTTTGTTCAGGTTGGGTTCAAATTGAATTGGTTTGAACCTTTTGTATTTGATTTGGGCTGAGCCGGTTTAGGCTTTCACTTGGTTTGTCCCTTTTGAATTTGATTTGAGTCGAACCGTTATATTTTGGTTCAGAACCCTTTGAGACATGGTTTAGGTCGAACCCTTATGACTTAATTCGAGACCCTTTGAATTCAATTTGGGCCTTTATAGTTCGGCTCAACTTGGATCGTAATCTTATGGTTTGGTTCGAGACCCGTTTGAGTTTGATTCAGGTTGAGCCACCTTGGGGTTCGGCTCAACTTAGAATCCCTTTGCATTTGGTTTGAATCAAACCTTGTGATTTGGTTCGAAATCCGCTTGAGTTTGATTCAGGTTGAGCCCCCTTGGGGTTCGGTTCAACTTAGAATCCCTTTGCATTTGAGTTTGATTTGAATCGCCATCTTTGCGGCTTGGTTTAGAACTCTTTCTTTGATTTTGATTTGAGGTCAAGCTGGTTCATGGCCTGGTTCAAGTTGCATATAGTTTCGTCCAGATTCGATTTAGGTTGAATCGGCTTATGGTTTGATCCGACTTGGCTTGATCCTCCTGCGGTTCAGTTCAGGTTGAACCGACTTGTAATTTCTTTCGGCTTATCTTGGGCCTCATGTGGTTCTGTTTGGGTTGAACCGATAAGTTGAATTCTTTATGGTTTGGTTTAAGCCGAACCGGCCTGTGGTTTGATTTGGCTCGAACCTCATGCAGTTCAGTTTAAGTTGAATCAGCCTAGGTTCAAGGTGTATCCTTCACGGCTTGGTTTAAGTCGAGCTAGCTTGTAATTCGGTTCGACTTGGCTCGGTCCTCCTGTGATTCCGTTCAAGTTGAGCCGACTTGTAATTTCTTTCGGCTTATCTTGGGCCTCATGTGGTTCTGTTTGGGTTGAACAGATAAGTTGAATTCTTTATCGTTTGGTTTAAGCCGAACCGGCCTGTGGTTTGATTTGGTTCGAATTACCCTCTTTGCGGTTTGGCTCAAAACCCTTTGACTTTGATTTGGGGTCAAGCTGGTGCATGGTCCAGTTCATATGATTCCACCTAAATTCGATTTAAGCTGAACTAGCTTATAATCTGGGGGCTTTTTTTTTTTTTTTTTTTTTGTATTGAAATATATGAGTTTATTTGTCTTGGGAAGCAATCGAAGTTGTTTTGAAAGGAAAATATATTTTTGGTGGCAATCGGGCGCCCGTGGGTTTTCACCCGATACCTTCCCCTAACTTTTGCCTGTGAGTTCGAATGGTGTATCCTCACAGCGGGGATCCCATTTTTGCCTGTGGGGTTATACCACAGCCGGGATTTTTTTTTTTTTTTTTTTTTTTTTTTTTTTTTTTTTTTTTTTTTTTTTTGCGTATGATTTTTTTTCTTTTGAGAATTTTTTCCGTTTTTCTTTTTTTTTTTTTTTTTGCTATTGAAAAATACGAGCAATTGCTGTGCATAACTGGTCCTAAAATCAGTTAGCTGTCGTAGACAAAATATGTTTGAGTATTGAAAAATATGGGTTTATTTTGGTTTATTTTAAAAAAAAAATACGGGTTTATAAAAAAAATATGGGTTTTTTTTTTTTGAAAAAAAAAATATGTTTTGGTGGCAATCGGGCGCCCGTATGGGTTTTCACCCGATGCCTTCCCCTACTTTTGCCTGTGAGTTCGAATGGTTAATCTCACAGCGGGGATCCCATTTTTGCCTGTGGAATTATACCACAGCCGGGATTTTTTCTTTTGTTTTTGTTTTTTGTTTTTTGTTTTTTTTTTTTTTTTTTTCTTTTTTTTTTTGAGATCGTTTTTTTTTTTTTTTTTTTTCGTTTTTTTTTTCTTTTTTTTTTTTTTTTTTTTTTTGAGATCGTTTTTTTTTTTTCGTTTTTTTTTTCTTCTTTTTTTTTCGTTTTTTTTTTTTGAGATCTCTTTTTTTTTTTTTTTCGTTTTTTTAGTTTTTTTTTTTCTTTTTTTTTGAGATCTTTTTTTTTTCTTTTTTTCTTTTTTTTTTTTTTTGACTGATTTTTCGAAAATATGAATTTGCCTTTGAAAAAAGGCTGTAGGTGAGTAGAGTAGCTGTTCACCTACGAGTTGGTGAAGAGGATTGGGTATGACCCCATTAGATTATTTTTTCGAGGTTGCAGCAGGAGAATTGACCATATTGTGTGCATTCTTGAAAAAGGGTAGTAAAGGTAATCATGCCCCCAGTAAAAGCAGCATAGGTTGGTGCTATTTCTTCAATGCAAGTATTAGGATTTACCTTTACCACTTTTTTTCTTTTTTTTTTTTTGTTGTATATATATTAAAGGTCTAAAAGATGGAAGGAAAAGTCATGTCCCACCGGGCGTGCCATTTTGTCTGCCATCTCGAATGACTCACCTCGCGCGGTTCACCTCTCGGGTGTTTCCCGCGGGATGGTATTCGCGATTCAGATGAGTATGTGTATGTTGATGGGTGGTGTATTGTGTATCAGGTATTGCGGATCCATGACTTCCAATAGACGCAAGCATCTATTGTTAATTACCCCCTTGTGATTGGGGCACCTTCGATTAAGAGACCTTTGCGGGGAGGATAGAATAAATCGTATCCCAATACTTGACCAAATCCTAGTATATATGTTAGGATTTAGCTGGATTTGAAATTGACTTGATCCCATTTATGTGTGTTGAGAACAAGTCGATATTAAACTCTAATTATATGTGTTAGAGTTTAATTGGGTTCGATTGGCTCTAAGTATATGTGTTAGAGTCCAATTATGTTTGCTTCCATATTTGGCGTATATTCCAAAGTGGAGACATGACCAAACCCCTAGAATATGTATTAAGTAGGTCGGATTTGATGCTACTCGAAAGTAGGAGGTGGCTAAGTCCTATATAGGATTGGCCGAGCTTGATATGTTTTTCACTCTAGTTATATGGGCTAGAGTGAGAGGTTGACTAACCCTAAGTATATGTATTAGGATTAGTTGAGTTGATTTGGTTTCTACCCTAGGTATATGTGCTAGAGTAAAAGGTTAACTACACCCTAAGTATATGTATTAGGGTTAGTTGGGTTGATATGGATGAACTCTAAGTATATGTGTTAGAGCTCGATCGAATTAGATTCGGCTAAATTCTAAGGATATGATTTAGAATCTAGTCGGTTTGAATATGATTTTGCCTTAATTATATGTGTTAAGGCGATGAGATTGAATGGGTTTTTGGGTTTTAATTATGGATTGGATTGGGCTTTGGGTTTTATTTGTGGATCGAATGTGTTTTGGATTTTATTTGTGGGTCGGATTGGGTTTGGATTTTATTTGTGGATCGAATTGGGTTTTGGGTTTTATTTGTGGGTTGGATTGGGTTTGGATTTTATTTGTGGGTCGAAGTTGAGATGTATGTGGACTGGATTTAAGATTCGTATATGGATTGGATTTGGGACCCGTATATGGATTGGATTTGAGATCCGTATGTGGATTGGATTTGGGACCCGTATATAGATTGGATTTGGGCTTTGGGTTTTATTTGTGGGTCGAAGTTGAGATAGTATGTGGACTGGATTTGGAACCCGTATATGGATTGGGCCTTATGTCATATGTGGATTGGATTTGAGATCCGTATGTGGATTGATTTGGGATCCGTATGTGGATTGGGTTTTGGGACCCGTGTATGGTTGGAATGATTAGTCCTTTTGAATCGGACTTAGACTCCAGTTGATTAGGACTCATTTGGATTCTTTCTCGATTCAAAGGAATTCCATTTATTTTCAACATTCCCTTTTTTATTTTATTTTATTTTGCATCCGAAGAGAATTTTCTAATTTATCTTGGGATTCACAGAAAATCCCTTATTTTATCTTGGGTTTCGGAGCTCCGTTATTTTATTTTGATGGTATGATCTGAATAAATTCCCTTTTTTTTCTCGGGATTCCATCCCTTTTATTTTATATTTGACTTGGGATCCGAATGAATCCACTAATTTTTGTTTTGGGGTCAGGAGAAAATACCGTTATTTTATTTGATGTGGGACCCTTTTAAAAATATTTGGGATCCGAGAAAGTTTCTATTTTTGAAATTGTCGGGAATCCAAAGAAGAAATTATTTGAGATCCGTCAAAGAAATTATTTGGGATTTCGAAGAGGTCTATTTTATTTTATTTTATTTGACTTGGGGATCTGAAGGAAATCCAATTTGGGATCCGAATCCACTTTGACTTAGCCTAAGTTCGGATGTCCGAAGAAATCATCCGAATCGTTTTTGGGTCTTTGTTGGCTTTCTATTTTTTCTTTTTCTTTTCCTTTTTCTTTTTTTTTTTTTTTTTTTTTTTTTTTTTTTTTTTTTTTTTTGTTTTTTTTTTATTATATTTTTTTCTTTTGACTTTCTTTCTTTTTTTTTCTTCTTTTCTTTTTCTTCTTTTTTTTATTTTTTGAGCCTAAAGTTAGGACGTCCGGAGAGGTCCTAACCGGCTTTACCGACTTTCTTTTTTTCTTTCCTTATCAAACTGAAGTAAAAAAAATTAACTTATTTTATTCCTTCTTTTTTCCTTTTTTTTTTTTCTTTTTCTCTTTTCAACCAGAAGTAAGGGGCGTCCGAAGAGGTCCCAAACCGGTTTTCAAAGAAAATTAATTTTTTTTTATTTTCTTCTTTTTTCTTTTTTTTTTTTTCTTTTTTTTTTTTCTTTTCTCTTTTCTTTTCAACCTGAAGTAAGGGGCGTCCGAAGAGGTCCCAAACCGGTTTTCAAAGAAAATTAAATTTTTTTTATTTTCTTCTTTTTTCTTTTTTTTTTTTTTTTTTCTTTTTTTTTTTCTTTTCTTTCTTTCTTTTCTTTTCAACCTGAAGTAAGGGGCGCCGAAGAGGTCCCAAACCGTTTCAAAGAAAATTAATTTTTTTTTATTTTCTTTTTTTTTTCTTTTTTTCTTTTTTTTTTTTTTTTTTTTTTTTTTTCTCTTTCTTTTCTTTTCAACCTGAAGTAAGGGGCGTCCGAAGAGGTCCCAAACCGGTTTTCAAAGAAATTAAAAAGTTTTTTTTTTTCTTTCTTTTTTTCCTTTTTTCTTTTTTTTTTTTTTTTTTTCTTTTCTCTTTTTTTTTCTTTTCTTTTCAACCTGAAGTAAGGGGCGTCCGAAGAGGTCCCAAACCGGTTTTCAAAGAAAGTTTATTTTTCCTTTTTTTTTTTTTCTTTTTTCTTTTTTTTCTTTTTCTTTTCTTTTTTTCTTTTCTTTTCAACCTGAAGTAACGGACGTCCGAAGAGGTCCCAAACCGGTTTTCAAAGAAAGTTAATTTATTTTTCCTCTTTTCCTTTCTTTTTCTCTTTTTTTTTCTTGTTTTTTTTCTTTTTTTTTCTTTTTCTTTTCAACCTGAAGTAAGGGGCGTCCGAAGAGGTCCCAAACCGGTTTTTCAAAGAAAATTAATTTATTTTATTTCCTTTTTTTTTTTTTTCTTTTTTTTTTCTTTTTTTTCTTTTTTTTTTTTATTTTTCTTTTCTTTTTCTTTTTTTTTTTCTTTCTTTCAACCTGAAGTAAGGGGCGTCCGAGAAAGAAGTCCCCAACCGGTTTTCAAAGAAAATATATATTTTTTATTTTCTTTCTTTCTTTTTTTTCTTCTTTTCTTTTTTTTTCTTTTCTTTTCAACCTGAAGTAAGGGGCGTCCGAAGAGGTCCCAAACCGGTTTTCAAAGAAAATTAATTTTTATTATTATTTTTTTTTTTTATTTTCTTCCTTTATATTTTTTTTTCTTTCATTTTCTTCGTTTTTTTTCCTTTTTTTCAACCTGAAGTAAGGGGCGTCCGAAGAGGTCCCAAACCGGTTTTCAAAGAAAATATATATATATATTTTTTTTTTTTTTTTTTTTATTATTTTTTTTTATTTACCTGAGAAATACGCGGTGCCGAGGAAGTTGACCGGAGGAGGTTGAGGCTATTGACCGGAAGAGTCGAAGAAGTTGACCGGAGGAGGTGAGGAAGTTGACCGGAGGAGGTTGACCGGAGGAGGTTGAGGAAGTTGACCGAGGAGGTTGAGGAAGTTGACCGGGAGGAGGTTGAGGCGATCGGCGCTTGAGGATGAGGGGTTTTTTTTCTTTTTGTAGTGGAATATAGGACAATATCGGCGTTCTTTTTTTCTGTGGTGGGAAAATATGGAAAAAGGTTGTCCTCGGGGCAAAGGAAGATCCCTCCTTTTTATAGTGGGAGGGGCAGATAAATATCGTGTGGGATTCGTTGGGTTTGTTGTGGGGTTAGCGAGAAAGCGTTGGTTCGTTGAGGAACGCTCGTTGAGAAAAATACGTGGGGAACTCGTTCGAATTTTAAAATTCAAACTTCAAAATTGAAAAGATATGTTCAAATTCAAATTGAATATGTTCGAATTTCAAAATTGAAAAGATATGTTCAAATTTTAAAATTCAAATTTTAAAGTTGAATATGTTCAAATTTAAATTTCAGATTTCAAAATTGAAAAGATATGTTCAAATTTAAAATTCAAATTTTAAAGTTGAATATGTTCAAATTTAAATTTCAAATTTCAAAATTGAAAAGATATGTTCAAATTTAAAATTCAAATTTTAAAGTTGAATATGTTCAAATTCAAATTTCAAAAGATATGTTCAAATTTTAAAATTCAAATTTTAAAATTGAATATGTTCGAATTTTAAATTTCAAATTTCAAAATTGAAAAGATATGTTCAAATTTTAAAATTCAAATTTTAAAATTGAATATGTTCGAATTTTAAATTTCAAATTTCAAAATTGAAAAGATATGTTCAAATTTAAAATTCAAATTTTAAAATTGAATATGTTCGAATTTTAAATTTCAAATTTCAAAATTGAAAAGATATGTTCAAATTTCAAAATTCAAATTTTAAAATTGAATATGTTCGAATTTTAAATTTCAAATTTCAAAATTGAAAAGATATGTTCAAATTTTAAAATTCAAATTTTAAAATTGAATATGTTCGAATTTTAAATTTCAAATTTCAAAATTGAAAAGATATGTTCAAATTTCAAAATTGTGAGAATGTGGTTATATTCAAATTTCAAATTTTAAAATTTACCGATTATGTTCAAATTTCAATATGTGTTCAAATTTCAAAATTGAACGGTTATATTCGAATTTGAGGAAGTATGGTTGTGTTTGAATTTCAAATTTTAACGGTTAACGAATGAGGGAGTTTGCTTGAATTCAAAATTTGATTGGAATTTGGTTGGGGATTTGGATAAATCGGCTGAAAGATATTTTGAGATAATTGATGGATGAAGGATTTCGGCTGAATTTAAAATTCAAATTTGAGTACAAGCGTTTGAGAGATATTTTCAACTTTGAGTATAGGTGACATTTGAGAGATATTTTGAAATTTCGTTAAAAATTTGAAATTCAAAATTCAAAATTCAAAGTTCAATTTGAACATAATTTTTGAAATTGAATATTTAAACAGAAGTTGATTATAATGTAAGGCCCCGCGTGGCAAAAAAAATAGAATCCGACTGATTTGGTGACTAAAAAAAAAACGACGGACTTTGATTAGACCTATATGGTTGTTGCGTTCAAAAATGGCCTAAGCTTGTGTTTCACAAATGGCCTATTAAAGAATTGAATTTGTTGGACCCAAATTATTAATATATTAAAAGTTTGGGCTTATACGGGCTTATACAGATAAATCAATATTACAGACCAATCATAACCTTTCCCCCTTTTTTTTTAAAAAAATAATTTTTTTTTTTTTACCTCAAACACGGATAACTATAATCAGAATCACACACTAACATATTAAATCGGAAAAGACCCCACTACAATCTTTTTGACGGAAAAGACCCGGCACCGTCCGGTTGCCAAACCGGAACCCCCGCAACCGCCGTCGCCGTCCGTCGGAGCCCCGCGCGGCTCGAAAACCGCGCGGCGTGGCTCCGCGGGCGGCGCCCGGCGCGGCGCGGCGCCTCGCGCGCGCCGCGCGGGTGCCCCGTGCGGCGCCCCGCGCGCACCCCGCGCGGCGCCCGTGCGGGTTGCCCGCGCGGCGCCCCGCGCGGGTGCGGGCCCGCGCGGGTGTCGCCCGCGCGGCGGCCGCGCGGTACCCGCGCGGCGCCCGCGGGGGTGCGACCCGCTCGGAGCCCGCGCGGTGCCCGCAAAGCGATCCCGTCGCCGCTTGCGGCGGCGACCGGCCGTCCGAGGCTCTCCTCCGCGCGATGCCCTAGCGCACCGCGCGTCTCCGCCGCCGTTCCGTGCCCTTGCATGACGATGATGGCGACGGTAACGGGGTTGACGGAGAAACCCAAGAATTGACAAAAGAGACGACGGAAAAATCCGAAAAAATTACTAAATTATTTTACTAACCGGAGATCGTCGGGAAGTCGCCCGGTCGTGTTTTTGCCTTCGGGTCGGTGTTCGGGGACGATCGGGCTCCTTCTCTTTTTCCTTCTCCTTCCTTTCGGCTAGGGTTCCGTCTTTTTCCTTTTTCCCTTTTCTTTTCTTTCTCTCCTCACCGGTTAGGGTTTTAATTTCTTTTTCTTTCTCGGATAACGGGGATTGTTTTAGTATCCCCTTTTTATTTAATTATTTATTTATCATTATTTTTCCCTTCTTTATTTTATACGGTACGTAAAAAGGAAAACCCGCAAATATCCGGATTTTTATCTCTTATCCACTCCACGAGATAAAATCCCACCTTTTAAAATCCTGATCACCGATTATTTAATTTACTTAATTAAATAATCATGGGAAATCAATTCCCAATTGGATTTAAATTATCGGTTATTTAAATTTCCAATTTTAATCCCGGTCACCGATTATTTAATCCCCTTCATTAATAATCTTGGGGAAATAAATCCCAATTTAAATCCGGTTACCGATTATTTAACCCCTTTAATTCGTACGTAAGAGAATCCAATCTTCCATTATTGGATAATTAATTAATAATTAATTAATTAATTATTCCCTACGAGATAACCCACCTTATCTCTAACGGGTGCAAGATATTTTGCACGAATTCTGTGACGCCCCACTTCCCAGGGGGTCACCCATCCTAGAACTACTCTAGCTCTAGCACGCTTAACTCTCATGTTCCTCTTGGATCTTGCTACCATCCAAAATGCTATAAGCCGGGTTAGAGATTTAGTCCCTATTATATTTATATAGAGGACTATCCAAATTCCGGGGTGTCACAGCTCTAATCTGTCACGCCCCGAGTCGAAACTGCGACCCCGCTCGCCAACAGATCCGCCGCCCATACTGGAAAGCCCCGTATGAACGTAGCGTCTAACCTGCATAAAATCATCTATACCACCAGATATCAGAGCTGAAGTGTAAATGCTGATATGAAATAAATACACTCTAGGTATATATACAGACCAAGTCCTCACCATACATACATAGGTCTCTCAAAATAAAGAAAAGTACAACTCGATCCTCACTACAAGATCACTCAACAAAAACTCTCAAAATAGGAGGGGTACAACTACTCTCAGGACAACATCTAGTAGGGATCTAACTCGCGACTTCCTTACCTCGATCAGCAGAATCAGCAACTAGTGCAGCAGGAACAGAAGCAGAAGTCCCTGGGGAAAAGACACCACGACGGGTGTGAGAACTACGTCCCAAGTAGTTCCCAGTGGGTGCCGCCAACAAGCCCGACGGTCTACCCACTAAGTCTACTAGAGCATAAAGTAACAATAATAAAGCTGAAATGAAAGGGCTGAAAAAGTAACTCTACAGCTACTATGCCTCTATCTAGATGCTCAAGAAAATGGAACAGATGATAACATGGTGCACAACTAACACTCATCTCTGATCACCCAATCTAAACTGACTGCCACATCGGGTCCAGTCAAACCTGCGCCAACCTACTGCCGTTACGTCCACGGAGGAGCGGCCTTACGTAGGACCTACTGCCGTTACGTCCCGGAGGAGCGGACTTACGTAGGGCGTCCATGACTGCCAAACTGGCCAGCCAGAGGGACCGTGTCGACAAGTCGTGATACAAAAGTACAAATCCACCCCGGGTGTGGCTCTCGAGGGGAGCGACCCCAACGAGGAAAAGGTATCCGCGCACTCTGTCGCTCAAGTGGCACTGCAGGCTATAGTCAAAACCCATGCTCACGCTCTGAACGAAAGGACTCAATCCTCAAACATCTCGCACAACAGTCGGAGCACTCTCGATGACTCAGCTGATCAGCTCTCTCGTATCTCAAGACTCTACCAGACACCACAACTCGAAGCACAAACACACTGGCTGGAGATACTCCACAGCCAGGATCGACCCACAACTCAGGGCTAACAACACTGGTCGGACAACACTCAACGACCTGGGACCACCGTCAACCCCAACGGTTCCCAACAACAGAACACCAACCACACCGATAACTCAGGAAGGGCCGACACCATAAGGGTTGGAAAACCCGATAGGTCGGTGCTAAGAACCCTATCAAACAAGAACAGACTCTAGGCTCCGCCTATCGCAGTTCCCAACCCCTATGGTTCGGGAACACAACACCCTCGGTACCACACGCAGAAGACACCAACAGGACCCGAAAGTTCCGACAAGGAACGGCCCCTAGAACCCAGACCACTCGAATCCTTTCGAGTGACGAGATTTACAGGAAAAGGTGACATTTGTTATCGAAAATCATTTTGATCTGGAGGAATCCATATTTAATGACTTTAATTCTTTTTAGAAAAACAGTTAGAAAATAAGTGTTTTACCCAAACCCCGAAGGGCTGATGCCTTTGTCCAATCAAACAAGAACAGACTCCAGCGGCCCTTCGATGCTTGGAAGAAAACATTGATAACTAAAATCATGTGTGTGTCGAAAAAGGTTCTGGGTTCTAGGCCCGGCTAACACAAGTGAACTACTGCCACTAACACAGTGGCGGCAACCCCCAAACAGGAGAAAACAAAACCTCCCGGGACCACCGTTTACCCCAAACGGTTCCCGGTACAGACAAGCAATCCACTACATCTACCAGACTCCACTCTGCCCCCTAGCACGAGTGTAAATGCATCCCACACTAAAAAGAAGTCTCGACCGCTCCGCTCGGCCCACTATCCGGGCGAGGATAACACTAAGTCCAGGAATGAAACCTAAAGTGTGGATGACTAAATATAAATAACCCTAGCCCAAGTGAGGGTTTTCTACTAGTCTGGTTACACATGCAACATATGACGGGGTACTAGGTCAGGTTCCAAGAAAACAATATTAACAGATGGTAGAAGCAAAAGATATCGTACGATTATCAGATAGTTTTCAAAGAATATTGATATTCACACATTCAAGCATGCTACCCAGTCCAATCACTATCATGCATGATTCTATATCAATAGAATTAGAGAACAGTCCGCAGATCCTGAAAGCAAAGCCACCCACCTGGAGGTGCTAACTCCGGGGTCGCACAGCCGAGAAAACCAGGAAAATGATAACTCCAAGTCTCAGGTCCAGCACTGTCCACAATCGCCCCTGGGTACAAAAACAGAGCTGTCGTTACACAAAATTCCTCCGAAACTGCCAGAATTTACACTGAAACTCAGCTGCGAAGATGCACAAAAATCACCTGCTTAAAGTCCTCAGAAAAATCCAATAAAATATTCCTGCGATCTACGCGTCGATAGCTCGAAACGAATACCTGTACGTCCAATTCCGAGTTTCCTACGCTGAGATATAAATCCGCAACAGAAACACCTCTTTTCTAACTGTACCAATTTTCACAGATAAGAACTCGGAAAGAAACACTATTCTCACCTTCAAAGCAACCTCAGAAAATTCTGAGAAAAATCCAGGAGATTCCTCGCGAGAAGTAGATGATTTTGCCTTTTGAATCACCTCGATCCGATGTCTGTGCGCAAAGTTATGGCCAAAACTCTGCAACGCTGTCCAAAAATCACGAAAGAAAAAGGGGCAACAAAAAGCTCAAATAACCCCACAAATCCGTAAAGAATCTGAGAAAACTCTGAATATCAAAGTTAAAGTCCTACCGTCGTGAGTCCGACGGCGCAAAAATCGCTAAAAACGGAGGTCGGGGTGAGTCGGGAGAGTCCGCGCACTAAAACGCGACGAAACGGGTCCTCGAAGTAGAAGCGTCACTGTGCGCCGCATCGCAGATGAATTCGAACATGATGATCTCCAGAATCTGGCTTTTGTCGGCTTGGTATAGGGAGGAGAAGTAACATTTCTCCTTCACAGCTCATG
>CM054954.1:7608692-7711192 GCA_029168755.2 Tillandsia fasciculata
TTAGCACGTTTTGATGGTCCAACAATGTAAAAAAAATACAGCACATTATTGATGTTTTGAGTATTTTTGGGAGAAAAAAAAAAAAAAAAAAAGGCTTAGAAGGCCAAAAATTTTTTCCCCATTATGCGTACGATTTCTTTCTCGCCCTCTTTTGCATTTCGCCCATCTTTAAAAATTAAAAATTAAAAATTAAAAAAATTTAAATTTAAAATTTAAAATTTAAAATTTGAAACTAAAAAGATAAAAAATAAAATAAAATTAAAATTAAAATTTTAAATTTTGAAATTTAAAATTTAAAATTCTAAATTGTAAAATTAAAATTTATTATTTTAAAATAATAAAATTTTATGTTTAAAACATAAAATTAATATTATAAAATTTTAAAATTTGAAATTTATATTTTAAATTTTAAATTTTATATTTGAATTTTTTAATTTGAAAATTGAAATTTAAAATTTAAAATTTCACATTCAAATTTTAAAATTTTAAAATTCAAATTTAATTTTGAAATTTTAAAATTTGAAATTTAAATCCTAATTTTAAAATTAAAAATTAAAAAATTATATTTTTAAATTTAAATTTTTGTATTAAATGTTTAAATTTAAATAGAATATTTTTTTAAAGTTTTTAATCTAAACAGTAAAAATGAGAATAATATTTTTATTAAGTATTAAATTTTTCAGAATATCAAATATATTGTAAAATAAAATTTTATTTTATTTTTCAATAATTATCAAACAGTTTCCTAGAGTATACAATTGATGGAAGAAAATACCCAACTAAAGGAGCAAGCAAAGGTTTTTTTCTCGCTAGCATATATTTTCTTCTCTATCAGACTTTATTAATTTTATTTTAAAAAATAATTAATTTGGGCATATTGGTGTACAAAATAACCAAAACAGGATAACACACTTGAAGATGGGTAATCATCCGAATCAATTATTAATGCTTCACTCCCGAGCATTATGAAACTACGTGATGATGATTGCTCCAATAACTTACTAAGGTTTGAGTAAAATTAACTAATAATTTGATCAATCGTTTCTAACGTAAGTGATAAAAAATTTGATGGTAATACTCAAAATTCGAATTTAAAGTCTAATTACTTTATATTTTTAACTAAATTTATTTTAAAAATAAAAAAATGAATAACATATTATTTTTCTTTCGAAAAAAAAAAAAAAAAAAAAAAAAAACTTAATTTGATCGCAAGCTATCACTATATTTGTATGTTTGAAAAAAAATTAAATTTTAGTATAATTAACAATTTCTATATTGTTTTAAAATTTTTTAAGCTGTGGATTATTGCACTCATCCGAATTGCACAATCTCCTCAAATAATTACAAATCCTGAATACAAGGCTGAACCTACAATTAATTGAAGGGCATCTTAACTGAAGCTACTTAGGACCTGTGTGGCAATCATTAAAAAAAATAAAATAGAGTTTTATTTTACAACGTATTGAATATATTGAAAAATTTCATACTCTATAAAAATAATATTTTATTTTTAACTGTTTGGATTATAAACTTCAAAAAAATAATCTGTTTTAAATTTAAACTTTCAATACAAAAAGTTAAATTTAAAAATATAAATTTTTAATTTTTAATTTTAAAAATTTAAAATTAGGATTTAACTTTTAAATTTAAAATTTTTAAAATTGAATTTGAATTTTAAAATTTTAAAATTTGAATGTGAAATTTTAAATTTTAAATTTTAAATTTCAATTTCAAATTTTAAAAATTCAAATTTAAAATTTAAAAATTCAAATATAAAAAATAAAAAATTAAAAATAAAATTTAAAATTTAAAATTTAAAATATAAAATATAAAATTTTATAATATTAATTTTAAGTTTTAAACATAAAATTTTATTATTTTAAAATAATAAATTTTAATTTTAAAATATTAAATTTTAATTTATTATTTAAAATTTTTAATTTCAAATTTTAAAATTTAAATTTAGATTTTATTTTTTAATTTTTCAATTTTTTAGTTTTAAATTTTAAATTTTAAATTTTATATTTTATATTTTTAATTTAAAATTTAAAATTTTTAAAGATGTGCGAAATGCGAAAAAGGGCGATGGAGAAGTACGCAAATCAGGAAAAATTTTTTAGCCGGTATACTATCTTTTTTTTTTTTTTTTTCCAAAAAATACTTCGAAACAGCAATTTTACGTTGTAATGTTTTTACTCTGTTGAGTCATCCAAACGGACTAACTAATAAAAAATCAATACTTTTTAAATTACATAGTAAAATGATTTAAAACTCCGTTTTGGAGATTTTCCAAACAGGACCTTATGTGAAAATCTTAAAATTTGAAGACGGAAGGGCCTACGTGCAACATGGTCAACCAACCTCCAAAATCCTCAGATAAGATGAGATGAATGACGATCCGACCTGCTAGCTATAATAACTCGTTTGATTCAAACCATCAGTCTATAATATTTAAGTTCAGTTATATTATTAAAGTAGTGGTTTTTATATTTTCAATCACAATTTTATTACTATCTGATATGAAATTATTAAGGTCATCATAAAAAAAAAAAAAAAAAAAAAAAAAAAAAATGCACTTGTGAATGCGGAGATGATTTTAACCGTCTCTATGAATCGTAGAGGTACCTGTATAAGCGATGTAAACCGTCTTTACGGACTAACTAATATATTGTTATATTTAGATAATTTAAACCATCACTATATAAGAAATAGTATAAAAAATTTGTTGACATGATTATTTTAACCTCTTTATAAGAGAAAATTACAAATGTGTGGAAAGTAAAATTATCTTAAATGTTAATACAAATAAAATGTAATATTTCTCAACACAAATTAACGAATCATAATAATAACTTAATAATCCTATAACATTATCAAAATTTTCATTATTCTACGAAATAATAATTACATTCAATATCCATAGTAATACATTAAACTATATAATTTTGATAGCGACTCCAAGTAACAAACACTATGCAATGTGTTTTATATTGTAAATTTTATTATTATTTTTTTACTCGTAGGTTCCTTATCTCAATAATCGTTTTAAAAATATGTACCAATAATACTACTATTCGAGAATCCGAGGACTCAAATTCTTATTTTTTTGAAATAACATAAATAGAGTATAAAATTCCTAACCTATAGACAATATTTTATGTAACAACCGATTCTAATTAATGCAATACAAAAAATAAAAAAATAAATAAAAAATAAAATTAAAATTTGTTAGAGATAAATAGAATATAAAAAAAAAAAAAAAAAAAAAAAAAAAAAAAAAAAAAAAAAAAAAACCTAGAAGAGTTTTAGGATGGTTTTACTTTCTATCTTTAATTACCAATTAGATTGTTTGGGCAATTTCAAACTGCCCTCAAAACTTTTAAAATATTATAAATGACCCTTTAAAGTTGTCGATATTAGTATTGCCTTTAAAAATCTCTTCGCGGTCAATGTTCGTCCCAAAACGTCTAGTTAATATAATTATCATAAAATTTTACTTGAGTTAAAATATAAAATAACTAATTTATCTTTTTTTAGACCAAGGGCCTGTTTAGATACATAATAAAAAATTGTCATAGAGTTTATAAACTGTAATTTTAGTCTAAATGAAATAAAAAATACAGTAACTCTAAAAAATTTTATGATTTTAAATTTTAAACTGTTTGGATGCAAATGGTAAAATTCTATAAAATTTCTTTCAATTTAAAATTTAAAAATAAAAAAGAAAATATTAATTTTATATTTTAACATTTTAAAATTAAAAATTTCATAATTTCAAATTAAAAGTTAAAATTTTGAAATTTAAAATTAAAATTTAAAATTTTAAACTAAAAATTTGAAAAATTGAAAAATAAAATCAAAATTTAAAATTTGAAATTAAAAATTCTAAATTCCAAATTGTAAAATTAAAATTTATTATTTTAAAATAATAAATTTTAATGTTTAAAATTTAAAATCAATATTATAAAATTTAAATTTAAAATTTAAAAATTTAAAAATTTAATTTTTTATTTTAAATTTTAAATTTTTTGAAATTTAAAATTTGAAATTTGAAAATTAAAATTTGAAAACTAAAAACTAAAAATTTAAAATAAAAAATTGAAAATTGAAAATTGAAAATTGAAAATTGAAAATTGAAAATTGAAAATTGAAAATTGAAACTTCATAATTTATAATTTATAATTTGAAATTTGAAATTCAAAATTTGAATTTTTAAATTTGAAATTTAATATTTTAATATACATTAAAATTTTAAAATTTTAAAATTAAAATTCAAATTCAAATTCAAATTCAAATTTGAAAATTTAAAATTTAAATCCTAATTTTAAAATTAAAAATTAAAAAATTTAAATTTAAATTTTTGTGTTTAAAGTTTAAATTTAAAATTTTAAAATTTAAAGTTTAAAATTTACCATATTTTGGAGGTGAGTAAGCCCAAGAATAATAGACTTTTTTTTCTTTAATTAGAGTGGATTTTTAACTTTACCGTATTTTTTATAATAATATTTAAAATTATATAATAATGTTTTAAAAAAATTAGATTTTTAATTATTCAAATGTTTCATAGTAAAAAATTTTTATGAGTATAATATAATTTAACTATGCTATATTTTTTTAATGCATCCAAACGAATCCTAATTATATATAATATTTTGGCTACCGTAAAAGACTCATAAAATTAATTTGCACGCTAATTAGATTTCCAAAGTTGCGGTCCGAGCCTAAACTCTAAAATCATAAAAATTCTAAATCTCTGAAAACCTAATATCCTAAAATCCTAAAATTTCTAAAATCTAAAAACTCTAAGGCTCTGTTTTGGGTTGGGTATAAAGGGGGGATATCCCCCCTTTATACCCAAACGAGTTGGGGATATCCCCGTTTGGGGATATCCCATCCAAACGGGGATATCCCCCAAACCCACCCGGGGATATCCCTTACTTACCCTCCCCCCCAGGTATACCACTCTCTCTCTCTCCTCCCTCTCTCTCTCTCTCTCTCTCTCTCTCTCTCACAGTCCCTTCCCAAGGCTGCCTTGGGAAGGGGCTTTTCCTTTGTTTTTTCTTTTTTTTTTGTTTTCGTTTTTTTTTTTTTTTTTGATTCAGGATTTTTTTTTTTTTATTTTTAAATAAAAATTTTTAATTATAAAAAATATTTAAATGTTATATTTAAATTTTAAATATTTAAATTATAAATTTTAAATTTTAAATTTTTTAATTATATTTTAATAATTATATATATTTATAAATTTATAATTTTTAAAAAATAATATTAATTTTAAAATTATAAAATTTATATAATTTTTATAATTATTTTAAAATTTATATAAATTAAAAATTAAAATTTTTACTTCTACTTAAAATATTTAAATTTACTAATGTTTTTTAATTAGAATATTTAAATTTTAAAGAATATTTAAATTATAAATTTATAAATAATTTAAAATTAATATTTTATATTTTATAAATTTATATATATTTATATTTTATTAAAATTATAAATATATTTATATTTTATTATATTATATATATTTATAAATTTATATATATTTAAAAAATAATATTAATTTTAAAATTGTAAAATTTATATAATTTTTTTATAATTTTTATAAAATTTATATAAATTTAAAAATTAAAATTTTTCCTCCTACTTAAAATATTCTAATACATTCTTTAATTATCAAATTTATAATATATATAAAAGTAAAGGTCACATCGTCATTAAACCAAAAAGTCAACTTTATACACCTTTTTCTCAATCCCCAATCCAAACACCTATTTTCTTATACCAGGTTTAAACCAGGTTTATCCCTCATTCCCAACCAAACACAATTTAGGTATATCCCAGGTATATCCTTTACTATATTCCTATACCTGGTATATCTCATTCCGGTATATCCCGCTTCCAAACGCTACCTAAAAATTGTAAACCTTAAAATCTTAAAACCCTACCATCCTAAATCCTAAACCCTGCTTTTTTTCAAATTGAGTATGTCCAGATAAGATCCTTTTACTGTTTTTTTTTAAGGAGCACTACAATGCTTACAACCTTAGTAGAGATGTAATCTTACAACTTAGCCTATTTTAAAGTTATAATTAACATATCAGTCTTATCATTTTTTCTTTTTACAAAAAATATATATAAAAAAAAAATTTTAATTTTTAAATCATTCCATTAAAATTTATATACCTAACATTTCTCTTAAATTAATTAAGTAAACATGCATGAAGATCTCCACCAATAAAATTTATTCCACCTCAGAATAAATAAATATAAGATGTACACCTGATTTTGAATATACAATAAATATTTTTCTAAAAGTATTGCCTTCAACACTTTTCTTTTTGCGTAATGCCTCCTCAACTTTTCAATTTTGAGCATTGAGTTGTTTAGACGAACTTAATTAGAAATTTGCAAACTTAACAATTTTATTAGCTATTATGTATTTAATAACGAACATGCTTTTTTAATTAGCTCAAAAGCATTGCTAATATTAATAAATCTCTGTTACATTAATAAAATAACTTTAATAAAAAAAAAAATCAAAAGCAAATAATAAAATATATATATATATATATATATATATATATATATATCGACTGAACAAAAAAAAAAAAAAGTAATAGTTGAAGGTTCTGTTTTATTATTATTATTATTATTATTATTATTATTATTATTATTTTCTTTTCTTATTCCTTCTTTTGTGCCAAACTATATTCCCCACTTTGGCCATTATATTTTAATCTATTATAATTTTTTACTTTGTAAATTATATTAATTAAGTCTCACACAAGCAAATTAAATAGACAAAATATTTTAATTATTATTGTATTATCAATAACAACACGGCCACGTTGATCATTTTTATATTAACGATATATCAATATTTACTCAGCTAATTATATTGGATTATGAGATTTAATTATAATATTTTAAAATTTTAAACTAAAAATTATAATAAATTAAAATTTAAGAAATAAAGTTTGATGACCAAAAAGTAATTTAGTTGTTTTGATTTTAAGAAAATACTTTTTGACCTTTGATAAATTAACAAAGGATCTTTTTCAAAACACTATTTTTTTTTTGTTTTTTTTCATAAACAGAAGGTACTTGTTTTCGTCCAGTATATTTTTTATTTAAAAATATCATGATAGCTCTCAAGTTCAAAATCTAATTTATTTAGAAAAATATATTTTTTTGATATCCATAACACTTATATATCAAAAATTTTAAAATTGAGATATTGTTTGCTTATGAATAATGCCAATTAATATTACGTTAATTTTTGGACCGTTCCATAGATTTTAATTTTAAGAGGTTAATAAATGAAAATTAGATTTGATATATTATGAGGCATAAAAATTAAGAATGTTAATGGGTCGGGCTTCAGGGTGAATTTCCGAGCTTAATCCGACCGCCAAAGTCAAAATCCGAACCCAAAATCATCAATCCGGGTTTGAAAATTCATGTTCAAATCCGAACTCGACAAAAAAATTACAAAAAAATTGAAATCGGAAACGGAACATAAAAACTCAAAACTCAAAAGAAATTATTTTTCTTTGTCAAATTTCAAAACATTTCATACTCGAACTTAAAATTTGTTTAAAATTTGAAGTTATAAATATAGTTTTAATATATTATATAGTACAAAATCAGATTGGAGCAGATTATCAAATTAAAAATTCGAATTCGATGAATTTTGAAAATTTATATCTAAATTCGTATCCGAATTCAAAAAACTCAATCCAAAATAGTCAATCTTCTTTTATTCTTTACAATATTTTAAAATATATTACATTAAATTTAAAATTTTAAAATATAAATTTAAATATAATATCAAATATTTATATATGTATATATTATATAACGTAAAATTAATTCCGGTTCGGATCAGATACAGTCAAAATTTATATCCGAATTTAAATTTATCGAATTTTTATTTTTTATATCCGTATTCGAATCTATAAATATTAATATCGAATAAATACGTTCGGTTTGAATTTGAATTGGTATAAAATTTCGCGTATCCCTAGCTAGGGGTGTCAACGAGCCAAACACGAGCGAGCTGGGGTCGACTCGTGTTCGGCTCGTTTAATAAACGAGCCGAACACGAGCTGGCTCGTTTAAATATCGAGCTGAAAAATTCGGCTCGTGTTCGGTTCGTTTATTAACGAGTCGAACACGAGCCGGCTCGTGAACAACAAGTTTGATTTTCATTCCTACTATTAGGTGTAAAGTTGAAAGAAAATTAAAAAATTAAAACTTTAATCTAATAATTAAAATTTATAAAAAATTGATGGTCTAAAATATAAATATAAATAGTAAAGTTATATATATATATATATATATATATATATATATATATATATATATATATATATATATATATATATATATATATATATATATATTTGAGCTGTTATCGAGCCGAATACGAGCGAGCTGATCCCAGCTTATCTTCGACTCGTTTATTAAACGAGCTGAAAAATTCGGCTCGTGTTCGGCTCGTTTACTAAACGAGCGATTCGATCTCGATCTTATTTCAAGCCGAACACGAATGGACTCGCGAACAGCGAGCTGGATTGCCACCCTATCCGGATTGCCACCCCTATCCCTAACCATAGGCATCCCTAACCAGACGGAAACAAATATCTAGTTGGGCAGGCAGACATTCAGCCACCCGTTACCAACCTCAGAGCAAGTATTTCGCCCACCACCACCACACACACACACACACACACACACACACAAGATTCTCGGAAGAGGAGAGTGAAGAGAAACGAGACATTGCATTCCCGGCATGGCCATGGCCGCTTCCACCTCCGTTCCCTACCGCAGGGTAACAACGGCCGCTTCTCTCTCTCTCTCTCTCTCTCTCTCTCTCCCTCTCTTTCTCTGAGCTTTGTTTTTGTCGTCGTATGTCTGCAACATTATTGCGGCCTGCTCCATTTCTTCAAACAGGTGGTGTGCAGGAGGAAAGACAAGGACAGAGATAGAGACCACCATTGCCCGTTTAAGGTCGTCAACATCACTCCCCCGCCCAAGTTCCTCGGCGTCCGCTGCTTTCCCACCGTGCGCATCCTCCCCCCCCCTCTCTTTCATTCTCTCTTCACTAATAAAGAATTCAAACTGTTTGGAAGAGCCGTTTGAGCTTTGTAGATTTATTATTGAATTTTTGGAATTAAATACAGAGATTGCTATATATTTTGGTACCTACTGTTCTTGCGCCCTTCTTTCCGAAGATGGATTGATTGGCCATTATCTCTCTGCAAATTATAACTATCAAATGGATATTCTGAATTATTATCATTTTTGTTTTATTCTTAAGAGAGGCAAATGATTATGCTATGATGTTGTTTCTATGAAGAAACAACCGATGACTTGACTTGTTTAAACATCTGGGTAAGGGAAATAATGTTGGGAATCTGGTACTCCTTGTCCTCCTGGTACTAGATTTTGTGATTCCGCAACCTGCTCTGACGGTTTATTCGGTACTTGTTTCGGTGTCGGTTGTTGAGATTTCGTAATAAAAACGTCAAATCAAATTTTTACCATAAACTCGTCTTCTCAAAAAACAAAAAATAAAAAACAAAAAAAATGGCACCGACACAACTATAAAAAAAAAAGAAAAAAGAAAAAACCAAAGGAGAGAAAATATGGATGAAATAAAATTTATTAACTAAGAGAATAATTACATCTGACTTCTTTTCTATACAGAATAGTTTCAACTCAAATCCTCTTTCTGAATCTCTCTCATCATTCTCTCGTCTTCTATAAATTCAGAAGACTTCTCTTTTTGAATGCACTTGTACACTAGGTGCATTCAAAATCATGGAAGCTACACCTAAGCCGTACCACCACAACCGCCAAAATAAATAACAACTATACTATATTTATAGATTACATCAAAAAACACCCAAATTATAATTTAATTAGATTTTTACTCTAATTAATATTTGATTCTTAATAAATTTATTTAAATATTAATCTTAATCCAACTAGGATTCAAGTACAAATCTAACCAAATCCTAACAAACGGCAACTTCTAAGCGTCAGTAAGTGCTAAATTTCTTCGAGGCGTGATTGTGGAAAATGAGCCTAACGTTTGAAGCTTTCTCTTACCTGTTCTTACGGATTTTATTGTGTGATTCACTACGACCACTTTTCAACCAATGGCACACAAATATCATTGATTATTTGGTTAGTTGTTCAGAATCACTCTTTATGTTCACTAATTTTGATAATGAGTTAAAACGAAAGTTATCTCCACTCAAGAGAGAACCTATAGGATTTTTATTTTTATTTCTCGTTTACCTTGAGATTTGCTTGAGCCCTTAACTTCAAGTAATCATATTGGTGGGCATCTTAGAGACTACAGGTTGTAAATAGGCGTGCTACGATTATCTAAGATGCATTAGGACAATTGAGAGAAGTTAGCTTGGAGATTTGTTGAGCTTAATCCATCTATGCAAGAAGAAAACAAGGTTTCTAGTGCAGTTTCTATTCTTGTAATTTGATACCAACGCAAATGCATGATTCCGTCAATTGCTATATCATTTTCTGTCCATTTTCTTCTGAGAGCGGAGATTTTGGGCAACTATCTCTTGTTGAACATACGAGTTTTTTTGAGTTTTATCTTTTTGCACTTTTGTGCTTTAAGCTTACCTTCTGTATTTTCTATGCATAACAAAACGTTTGTGATGTTTTCTTTTAGTTTCCTTCTCAGTTGGTAACTATCTGCTTAGCAACAAAAAGAAAAGAAAAAGAAAAAGGAAAAAACAGTGAGACAGATGTGCAGTTTGATTAGTATTGCTGCATTTGCAAAGACTAGGAGAAATTGGAGTTTCACAATTCGATCAACCAAGGATTTTGAATGAGATAAGACGAACACTCACTGATATACCGAGAGAAAAACGAGATACTATGATTCTAGAGGAGAGAAACCTTTCAGAAAATTAAGACTCTTTTTTTCTACAAAGGAGATATGGAACTGCATTTATTTTTCCTAGCTAATTGGGAGAGGTTAATTACACTCCCAATCCTTTATCAGCATATTAAGACCCCATTCTTAACAGTAGGGTTGCTCACCAATCCAAACCAAAATAGCTTATTTGGTTTTCTCTTTGGTTTGGTTGTTAGAATAATCAAAAGTTTGATTTGTTTGTGTCTCTCTTCGGTTTTGTCACTTTTCTTAGCCGAACAAAATTGAAAAGTGAATAATGATATTACTCCCACTTTTTATCCTAATCATATATTCAAAATTCTATGTTTATAATCAAATTCTGTATATATATATACATATCAACACACTTTCACGACCACATATTTGAAATTGTATGGTTCAGATTTAATTTTCTTATGTAATTTTCATCATCATTCATTTTCGATTCTTAAATCATGAATATACGAAAGGAAAGAAAGATTTCTAAAAACTATGGAACCGGACCAAAATGAACCTAACCAAATCAAGGTTTGGTTTGGTTTTGGATTTTTCCAAACCAAAAATTTTGATCCAGAGAATTGCAACTTAATTTCTATCCTTGTGTCAGATGTAAAGATTTGCAACTTGTGAAGAGGTTAGGCTACTACAAATATGGATGCGGAGATTTCATATATTCGTGTAAATTATTAAACCAGTGTAGCCAGCCTGGAAAGTTCTATCATGTAATGTAGAGTTGTCGACTTTAATTTTGGATAGTTACAATATTCTTTGAGTTTCAAATTTTTAGTGAAATGAATGATAAAGCAGTACATTTTTACATTGATATCTTGGTCTTTCTAAATCGAGAAACTGTGACTAGTTGTAGCTTATTCTGTTTCTGACTATTCTTGTTAGTGAGGAGCCGGCATAACTTGCTGTCAATCAGTGCTGTGCTCGGTACTGCTAACCGACAGATTATCCTAAAACAAGATGCTTAATTCAGCATACCGTCAGATTTGTCTTCAACTGTTTCAGGAAATAAGCTTCGGATGCTTTACGCACGGTACAATAGACAAAAAAACAATTTCTTATCTGCTATAACACTACTATGCGTAATCATTTGAAAAGATAATGCAATTTGTAGTTCTCGCTTGACTGACGAGTGAAATAACTATCTGAGATTTCTTTTATTTTTCTCTGAGAGGTGAATCAGTTACTGAAATTCTTTCACTCCATGCATTTTCTATATTTGAAGCAGAACATACACTGCGGAGAGAGCGTCACCATTGAAGGCCGGGCTTACACAGTTTCTGCTGTTACTCATCGATATCAGCTACGAAAGGGAAAGTACGAACCAAGCGAGAAGAGGCTCGACGTACTGTCAACTGGAAGATACATTTGAATTTGTATTTGGAAAATCTTCTCGACAATTCATAATCTCAAGATTTGATGTATGATCTTTCACTTGCGAGAAACTCTGATTCAGTATTTGTGTTAGTCTGTCAGATCTCCATCTTCAGTGGTTACGAGTCATTCAGGTGCCAAAATCAAGTGCAGACTTGTCCTCAAAAGAAAACGTAAATATGTATGTACGGGGACAGACCCCTTCAAATGTAAAATTCTCTTCCATTTGATACCTCCTCAACTTTTAATTCTGATTTTTGTTGAACGTAATAATGATCTTTTTAAGTTTAACTAGTCTGAAGCTTTTTTTGTTGTTAATGGTGGATTTCTAAAGGAGTTGTTAATTTTACTGAATTCCGAATCCAATTTTGGAAAAAGATATGAAAATGTCCACCCCGACTTCGCAAAAAATAGTTTCTGTGTCATAGTTATTCAACATAGAAAAAAAAAATTTATTTAAAGATTTTTTAAGTTTTCCAAATATAAAAAAATATATATATTTTTTTTAAATATTAATCCAATATAAAACTATCACATTATTCTTAATTAGATTTTTTACTATCTCATAAGGTGTTATTAGTATGTGGGGTTGCCATGAGATTGCACAATACTTTTTTATTTTAAATCACGACTGTATATCTTGGTCAACACTGCCATTGAAGTAACGACGATTTTGACATAGCAATTAATCATTGGTAGGATTAAGTTAATTTGGCCAAATTTAGCGGCCCAAAGAAAAGTTATTGAATTCAGTGAATCTGCTGGTACTGTACCTGTCATATTTCAAGACCATCAATTTACAGTTCGGACACGCCAACAGACCTGCCAATCGGACATGATCTCTCTGTATTCGAAAGAAACGAAAACATCAATTTCAATAAAAGCAAGTGATTAATGAGATACAATATCAGAGTACAAAACTACTAAACTAAAACTTTCATTTATTTAAACAAAACAGTTTAACATGCATATAAAAATAAAGTATAAGAGTAAATTACAAAATTATAGAGTTAATTACATTTTTCTCTCAACATGTATTTAGACAAGATTTACAATTTTCATCGCTTTCCTCACATTACAAAGTTCACTCAAATGCCCAAAAAAGTAAAGGTACGGCTAGACCCTTTAGATCTCTAAACTGCCGGGCTCTTGCCCCTGTCACATGCCTCGCCGGCGATAACCGGATCAATAAAAATGGCCACCAAAGGATGTGAGAACTACGAATAGTTCTCAGTGGGTTCAACCACCGAGAAAACATATTCTACACTGTTTGATCCAATGAAAACAATAGTAGCAAAATGATATATAAATATAGAAAGCTGACACGCCCCAAAGTTAAAAAGCAGTTTATTTTATTTTATTTTATTTTTTTCAAATCAGAGTTTAAACTTGAAAACCAGGGCATGAATAGATCGTCACATATATAGAAAATCCTCTGTCCACTCGAACAGAGTTTTCCCTATACATGCACGACTAGGTAAGTACAAAATGCACATTCAGAGTACAAGATAAGACAGTAATTTAAACACAACTAAACACAACTAATAAACAGATCATCACGGTCAATCACAATGCTGATATAACTACTATAAGTCCATATGATAAACATCAAACACAACTAAACCAGATCCACATCATAAAACCACTAAATCATGAGCATAGTCAATCCAAAACTGTAGATATGATAGTGACGACCAATCATAGCTGGCAACATCAAACACAACTAAACCAGATCCACATCATAAAACCACTGAATCATGAGCATAGTCAATCTAAAACTGTAGATATGATAGTGACGACCAATCATAGCTGGCATAAGGGACTGACCTGAAATGGTCAGTATAAATGTATCCCAATGGGTACGACATCCCACCTCCTGACTGACCTGAAATGGTGGTCACCCAAAGGATGTGAGATACAATATAAATGTATCCCAGTGGATACGACGGGACGGGTGACAGCAAATCGTACCTACTGGTATACTATAAACAGCGGATAGTAGAAGACAGTAGGTAAATGTACAATCTCAAAGCTGAAATAACGATAGAGCGAATATGTAATCACAGTGCTGGAGTAATACATGAAACAGGTAATCAGGTATAAGTCATGCTGCGTGAATACTTAGTACTAAGGCATAGATAATCATGGTATAACGGTGCTGTAAATAAACGGTACTAAACATGCTAAACAAGAATAACTGAAGGCAACCATAAAGTAACTATGTAGTAGTAGTAGAAACAGAGTACCCAATCAATGTCGTCATGGATCACAGAGACCTCAGGCCAATAATAACTGAAGGCAACCATAAAGTAACTATGTAGTAATAGTAGAAACAGAGTACCCAATCAATGTCGTCATGGGTCACAGAGACCTCAGGCCAATGCCACTGTCTAGCACCTATCTGGCTGACAAAACTGTGACGCCTTAACATCTCAGGGGGTCACCCATCTTAGAACTACTCTAGCTCTAGCACGCTTAACTCTCTTAACCTCTTGGGTCTTGCTACTACCCAAAATGCTATAGCCGGGTTCGCTAAGAGATTTAGTCATATTATATCATTTATATATAGGACTAATCAAATTCCGGGGGTGTCACATTGTGTGACGCCCCAACTTTCCAGGGAGTCACCCATCCTAGAACTACTCTAGCTCTAGCACGCTTAACTCTCTTAACCTCTTGAGTCTTGCTATCACTTAAAATGCTATAGTCGGGTTAAGAGATTTAGTCATATTATATCATTTATATATAGGACTAATCCAAATTTCGGGGGTGTCACAATAACCCTGCACCACTTGGTGCTATCTGGGGCTCACGGGTCGCTGTCGACACTCTATCGGTAAAAAATGCCAATGTAGGGGATCAGTCCCACGGGCATACGTGAAGTACAGCTGGTACTGTAGCGATCAAAATGCTGATGCTCAAGCTCACGGTCTACAGACCGGGTAATCGACAATAAACCGGAATATCAACTGGGATGTTGATACTGTATAATCAATCATGTTGTATCTGTAACAACTGATCCCTATACTATCATGCAATATAAGAATAGGAAAATACTGCAATCACTAAACGGGAGTATGCTGAAGTAACTGGACTATAATCATCACTAGCTAATGACCAATCAAGCATGGCAAAAGTTCAAGTATAAGCTAAGTATGCACAATAGAAGAGTAGTAAACTACTATACTGAAAGAAAGGCAAGAGAGCTCAAGAAATGGGACCAGGGCTAGCAACAATCACAGGGATCCAACCGAATACGGTACCCCATAGGTGACGATATGATGAAGCCCGGACCGAAGAACCCACCTCAGTGTAGGCGGTCACAGAAACCGCCGGAAGGCTCGTGTGCTGGCTGCTGAAAGCTGGAGCCTGAACCATAACCATGGGTCAATAAAAGACTCTCACATACCCAACCCACTGACTCACTGTATACAGACAAGCTAAACAGGAAACTTCACTAAAGTCCCCGGGATTTGTCGAAATTTTTGATAATCTGCCGATCAACCAACTATGGTTCGATCTGTGCTTATGGTTTCCAAATTCAATGAAACTTTACGTGCTGCTCTGGAATGTTTAACTTAAGATGTTCATGCACTAACATTCCACTGTGTGCGACTTTATACTCAAATGGTGCCACAAATACTGAAATCATTTCCGGAAAAGCCAATTTCGGCTCTGAAAGTCGCCAACACTAAACTAAAGTCACTGGGCCAATCAAGACAGCATTGGGGATAGCCAGGAATGTCTGGCAATCACTACTAACCATCATAATTTCTCAAATTGTGTGATTAAGACCGAAATGCCGATAAACCGACGATTTCGCTAATTTACGGTTCGTTAATCAAATTTCGCTCAACGAAAGTCATTTAACCTCGAACGAAAAGTTCAAAGGCTTCATACACACTGCCCAAAGCAGCACATATGGTTACACTTGCATTTAAACCCCTAGGGTTTCCTAAAATTGCATAATTACATATATTTTATAGGTTTTTAAGCTTGATACTCAATTCCGAAGACTTTCAGATTAAACCGAGGGCACCAGTAGGTGGACCTCGATGCACTAAACACCATGCTCGCTATTACGGAATGGCACGGAGCCCGAGAGCATCATTGGTCCAACAATATACACGCTATCAAGGCTTAGGTTGCTACAACCAGCTAACTACTCAACCATTATTATAACCAAGGTGAGCATCCCTCTCAGAAGATCAAGGAGATGCAGAGGCTCACCTTGCTGTCATCAAAAAGCCGCCTGAATAGTGTTTGGAGCAAGGTTGGCTAAGAGCTTGGTTAAAAGGTTCGGATTGTGTGATCCAACAAACCAAGCATTCAGCTTGGGATCAGAGATGGGCAGCATGTTCAGAGTGATCCACTAAGTCGAGGGCTTGCCTTACGAGGGTTGCTGGCTCGCCGGAATAGCTGCCGGAGCAACCTCGACCAAACCATAAACATCAAGAACTCAAATTAGAGCCACCAGTAGAAACTCGGGTTCTTGAGGGTTGCAAAGGCAAGCAGTAGGATCAAAGGGTCTAGGGCAATGCTAGGAGTGTAACCAGCACCGTCGCGGGCGTGAGGTTGTGGTGGTTTGGCCGGAGCAAGACTTGCGACCAAATCTTGAGGGCAACAATGGCAGAACCCAAAGCAAGGGCTTTCAAGTTCAAGTAAGGGCACTAGGAGGACTGTCTTGGTGAGAGGAAGCTAGCTGGGCGGTCAGCTGGTGGCGGGAAGCGGCAGTGGTGGCTGGCGGCGAACCTCGGCCAAAACAACAACACCCAAAACTAGGGTTTTGTTTTTCCAAGCCGCGACTGAACGAGAAGCCTCCAGACTTTCTAGAGATGATCCTAAGGTACAACAGAAGGCATTTCATGCCTTGGATCCTCCCCGAAGCCATCGGAGGCGGCGTGGCCAAGGTGGCCAAAACTAGGGTTTCGACGGTCTTCTTGTCCACGCCGGCAACCCGCGAGGTCTCAGGCCATGGGATCACATCAGGAGCATGCCAAGGAGGTGAGAAGGCGTGAAGGATGTCGTAGGCACAAAGAAAAATAGAGATGAGAGGGGTTGGCTAACCTCGGGCACGAGAAAGAAGAAGAACATGATGATCTTCTTCTCTGGCGTCGTGCAACGGCGCCCAGTGGCTAGGGTCTTCAGGCTAGGTTCCCTAGTGGAGAAGTAGGCTGATGTCGTAGGCTAGGTCAGGGAGGAAGGAAAATATTGTCTGGTGCTCTTCCTCTCGTCACAACTCGAGATCAAGCAAGGATCAAGATACTCTTGCTTTTTCAGCGATCTCAGGTGGTGGCCGGCAGCTACAGTACTCGTGGATGATGGCAGAGAAGGAGAAAGTCGTGGGGGAGTGGTTAGAATTCAAAACAAAGCGACTGAGGATTCCTCTAGGGTTTCTCCAAGAGAAGCTATAGAGATAGGGAACAAAATGCTAGGTGGTCCCCCAACTCTTGATATCTCGGCTTGGGCTCACTCCTGTAGAACAAAATCACAGAATGACCCCTCTCCAATACAATTTGGTCCAAAATTTCACATAAAAATATTAGACTTTTTAAGAAAAAACCTTGAAATTTACTATATTTTGCACTTTTTGAGGTTCTAGGGTTGTCGAAAATAAAAACAGACTTCATTATGACGTTCGGCTCGACGAGACCTATCGAATAGATATTTTGGTTTAATGAGTTTGAGCTTTGTTAGGCCAGTTAATCCATTATTACAGTAAATTTCACTATCTAGCATGCTTTTCCAGGCTTTAAGCTTGTCAAACGTAAATTTGGACTGCGTCATTGAGCTCAAATCGATGAGACCGTTCAAATCGAGTATTTATTTCATAGAGATTGGATCCAGATAGGTCAAGTTAGCCAACTTCTCAGGAAAAGCCTAAAATTTTCACAAGTTACTATTCATAACTCAAGTCATAACTTAAATTATGGTTTTGCACCTTTTTTGAGGTGATAGACTCATCAAATTGAAAATTGGATCACGTCATCGCATTCAGTTCGACGAGACTGATCAAGTAGTGATTTTTACTTTGCTGAGTTTGAGTCAGGATAGGTTCATTGGGCGGCAGTTTCACTAAAACCCTGAAAATTTGAATTATCGAATTAAAGAAATTCCAAAAAAAATGAATTAAAATTTAGATTTCATATTTAAAATTCTCGGCTACTAAAAGCTGTAAATGCTAAACTAGCATGTTGACATAAAATTGCTTCACTACTAATCATGCTCATATAGTATGCTACTATGCCATAACTCGACCACTATATCACTATAGAAAGGGTCACATCTAACGCGGCCACCTATGCCACTTTACACTTTCATTTAGTTACTCTGCCCGTTGGAAGTATCTCATCCGATGGGTTCTAACCCTAGTACTCATGCTATCAATTGACGCGTCTTTATCCAAAGGCGCCACTTGCACTTTAGTTGCTCTTGTTATACCATTCGAAAATACCTCGCCTATACCAACGGGCCCATGCCTGGGGAGACGGCTATCGCTCTCACACTTCCAGGTCTACGAGTCCCAATTCCGAAGGTGCCACATTCATATTTCATTTTACTTTTGGCTTTTGCTTTTTTCTTTCGCCTTTTATCTTAGGTTATTAACTCTAGGATAGCCATGATGTCTCTCGAACTATCATTTTGGTTGGAGTTATTTTGTTTGCTCAAGTTTACACATTTACCCTAATTAAGTCCACGGCTCTAGGGTCGCTAATTGTCAATAAACACACCAACCTCAACTGAACCACTCTAACCCTAGAGTTTATGAACTCTATATTGAGAACTCTATCATTCATCGTTACATTTTTCCCTAAGTTAATGCCACTCAGTTAACCTAGAATTATCTCATAGGTTTTATACCACACATCTTGACCTCTTAACCTAGATTTTCTTCTAAGTCAAATATCACTTAACCTCATGCAAGATTAACCTTCCTCTAGGTTTTATAAGCATTAATCTCTAGGATTAAACCCTAACATGGTTATACTCATACATTATCTTCACAATTGCTCTTACTAGCATGCTTATAGATTCAAAAGCAAAAAAAAAAGGGAGAGATCACCCTTTTTCGGTAGAATCCCCCACCTATTGTTCTCTTTGAAGACAAAGGGGCTTGATCTCTAAAATCTCCAAAAAAATCTCTTAAATATAGTATTAGAACTCATAAGAGATCATTCTATCTCTTTTAGACCCATAAGAACTCCAAAAATTCCAAATTTTAAATTTTTTCACATACCTTTTCTTGAGCTCTTGGCCAAAAAGATGAGGAGAGGGTTCAATCTTCTCTTCTAAGCCTTCCTTAAGGTCTTCTCTACAATCTTCGAGCTGTTTTGGAGATCAAATCAACAGCTCCAGCCTCCCACAGAGCTTCTCCCCTCTTACAGTCACCACTACTGCTACTTCTCTGGAGGAAACGCAAAGAGAGAGAGAGTTGGAGAGGAGAATGAGAGAAGTGAGAGGGAAAAAGAGGGAAGGGAGTGGGTTTATGTCAGAGGTTTGGTGGCTGTAGTAGAGGGTGTGAAATGACCCAAATGCCCCTACTAAAATCTATTATTTTCTCTCGGACCCACGCGGTTTCCGCACATTTCAGGCACTCGCGACCCTATCCAAGCATCCAATTCATTGGAGCCACTGTTCACTTAGATGGTCCGCAGCACTCGCACCTTGCGCCGGCCATTGTTCAACCGGGCGCCCCCAAGGCAGCCTGGGCGTCCGAAACCTCACGCGCACAAAAATTCTGCTCTCAGGTTGGGAGTCCAATTGTATGGCCAGGGTGCCCGCAGCAGCTCCCGCTACTGTACATCTTGGCGCCCGCAAGGTATTTAGGGCGCCCGAATCTGGTCTAAAGCTTCAGATTTAGCTGATTTCGCCAGTTTTCGACTCAACTTCGATCCAGATGCAATTTGCTTCGAACCAAACTTGTTTTAACTCATCTTTATCATGTTTTAAAATATGTTTAGAGTCACTTATCTACACTTTGCTATTTTAACGAAGTCGGAGCACTACATCTCTCCCTCCTTATAGGAGTTTCGTTCGCGAAACTAAAACTTGCATACCTTTGCTTTATTCCTAAAAAATGTGAGGATGCCGATCCCTCATGATACTCTCGAGCTCCCAAGTAGCCTCTCGCTCACTATGGTTAGCCCACAACACCTTCACATATGGGATGGAACGGTTCCTCAATATCTTCTCCTACCGATCGACGATTTTCCTTAGGTACTCATCATAGCTCAAGTCCTCCCATAGATTTGGCGGTGGGTAGTCGATTACACGAGCCGGGTCGTTAACATACTGGCGGAGTTGGGATACATGGAACACGTCATGTACTCCTGCCAACTCCGGAGGCAATGCCACTCTGTAAGCCACCAGGCCGACCCGCTCCAACTCCTCGTAAGGGCCAATAAAGCGAGGGGTTAGCTTTCCCCACATTCCAAATTGCACTACGCCCTTTGTAGGTAATGCTTTCAAGAATACATGGTCACCGACGCCGAATTCCAAATCCCGTCGCCTTTTGTCGTTATAACTCTTTTGCCGTCACTAACTATTGACGCGCAATTCTTACCTTCTCCTCGCCCTCCTATAACACATTTGGGGCCAAAGTTGATCTTTCACCGACCTCACTCCAATGCAACAGAGATCGACATTTTCTACTATACAACGCTTCGAAGGGTGCCATCTTGATACTGGCTTGGTAGCTGTTGTTGTAGGCAAATTTTGCCGTAGGCAAATACTGTTGTCATCTGACGCCATAATCCAATACACAGCCCTCAACATATCGTCGAGGATTTGATTGGTCATCTCAAATTACCCATCACTCTGAGGATGATATGATGTGGTAAGGCGGAGGCGTGTCCTAAGAGTCCCATGAAAACTCTTCCAAATTTGTGAAACGAACCAGGGATTCCGATCCGACACGATAGAAACGGGCACTCCGTGAAGGCGCATAATCTCATCAATATACAACTGCGCCAATTTGTCTCTTGACCAAGTGGTGTGGATTGGCAAGAAATGTGCTACTTTGGTCAATCTGTCCACCACCACCCATATCATGTCGTGGCCTGCTTGTGATCTAGGTAAGCACGATAAAGTCTATCGCGATATTCTCCCACTTCCAAACGGGTATTGGTAGGCTTGAAGTTTGCCCGCCGGAAGTCAATGTTCAGCTTTAACTTATTGGCACACTAGGCACTAAGCCACAAAGCGCCCAACATCTTTCTTCATACCCGACCACCAAAAATGTATCCTCAAATCCTTGTACATTTTGGTACCGCCAGGGTGGATTGTATAGAACGATCGTTATGCTTCTTGGAGGATTTCATCTCGAATCTCCTTATCACTAGGCACACACAACCGACCCCGAAATTTCAAGACTCCCTCTGAGTCCACACTAAAATCCCCCCCGCGCGCCCGCCTTCAATGTCAGACCGCACCTTTTGGAGTTTCTCGTCAGCGGCTTGCTTTTCTTTGATTTTCTCCACTAAGGTGGGTTGCACTCGAAGTGTCATAAGTGTCGCGGGTGCGCCGGAAGCCACAACTTCCAATCCAAACGGTCGCATTTCTGCTTGCAACGGGTACTGATCAGTGATGATCATGGCGAGGTTTTCCACGAACTTTCTGCTCAAAGCGTCGGCCACTATGTTTGCTTTTCCGGGTGGTATAGGATACTAACATCGTAGTCCTTTAGTAGCTCAAGTCACCGACGCTGCCTCAAATTTAATTCCTTCCGAGTCAATAGGTACTTGAGGCTTTTGTGATACGTGTAGATCTCACAATGCTCGCCATATAAGTAATGTCGTCATAGCTTCAGTGCAAATATCACCACGGCTAGCTCGAGGTCGTAGGTGGAGTAATTCCTTTCATAACTCTTCAGCTATCGAGAGGCATAGGCTATAACCCTCCTATCTTGCATAAGCACACACCCCAACCCACTCCCCGATGCATTACTATACACCATAAAGTCTTTCTTTGCCGTAGGTAACGCAAGGATTGGAGCTGATGTCAACTTATCCTTGAGAAATTGGAAGCACTTCTCACATTCATCGCTCCAAATGAATTTAGCCCCTTTCTTTGTGAGACTGGTAAGTGGAGCGGTGATTTTGGAGAACCCCTCCACGAACAGTCTATAATACTTCGCAAGCCCGACAAAACTGCGAATCTCGATAACATTGGTTGGTCGGGGCCAATCTCTGCCCGCTTCAGTTTTCTTGGGGTCCACTGACACCCCAGCTTCAGAGATTACATGCCCAAGAAAAGCTACTTCTCGAAGCCAAAATTCGCATTTCTTCAACTTCGCGAATAGGCCCCATTCCCGAAGCATTTGCAAAACCTATCGAAGATGCTCCTCGTGCTCAATGTTACTTCGAGAGTAGACCAAAATATCGTCAATGAAGACCACAACAAATCAGTCTAGGAATGGTTGGAAAACACGATTCATTAAATCCATGAATGTCGCCAGGGCATTACCCAACCCAAACAGCATTATCGTGAACTCATAGTGTCCATATCGCGTTCTGAAAGCAGTTTTATGCACATCCTCCGGCTTTATCTTTAATTGGTGGTATCTCGATTAAAGATCAATTTTTGAAAATACCCGAAAGCCCTGCAATTGGTCGAACAGATCGTCGATCCTCGGCAATGAATATCAGCTCTAAATCGTCAGCTTATTGAGTTCCCGATAGTCCACACACAGCCGTAATGACTCGTCCTTTTCCTTCACAAATAATACTGGAGCTCTCCAAGGAGATACACTGGGACTAATAAGACCTTTGTCCAGTATCTCCTATAGTTGAGCCTTAAGCTCCTTCAACTCAGCCGGGGCCATTCTATAGGGCGCCTTAAAACTGGAGTCGTCCCAGGAACCAAGTCTATCGTAAACTTGATCTCCCGATCCTCCGGCATGCCCGGTAACTCAGCGGGAAACACATCGAGGTACTCCCGCGCCACGGAATATTTTCCACTGACGGTTTCTCTTTTTGTTCACCAACTATGGTGGCCAAATAGGCCACGCAACCGCCATTAATTAACTTCTTGACCTAGGACACAGAGACTGTCAGAGTAAACAATGTGCTTCTACATGCCTTGTAGACGAACTCTTTCTGTCCTGATTCCCGAAAGGTGATGACTCGACTCTCGCAATCGATTGTGCCATAATATTTCGAGAGCCAGACTATTTCCAACACTACATGAAATTCTCCCAATTACCTCATCACTAGAAAATCTACCGACATAAACCAGTCGTCGATCTATCGCTGGAACTCACCGATCAGTTCTTTGCCAGTAAACTAGTTGACACTCTACGATTAAGCACTCTACCCTTCCATGGCACAAACATGCTGGGACACTTATACCCATTTTGTCTTACATGATCTTTACAGTATTTATCCATGCACAGTTGCAAACGACCAATTTAACAATGAATGTTATGCCTATGTCAGGGATGTTCTGCATGTAATTACATTAAATATTCATGCATTCCACGACGTTCTCCATCTGAAAGGCTGCCTGCGCCTGCCCTGGACGCTGCCTCGGGTGAAATGGTACCGAAGCCATAGACGGAGCTAGTGGTTCTCTCTTCCGTCGCCTTCGACTTTGCCGCATGGTATGATTTGAGCTTAGAACTGCCACTCATATTGCTGCCTTCATCGATAAGTATGCTTCTGAACCAAACCATTTTCATTTATCATATTTCTTTTGGTCTACTCATGCACCTCTCCGCCGCCGTCCCCGACTTTGTCGGACAATTCGTAACCCTACAATCTGAGCTCAGAATTACCGCTTCTGTCGCCCCCTTCTCTAATAGCAATTCTCTCTCCATTCGTGTGATTGGATTTGTAGTTCATTGGGTTTAGATGATCGATCTAAGTGGAATTTGCAGAATTTGAAGAGGAGAAACTCTTTTATTATGTGAATTTTGTATTATGCGGAAAATGAGTAGTCACTCGTGGAAGTTTTTGGTATGCTCTTAATTAATCCTATAAATTAAATGAATAATTGATTTAAATAGAAAAAAAGTGTTTCATATGAAAAATAAAAATAGAATTAAAAATTGGTGGGTCCCATCATTCTTAATATATTAATTTCGAATTTGAATGGAAGAGAAAGCATTTCACATAAATAATAAAAATATAAAAAAAAAAATATTTCGCATAAATAATTAAAATAAAAATAAAAAAAAATGTGAGACCCACACCTCTAAATTAAAGAGATGTGGTCATATCAGATTAAGAAATTGTAGTCACATAGTTATTTATAGATTATAGATAATTTAATATTCTTACTTTTTAAAATATATAATTATTTCAGTACTCCACTTGTATATTTTATAACTATCCAACTTGAATTGAATGGAAAGGATTGAAATATTTGTAATAAAAAATCTAAAAAATTATTGAAATATTATAAGCCATGCAGGAATCAGACGACCCCTTATTGTGACTTTAATGTAGAAATTTTTACCAAATAAAAATTATCCAAAAAAAAAAGAAAAAAGACAGCATATAAAGATGCACAAATTAAGATCAATGCATAAGACATCAAATTATATCAATGGGAATTTTACTGTGAAAATATTATAGCCCAAAGTAATACAAATTTAACAAAGCCATGCATATTTTTTCCCATAGTTTCAGGCACCCATCGTTTGTGAAAGATTACAAAGTAAATAAAATTTTCAAAAGGCGCACGCACAAAGATTGCAAATATATTATTATATTTAGTTACATTTCCTTCCTTCAAAGTCTTCTTTTCATAATGTTTTATTTTAGTATATTTTACATCCGTGCAACTGATAGTATTGATTTTCAACAGGAAAATTTATATATTGATTAAGGTATTTATGCATATCTTATTCGGAAACTTTTGAATTTAATAATATTTTTTTATAAAAATTTTTTTTTTTAAAAATAAAAAATAAAAATAATTAAATATAATATTTTAAGTCATATAATAATAAGAATAAAATTAACTATCAAAATAAATAAATAAATAAATAAATAAATAAATAATACTTGTAAATATATAAAATGTACATTTTAGATATATTTCATATATTTTAAAATGGTTAGTCACTTCAAAGTAAAAAGAAGTAGCGGAGGATAGCATTGCTCATAAATAAATTTTAAAAAAAATATTATTTATATATTTTAAATCATTTATATATTTTATATTTTATTTATTTTAAAATAAAATAAATTTAAAAATATTTACTATCGATATAAAATATATATATATATATATATATATATATATATATATATATATATATATATATATATATATATATATTGTTTGAGATGAGATGTGTATGGATAGTATTTTTTAAAAATTCGTACGGAGGTTGGTGGGCACCGAGAGAGCCGCCACGCGCCACGCGCCACGCGCAGAGCCTGCGCTCGGCGGCCCCACATCGACGGCGCGGGCGCCGACCACAACGCGACGGCCACGTGTCCGGAAATGACACGGGAGTCCACCATAGGGCGACCGCCGCGTGTCAAGAAACGACACGGGCGTCCACGCCTCTCTGACGTGTAGTGTGCACCCCTCCACGGGAAAAAGCCGAACCCAAACCCAGCCCATTTATCTCCTCCACCTTAAATTAAATTAAATTAAATTAAATTAAAAATAAAATTAAGGACAATGCTAGGTATACACTCGAAATGTACATTCTACACCCTATTTTATTCTGAAATAGATATTATTTCACGAAAAAAAACTAAATGTACATCTCATTTGAGATGTACATCTTACACCTTATCCATCCTAGGGTGGGGTGAATTTCACTCGTCACTTCGAAGTGACGAGTGAAGGAATGCCCATCTTAGGATGGGCTAGGTGTAGGATGTACATCTCAAATAGAATGTACATGTAGCATAGCTCTTATTCCACTCGTCATTCGATATGATGAGTAAAATTCATTCCACCCCAGAATAAAATAGGGTGTAAGATATACACATCTAAAGGAGTGTATACTATATATATACCCTAAAATTAAACGCCGTTCCCCGCTTGGTCTCCCTCGGGGGTGGAGAAATAAAAGGAAAATAAAAGGGGAACTTAAAAAAAAGATCCATCGAGCAGAACACGACGGCGACCTTCAATTATAAGAACTCCAAATAGATCTCTGTACCCTTCTTAATTTCTTAATTAATAAATAGTCCTCGGAGAAAGAGAGGGGGATATCTCTTTCTCCGGGACTCGTTACCATTTTTTTTTTTTTTTTTTTTTTTTTTCAAGCTTATTAAGGTAATAATAATAATATTAATAATTATTCAGATTTTGTTTTTTTTTTTTATCAAAATTAAATTGAGTGAGCGAAGTAATATTTTTTCTAGTGAAATTTGATTGCAATGGCGGCGTCTCGAAAGGAAGAAATTCTTTCTACGTCGCCGAGATCGCCGATGTCGACTCTGTTGGACGGGCGGCTGAAGGTTGCGACCGGAGGAGGGCGGGCGCCGACTGATGGGATTGCTGTTCGGCACCTGCCCGGATCGCATCTTAAGTCGGCGCCCGGGGCGAAGAAAGGTAAAACTCTGACTGATATTGTTTTTTTTTTTTTTTTTTTTTTTTTTTTTGTCAAAATATTTGGTGTTCTTTTCGCGCGGAGGTTGGGAGGGAACTGCCTAAAGCAAGATTGTGTGCATTCTTTATTATGACATGGTGGTGTCTAGAGCTGTACTTTGTCTCAAACTTGACAATCAATTTTAGCACTGGGGAGCATGAAGGCTCTTTCTCAATAGGTTTCTTCAGGTCTAATACAAGACATATTTTGGGGATTTTGGAATAAATTTCATTGTGAGTACTTGGATTAGGATTTCATCACTGTGTAGGTTGAAACTCGAATCCGGGAGACAAATATATAGTATCATCATAGGGTTAATATCATTTTTCTTTGAATTTTTCGTTACTCGCCGCCGAGGACATTTTGATAGCCAAAGTTGTTGGGGGTTGAATGTCCCTCAAGTGAGGCATGTGGGTTTTTAGGTGGGATTTAGATGCAGTCGAATCCTCTAGTCCAGGAAATCTAACATGGATCACTAGGTTTGTCGTCTTTGTTTTGGTTTCGAAGCCAGGGAGAGTAACAGATTGACTTGATTGTTATTCTTCTACAAAACTAGAGTATTTGATTGATCATTATTAAACTGTAGAACCCTTAATTGTAAGGACCGAAGGTTTAGGAACTAAATTGGTACTTGCCCAAACTTTTGAGGAGTAAAACTAGAATGAACGCGAAATTTGTGTCCTCTACAAAAATCAATTTTCTTGGGAGCTAGGGTGTTCTAGTTTTGGTTTCACTTCCTTTTTATGTGAGAAGAGATTAACGTGGCAATTGTTTAGAGGTGAATCTACTTGTTATGTATATGTGTGATGGTAATCCGTGTCCTAGAACAACTTTGGTCGTTCATCTCAATCTCGTGAATAATCTCATATAGAGAATGGAATGGCTTGTTTCATGGTAAAGCGAGGGAAGTAAGATAGATGTTTTATCTTTTCTGAAGCGTATAGCAAAACTCGTTGTTGTTCTTCTCTTTTTCTTGAGTGGTATCGTCTCTTTAGCTCTTTCTTAATAATGTAGTCAGGAGCAAATAGCTTTTGGACTTATTTTGGTCAAATTACAGACCTAAGAAAGTACATCATTTGCTTTTTTCCTCCGGATATGTCATATCTAATGCCGATAGGAGTACTAAAAATTGCATAGTGTTTTGTATCTTCTATTCTTAGGCGAAAGAAAGGTGATATGCCTTGGGATCAAGTTATTGAATCAGGAGCAATGTAGTTTTTAAGATCATATTGTTTCTTATCTTCTTTTGTAGCTCATAACATGCGGAAGCTTATTTTAATCATTTACAGTCTCTAATACCATTTTGGTTGTTCTTTTCTATAATAACGTAACAGTAAGTTTGCTCGAAAAATGAGTGTGGTATATTTTCATACTCAACCAGGGTTAGTCTGAGCAAGGGTTTAGCTAATGCTACTAACAGTTGGCTGGGTCGTGAAAATTTTTCCTAGCTTCTTTTGCTTTCTAGCTAATCTGTTTCATTAGATTTTCTAGCGTTCAAAACTTTGCTTTCATCTCTCAAGTTTTCTCTTTCCTATTCACCACACCAGAAAATTAAATTTTGAAAAGGGGAAACCATAATTTAGGACCTTAAAGCTAAGGATTTAAGTATCCATCAGCACGGGCCGTATCCACCGTGCCGTATCGTGCCAACAAAATACCGGCACGATACAGCCCCCGTGCCGATGGCATAGCTCAAAATTCTTTTTTCTTTAAATTACTAAGTAATTTTCTCAATAAAGTTCAAAATATTTGATTAAAATAAAGAATAAGCAATTAAAATTTTGTTGCTAAAGAAAATAAATATTTTATGTCATTATGTGTCGGCACGCATGTATTTTTTGTGACCAGCACTCATCGGCACGGCCCAGCACGCAACGTGCCGTATCGTGCCGGCAAGTTTTCGGCACAACCCCGTACCACGGCACTTAAATTCTTGCTTAAAACTCTATTTCATCGTAGAATTCTCCTTTACTAAAAGAAGGCAAACATATAAGTTTTTTCATCTCAATTGCTTCTGCTACTTAGTTTCATGTTTTAATGGCGGTTGCTTCCACTACCTAGGCTCCGTTTGGGATTGTGGGAAGATTGCGTTACGTGTGGTGAGAACTATGATGGGAAAATACCCTACTTGTTTCCGTACGTCATATCGTGTTCCGCATATCGCGATGAGTCGGTTATAATATATTTTCTATGGTCCCACCGAAAAACGCATAAGCATATCCCTATATGCTTTTGTCCCAACTCTATTTTATTTAATAGTATTAGATAAACCTCAATACCAAACTGGCCTTTAGTTTCATGTTTTAATGGCGGGGACAACTGTTTGCTTTATAATGTACTTGTTATAGGGTGTTCACATTAAAGCAACAATTGATGGTAACTAATACCTTTTGATATGTTGAATCCAGGGAATTAAGTGCCGCCCCATGCCGAGCAGCACGGGGCAGCACGTACGGTGCCCCTACAATAGGGGCACGATACGTAGGGGTTATCTACCCCCCCTCCCCCGCTTCTCGGCGATACCTATTGGGTATCGCTCGAGACAGAGCGATACCCAATCCCGTGCCGTGCCAAGCTTTTTTTTTTTTTTTTTTTTTTTTTTTATCACTTGGTTTTACAGTAAACATATGGTTAAATACTTATTATACTTGTGAATTTTATTATTATATTGTTATTTCTATTTTTTATGAGATATAGTTGTACTTTATATATAAAAAAAATTATCAATATATTAATTGTGAGTATAATAAGCTATATATAGTCAATATTCATAATTTTTTAACTAAATATTTCAAAACAATATTATAAGAGCTTATTGGGAATAAATAAATAAATAAATAAATAAATAAAATCGTGCCAGAGCGTGCCACTGAGAGGTCATGCGTATCCATCGGCATGCAAGCGTGCCACGTGTCGGCACGCAAGTGTGCCCGTACCGTACTGTGCCAGGCGGAGAGCGGCACGCCCCCGTGCCACGGCACTTAATTCCTTGGTTGAATCCTAAATCATGTCACATGTCAATGTAGTTTAGTTCCTGTGGATAAAAGAGTGGTCAAGATGTCAATTTCTCTACTCGTAAACTTGTTGTTTTGAATTGGTTTGCATAGGTTAGATGATGCATCTGTGGACTAGCTTCTTATGTTGTAAACTGTTATTTGCAGTCTAATATATCCTTTTAACTATTTTCTTGACCTATTAATTGTTGTAATAATTAATACTGAAAATATGGTTGGTGGATTATGATTACTTAGTAAATGTACTTATGGTGAGATGTTACTTAGTATAAACCAAAAAGAATATGGGATGGAGCTGGAATCTCTGAGCTATTTCTATCGAAAAAGCAGAGTACATCAAAATATAGAAAGATATATCCTGCATTAATTTATTTACACTATCTTGATGTTACATTCATTCTTTTGCAGTCAATCTTTTAACTGTAGGGAAGAATGTGCTGGATATTGTTCTATTATCTGATTTTGCAACTAACTCAAAATTTTCATATGTTGCGATTTCATCCCTCGCCACATATTTATCTGACCTTTACGTTTAAAATGATTCTTCTTTAACCATAATTTGAGTACTCCAAAACAAACGAACCCTTTTAAAGGATGTGTGAGATTTTCATTTTTCAGGAAAATTTTAGATTTTTCTCCTGTCAGGAATGAAATGTATATTCAGAAATTTCAGAGATTAAATTTCAAAATACAATAGTACAGGATCCACTCATACATGTTACCCCTTATTTTATTATGTCGTATTTTTTGATATGGCTGCAATAATGTTGTCGACTTACTAATTTTCATTGTCATTGCACAAAATTCTACTGACAGATGATGCTTGTGGAAATAACAAACTGGACAATCTTTTATACACTGATTTGACCTCAAATGAAAGTCCTCATCAGGAGAATGCTGAGGTAAGAAGATTTTTTGGATCAATAGCTCCCTAAAATATTAAAGAATTTAGTTTGCATCACAATATTAACTCTGAAGTGTAGCAACATTTCTTTTTTGTTCCTTTTATTAATTATTAGTGCTTTCTGATACTGAGGTACATTTTTCCTTAATTACTCAAGGATTGCCAATTTGTTCTCAGGTTGTTGATACTCCAAATTCCACCTCATTGGATGATTACAGAAAAGCTATAGTCACTATTATCAAGGAATACTTCAGCACAGGAGATGTGGAATTGGCAGCCTCTGAACTCAGAAATTTCGAATCGGAGAAGCATCATCACTACTTCGTGAAGAAGCTCATCTCCATGGCAATGGATCGTTACGACAAAGAGAAAGAAATGGCATCAGTTCTGTTGTCCGCTTTATATGTAGACGCACTTAGCTCATCTAAAATTAAACAAGGGTTCATTATGCTTCTTGAGTCTGCTGATGATTTGTCTGTGGACATACCCGATGCGGTCGAGGTCCTAGCTCTCTTCATCGCTCGTGCAGTTGTCGATGAAATCCTCCCTCCGGTTTTTCTCTCTCAAGCAAAAGATCGACTTTCTGAGACCTCCAAGGGATTTGAAGCTCTACAAACTGCTGAAAAGAACTATTTATCGGCTCCTCACCATGCTGAACTAGTTGAGAGACGATGGGGTGGTAGTACGCATGTGACAGTCGAGGAGGTAAAGAAGAAGATTGCGGATCTGTTGAGGGAATATGTGGGGAGTGGAGATGCAGCAGAGGCCTGCAGGTGCATAAGGGAGCTGGGCCTACCCTTCTTCCACCATGAGGTTGTGAAACGGTCCTTGATTTTGGCGATGGAGATCGAGGCATCAGAGCCACTGATTTTAAATCTCTTGAAAGTAGCGGTGGAGGAAGGCTTAATCAGTTCCAACCAGATGCTCAAGGGCATCTCCCGAATTGCTGAGAGTCTTGATGATTTAACTCTCGATATTCCTTCCGCAAAGGCACTTTTCGACAAGCTGGTTTCGAAAGCAATCTCTGAAGGATGGATTGATCGTTCCTTTGGGAAATTGCCTAGTGCCCTTGGAGAACTTAGGAATGAGGGTGATGAGAAGATGATACGTTTTAAAGAAGAGTCGGTGAACATAATCCACGAGTACTTCCTCTCGGACGACATACCTGAACTCATCAGAAGCCTCCAAGAGCTCGCCGCTCCGGAGTACAACTCTATTTTCCTCAAAAAGTTGATTACACTCGCCATGGATAGGAAAAACAGGGAAAAGGAGATGGCTTCAGTTCTGCTATCCGCTGTTAGCATGGAGTTGTTCTCAGGCGACGACATCATGAATGGATTCATAATGCTTTTGGATTCGGCAGAGGACACTGCTTTGGATATTTTAGATGCCTCAAATGAACTTGCAATGTTCCTGGCTAGGGCGGTGATTGACGATGTCTTGGTCCCTATGAATTTGAATGAGATTAGCAGTAAGCTCCAGCCAAATAGTAGTGGTATTGAAACCGTCCACGTGGCCCGTGCTCTCGTTTCTGCTCGCCACGCAGGGGAGAGGATGTTAAGATGCTGGGGCGGTGGCACAGGTTGGGCCGTCGAGGATGCAAAGGACAAGATCTCAAAGCTTCTAGAAGAGTACGAGATCGTGGGAGATTTGGGGGAGGCTTGCCAATGCATTCGCGATTTAGGGATGCCCTTCTTTAATCATGAAGTGGTGAAGAAAGCTTTGGTGATGGCAATGGAGAAGCAGAATGACGGAATCTTAGACTTACTGCAGGAGTGCTTTGGCGAAGGTTTAATAACCATCAATCAGATGACAAAGGGCTTCTCCAGGGTAAGGGATGGGCTCGATGATTTGGTTCTTGATATTCCTAATGCGGAGGAGAAATTCAGAGGGTACGTGGATCGTGCAAGGAACCACGGTTGGCTTTTACCGTCATTTGCGGCTTCAACTCCGCCAGTTGCTGCAGCTAGCTGAGAGAGAGCATCAGTTGTTTCATTTTACAGTGTATAATACGACCGACCCCACAGTCTTTGTCATTCATTCAAAGTTCATTAGTTCATAAACTATTGAAAGTGGTATCCTACGAGTATTCGTTTTCATTTTCGATCCGTGACATTCTGGGGCCCTAAAATGGCAAGCTTTTTGGTTTTATTTGTGCCTGTAAAGAAAGGAATATACACAAGGAAGTTGAAAGCTCAGTACTGCATCACGTTGGAGAGGTCCTCGACATTTTTTGATGATGTCTACTGTCAATATTTTTGCTACTTTTTGGCTGTAATGCCATTGAAGATTTGTTTTCTCTTATAACTGGAATTATCGGACTATCAACGGATATGCTGGATAGAAAACAAGCAGTTTCTGGATTAATTATATTACTTCTGACTTCTTATTATAGTAGCAGGACGAGTAGCTGTAAAGCAGGATTTGATGCTTCTGTATTTTGCTTAGCCTATATTTGTTCATTTTTTCTCCTCCATACTTCAACTTGTGAGTTACTGCGGGCAGAGCTATGTCTTCTGTCTCCAACATAGAAATTCAGAAAAGGAAATTACCCCAAATCTATTTGTTTGTCGAAGCTGGGACCCCGATATAGTGTGTTGGATCTTGTCAAATATGCAAGGTTACAATATGAGTTGTTGATCAGCACATCTACAGAATGCTGGACTGAGTTGGAGCTGTTTTGGCGCAAAATAAATGCTAAAAACATTCCCAAAAACTCAAAACTAAGCTTATTGTATTTTTTGGGTGCATTTCCAGACGCTTGGAAGTAGTTTAGGGCGCTCGAAAATTGCGAGCTAAGGAGTTGGAGTTTTAGACTCCACTTGTCAAAGTGACTTAGCAGGAATTCGGGCGCAGAATGTTTTTTCGGGTGCAGGATCAAAGGATTTGAATTATCAGGTGCAAGAGAGACCGCCCGAAATGCCTCGGTTATGAGGTTTCGGGTGCCCGAATGATGGTTTCAGTTGCTGAGAATGTGGAATTTTGGCTAAGAATGAAATTTTCATTACTTCGAGCGCTCATGTGCAATTGTTACGCTATATATATATATATATATATATAGAGAGAGAGAGAGAGAGAGAGAGAGTTGTGCTGAAATGCTATTGATAGCACCAGTCCAACTTTGCCATTCATTTTGTAGCCCTTGGATCGCGTTGAGATTCGTGCAGGTCCTTTAATTAAAAAGAAAAACTTTTTATTTTTTACTTTTTCTTTTTACTTTTTCTTTTTTTCTTTTTTTCATTAAAGAGCCTGCACGAATCTCAACGCGATCCAAGGGCTACAAAATGGGAGAGTCCGGCTAGAATACTATCGATAGCACCAAATAATTGGTGCTATCAAGTTTTCAGCCGTTGGATGAAAAGATATGCGGTTGAGATTATAGTGGTCCCCTAAGATTTTTACTATTCAACCAACAACCTAGTAAACCCTAGGGGACCATTATAATTCCAATCGTATATTTTTTCATCCAACGGCTAAAAATTTGATAGCATCAATGATTTCGTGCTATCGATAGTATTCTAGCCTAATTTATATATATATATATATATATATATATATATATATAGGCGCTGAGTATTAGAATTTTCTTCTTCTCCCTCTGCTTTGTGCCTGAGAGAGAGAGGCTCAATGTGGTAAGCAGGCTATAATTAATATAATGATAAAAAATATCACAATATATTGTCTCACAATCATAATGCATCTAAACATCAATTACTATCTAAATGTCCCACGACGAAAAATACAATCCATAGCATATTTTCGAATTTACCATTAACATACTCTATACATGATCTCAAATAGTAGAAGTAGCAACATCTACATACACCCACATGCATCTAAATGCATAAATAGTAGAAGTATCAACATCTACATATACCCACATGCTACTAATAAAGTGCATAATTAATAGAATATAGGATAATAAAGGATCAAGTAATATAATAGCTCAATCATGCATCAAAATGCCTTCTTAGAATTCCTCCAAAATAGTCCTTTTCCAACTCCCTCTACACCTCTCTTCTCTATATCAACAACAAAAAAAAAAAAAGGGAACCTTAAAGATCCGAGGGCTCAAATCTGTATTTTTGGTTGCCAAGCAGTAAGGGCTTATTCTGATCCGAGGGCTCAACCTACTAGATGGTTTTCTATATAAAAGGGCTCCCTGTGTCCCCTGTCAACTCTTATACAACCCAAGCTTCATATCACAGAGATTGATCAAGTGTGGAGCTCCAATTTGCTTCTTCTTCCTCCATTGCTCACCTGGGAAGCACTCCAACAGCAACTGCATCAGTGACCACTTATTAAGGAACTTTACTTTTCCTTAGACTCTGAGGGAGTTTCGTGGCTTGAGACTCTTTGGAAAGCTTCTCCACTAGTAGAACTCGAAGTATGGGGCTTGTGGGAGGTTTACGTTGCATCTAAACTCAAGGTATTTATAGATTATTTGATGTTTTTGTGACAATTGGTGGTTTTTGAACTAGTTGAGATTTTGATGGATTTTCTTTAGATTTTTCTCTGCAAACCGAGCTTTGATTTGGTTGGGGATGATCTTGGCTTCATCTTGAGCAAGAGGGAACTTCGTTTCAGTTGATTTTAAGGTTGGCTTTATGTGAATTTCAGTTTCGATTGAGCTCCTCAACCGAAAAACTGAATTCTGAGATTTTGTGTTCTTGAGCTTTTGATCACCTTCAAGTTACAATTTCATGGTAATTATGGGGTTCTTTTGCTGTTTTAGGAGCTTGGGGACGTAGGAGTGTAGTGAGCATTTCCTTCTTCTTCGCCATAATTGCTGCAACCACAACAAGAACTCAGCTTCAGGAATTGCAGTAGCAGTTTGGACAACAGTAGTAATTTGGAAATTCCTCTTGATTGGGACTTGGTTGCTGTGTTTGGAAAGTTCTTGGGTAATTCTGAGGTTGAGAGGAACCTAGAAATTAAGTTTGAGCCTTTGATTTGAGGTATGTATCGCTGAAAATTCGTTTCTCCGAACCCCGAGGCATTGTTTGTTGGAATTCTGGCTGATTTTCATTTGATTTTCGTTTCGGCTCGATCTGACAGGGATCCTTGGAATTTTATTGCTCCGTTTCCTACTTTGGGATTTGAGGCATGTGCTTGCCGAGTTTTGTCACGAGCCGTGGTTGGATTAGTGCTCCAGGTGGGTTTAATTGTGTACATCGAAACTGCAGCCTACTTGCTATGTTTACTCAATTTCAGCTTGATATAGAATGTGTTTATGTTATTTCCCTCTTGATTAAATCATACTAAATCTTGATGATTGAACCCTAAACTAAATCCAACTGAACCTATCTTATTTTTGGACAATTTGGTGTGTTGCATGGCCATCTAGATAAGGTTCACTTGATGTTACACTATCTATGCATAACAATTGAACCTAGATAGAAAACATTTATCCTTGCTTTGTGGTTCAATTATACTCGGGGTTTTGAGCTTGGGTTAGAGATAGTGTAGTTCTCGAGTTGGGTTGGGTTATCACCGGACTATTGGACACTTAAGAGGTACGGTAGCGGTGGACTTTGGACAGCTGGACCGATTGGTTATTTATGCATCAATTTAGGCGGAGATCTTGTCTACGTGGTTAGGATCATCCACTTTGATCATGAGCTTTAATTTTAGCCTACGGCATACTCGATCTGGTTACTTTATTCTCGAGCGGGTTGCTCCCCTCTAATGCCACTCCGGAGTTAGGCGGCTTGATTACTTATGGGTATGATTCTACGTCGGTGATTCATAGTTTGTTAGTGAGATCAAATGTGATATTAGTGCAAGCGGGACTAGGCCTTCAAGCCAGTCGGTTGATTGGATTACACTCAACGATTTTTTTATAGTTGCATACCATTACATTGTTACTGTTTATTCATGTTAGTCTAGAGACTACTCTTTCAGCAGTTTATTTTTTCTATTCTTACTGCTTTTTCCCTTTATGCCTTTGGTAGACTTAGTGGGTAGGTTGGAGTTATCAATGACATACCTATTCTTACTGCTTTTTCCCTTTATGCCTTTGGTAGACTTAGTGGGTAGGTTGGAGTTATCAATGACATACCTACTAAGGACTCTTGATTTTTAGTAGTTTTCAGACCCTTTGTTCATCCCTTTTTTGCAAAGTCTTCCGCATTGGTAGCGACAATTGCGGATCGAGATAAGGGGATCATTGGCTAGATAGCTTTCCTTCCTGTTGTTTTGTGGTAATTTGGTTGTATTTATTTATAGATCTGAGAGATGGATTGTGTATCTTGTTGTATTTATACAGTTCAGTCTTTTAGTTATCTTTATGTTCAACTCTGCTACTCTATTGTATGGTTATTGCATACTTGAGTAGGTTACTCACGTTTCGTGTGTATGAGGCTTTTTATGTATGCGACGGATCTGTTGGCGGGCCCAAGGTCTGGTATACCCCGGGTCGTGACATAACCTAAAGCCCAAAACTAATTAGCAACTAGCCCGCATCATAAGTTATTGAACCAAACCCAAACAAAAGCCAAATAGTTTTTTTTTTTTTTTAAAGAAAGGTAGCATATTACCTGTTTCATTTATTTTGAAATAAATTTAGCTGGAAATGTGAAGCAACTAGGCTTCGAACTCGGGACCTCGGATGTCAACCACCAGGCCCTTTGCCATTTGCGCTAAAGACGGTCGATAAAAGCCAAATGGGTTAATGGGTGAATTTGGTACCGCCAAACCCAACAATTGCAATGCTGCTTCTACTACCCGTGGCATCCTCACCTTGAAAATTGAGATTGATTTCCTTCCTCCATCATGAACTGAAATGCAGTGCTTTCCATTGTGCTATTGGATGTATCTGTTTTGCATTTTGTGTTGTTGTAGCTTGGGTCCTTATTTCATTTTTCTTAGTTCCTTTCCCTTTGTGCCCTTTGGCCTCTCTTGTAACATTATTTCAATTTTATACAAAAAAAAAATAGAATAAAATAATGATTGTTTAACTCAAATAAATAGCTTGATGATAGGCTATTACTTGAGTCCAAGATACCAATACCGTTACGACCTTACGATAAATAAGGTACATTTTTTTTTCTTGCATTACATTTTGACAAGTATTTTTTCCTCCAACGTATGGACTAATGCATTGTTTTATTCAATTTTCAACGAGAGAGTAATGATTTATACATGCATCAAGCCACTAAATGTATTGAGAAATAAAAATAAAAAAAAAAAAAAAATTAAGTTGGATAAATCACTTTTTGATGTTTTTCAATGAAAGAGTTGAGTGGTCGATTCATTATGATGACTCCGTGAAGCACCAGAGAAATTAAACTCATCGTGCATATCTTGCAGCAAGCTAAAACATTGAGTGGAAGTGAGAGAAATTTGAGCACTTTCACACTAATTCACACAAAATCGTGAAACTGATCGACTATCGTACAATCCCCCATCTTCAGAAGCTCATTTATGTCTACTACAATATGCAACTCCGATTAAGCATAAGGTTGGAAGAGAAAGAGAGAGAGATTAGAGAGTTTGGCATGATGGACGTTGCTTTTGTGCCAGATGATAATGATGATGATGGTGATGATCAAACAAGAGGGTGGTGGTTAGAAGATACCAAAAATCAGGAGGACGACCCTCTACTGTAGATCCTCCTAGACCTCACAAAATCATTGCCAAGGAAGAAGGGTCGCCGATACAAAGGCATAGGCATAGGCGTAGGCTCTTGAGAATATTGGGAAGTCTCAAAACCAAGATTGCATAGCTAGTGGAACATTACTGGTGAATCTTCTTAAAAACTGATAGAGAACGAGAAGGATTCGACACGGCATTTGAGTGTGTCAATGACCAAGCAAAACTCAAATTGGCATCGACAAAAAGAGCCACCAAAGTAAGAGTGGAAAAAATAAAAGAAGGAAAGACCAACGACATATCCACTAGAAGCCACACAGATGGATATAATTTTGTTGGGTGATGATAGTGAGACATCATCACCATCGGCTATCGACACTGATCACTCAAGTGATAACAGTGGCCTACGGTGATGATAATGAGACATTCATTCCATCATCACAGCAAGAAGAGCAAAAGTGTGACATTAATTGTGTTCACGGAGGAGCAATACTTCACACACGCCACCCAACATGCAGGTCACGATGCTCGACCACATCCAAATGTCAAAAAATTCTATGGATAATGTGGGACGAGGACCTAGAAATGCATGTGATTGTGTTGAGATGAGGATTGGACTAGGATCTGCATATTCTGAATTATCACCAACAGGCGATGATTAATATTATCATATTTCTTCGACTTCATCGTAGACTTGTTTCACCATCCTACTAGCATGGATTAACAGTGATCAATACAATGCTGATTTGTACTCCTAATATGGTGAGTCTATACGGTTGGCCCATGGTACCGAACTTCAACCTACCCGAAACCGTTATATAGTCGAGAGTTTAATCAAGTAAACTGAAGATGATAATTTCCAGTATGATCCACCAAAGCACTTGATGTGCTACTAGAAATAGAAGATAACAGTTTAGATTTTAGAGTTATTATCTGGGCATCTAGCTTGCTTGAATTATCTGTAATTTTATATGTTGTTAATTGTTAGTTTTATATAAGTATTTATGTACTTTCACAAGTTGTATATGACTATATTCAACTTGGACCGAATAAGAGATACCATTTGGGTAAATTTTATATTACAAACCTTAAATAGATTGAGATTGAGATTGAGATCGAGATCGACCAATAAATATATGCTGTTAAAACACATCTTTCTTTGCCATTTGATTTCACTCAGCACTCTTTAGACACTAGCATGAAAATCCAACAGTAGAGGAGATGTGCGTCTCAAAATGACTCGACTAATTAAAATTATTTCCTGTGGTTGTATTGACGCATTAATTTGGTGCAAGCAACAATTGTTCCTACATCAAAGATGAAGACAAAAGTGAAATATAATAAAAATTTTGAGACCTCAAAAGTTGAATTTAAGAGTTAGAGAACCAAAGTTAAACCAGACTATAAGTTTGGGGACTAGCATTCCAATTTGCACTCGATCAAGAGACAATTTCAAACCATTAATTTTAAAGGTAATCTAATAAATTAGTGATCTTATACTACTAGCTTACGATGTTTACTCTAGATTATTGGCAGATGGATTTCCTAAATGTCACACTTTATTTGATTAATACCTAAGCCTAAACCCTAAACTCTAAACCTCAGTGCAACAACAACATAACAAAGTAAACCAAAGTTATAATTTGTGATCAAGAACTACAGTTTTACCAATATCTGGACTTAGGCAAGCAGTTTTAAGGATGTTCATGCCACATGCATGTACAGTAAATACAATATAACAGTAGAGCTACCACTAACACTTTTATGAATACTAGTATAGAACCCGCGCTTCGCTGCAGTTAATTACACTGTTTAATTTAAGTATATTGTCACTAAAATTTAAACAAGAGTTAACATAAATATTAGAGTAAAAAACGTTGTTATTGTAAATGGAAAGTGAGCATGAAGCATCAGTTGTAATCCTTCAATTCTTCGCTTCGTTCCAGGGAGTAGGTTCATCAAAACTACAAATCAAATTGAGTATAATTCAATTATATATAAATAACATATATTTAAGGACAGAAATCAACAAAATTGGAAATTACGTAAGTAGATGTTTTTTGGCAAGGTAGCTTTCATATAAATCATCAGCAGGTTGTGAAGTACTGCCAATAAAATTACATAACTTTTTTTAGTTAAAGCAAGAATAAATGCGCACGCGCGCGCGCGCATACACACAATTTTCATTATATAATATAAATCCAAAGACAACAAGTGCAAGTTGCTAACAGACACATGATGATAATCAGGGGAAGGCAACATCACAAGTTGCTGTTTGCTGCAAGTGGTTGCCTGCAAAGAGGCCGTAAAAAAAAAAACTATGATCTAACCAATTCATTCTCTTTTACTAGCCATCATCATCCTCTCAGATCAAAATGTTTGCCCAACCAATTTATTAGCTTATTCTAATTATCACCATTGCTCCAAACCAAAAGAGTAAAAGAGCGTAAAAAATAAAGTGAGAAAGAAAAGCAGTTTAAAATAAAAAAGTAGTGTAAAATAATTGTCCCAGAACTTAAGCTCCAGAACAACCATAAGGAAAAGCAAAATAGCAACAATATAATCTAAGAAGCCAACAATATAATGAAAAAAGTAAGGAAAAAAAAAAGTAAGAGAAAGGCATCAAAGAGGTTTAAGACCACGTGTAAGCAAATGTGAAGAGTGGACAGTATAAGCAACAACCATAAAATATAAAGAGCAGCAACAACCAGTAAATATAGAAAAGCATAAAGAAACCAATATAAGGAAAATAGAAGCCAACAATATAATGAAAAGGCAAGGAAAAGAAAAGATAGAGAAAGGAATTGAAAAATAAACTATACGTACCTAGTAAAATGTACCTTATGACAAAGGGGCAAAAGGACTTTTTTTTTAAATAATCTTAAAAAATTTTTAAATTTACAAAATGATCCTTCGAAAAAAAAATTGCAAAACTAATCCTGCTTTTGCCAGCAGGGCGCCACGGAGGCTGGACAATCTGAAGACGCTGAATGATTCAGCGCCTTCAGTGATTCAGCGTCTTCAGTGTATTTGCTGAAGGCGCTGAATGATTCAGCGTCTTCACAAAAACCCTATGAAAACGCTGAATGATTCAGCGTCTTCTGCATATATGCTAAAGACGTTTATTCATTCAGCGCCTTCATCATATATGCTGAAGACGCCGATTCATTCAGCGTCTTCTGTATATATGCTGAAGGCGCTGAGGACTTAGCCAATTTTCTCAGATATAAGTGCTAAAGGCGCTGAACCATTTAGCACCTTCTTCACCACTATAACCACCCGCGCGGGCTATAGTGCCCTCACTTTCTCTCTTCAATCCCGCAGAGTTCAACTCTCTCCCCCTCTCCCGCACAGTGCCAAAGCAGGAGTCGCCGTCGCCGTCGTCGAGAGGAAGCCCATTGTCGCCGTCGCCGTCTCTCTCGCTCTTTAGATCTCTCGCTGTGAGCCTCTCTCCCTCTCTCTCCCTCTCTCTCTCTTTCTCTTTCTCTCTCACTGTGAGAGAGGGATCTCTCACAGTGAGATCGCTCACAGTGAGCGATCCCCTCACTGTGAGATCGCTCACAGTGAGGGATCCCTCACTGTGAGAGTTCTCTCACAATGAGGGATCTCTCACTGTGAGAGAGATTTTACTGTGTCCGCGAGATCGCTCACTGTCACCCTTAGCATTACATTGCGAGATCTCACTGTGAGAGGTTTCACTGTCGCTCTCTCACTATGAAGTTCAAATTAGTATTTTGAAGTGCTTAATTTTTTTTGTAGTTAAAATGGCTAATCGTCGCATGTCGCTAAGTATTCATTGGGATGGACAGTTAGTTATCGATGAGAATGGTCCAAAATATATCGGCGGTCGAAAAAAATTAATCGCGATACGTTCTGATTCTACATATACTAGTTTCGAGACGAGAATGTATCGTTTAACAAATTATACAAGAGAAGAATTTCGTTTAAAATTTACTATTCCTTGCCCCAGTGTTGGTAATGAATATTTAGCTCACGAAGTAGTAGATGATAAATCATTGGAGGAAAAGATTGGATTATGTGAACATTATGATTTTGTGACGGTATACATTGAGAAAGAGCTACACCCGTCGGAAAATTTTGAACCGCAAAGTTATTACACGAGAATGCTCCACAATTATATTGATGTGGGTCCTTTCGCCAATGTAATGGGTAATCAAAATATTCTAAACGAAGGTAGTGTAAGAATTACAAGGTTAGTAAAATAACATAATAAATTGATGATTTGTAATTTTCTTTAATTAGACTTAATCATTATATATACTGCAGAGAAAGTGAGTATTCGCCTATTGAGAGTGTTGTACCTTGCTCGGTTAGTGTGCCACCAACGATCACATGTGTGCCACCTACGATTACACACACGCAAGCCACAACCTCACGTGGACTATGCACGACCTCACGCGGACAATGCACGACTTCCCGTCTAGAACCTAGGTTGTCTCATTCACAACTAGAACCTTATGATTGGGGGTAAGTACAAATCAAATTAATTTTTAAATTAATGGGATGTGAAGGTGATAATGTTGGAATTTTATTTTTACCAAATGTGCAGGTTATCTACTTCCTATGAACATTGGAATAATCCTGCTATTAATGATTTTGGTACTGATGTTGACGAAAGAGGTAATAATATTGATGAAGGAGATGCTAATGTTGACGGGGGCGGTGATAGTGATATTAATCATGAGGATTCACCAATCAATAATGATCACAATAGTAGTGAGGATGACGATTTGAATGATCCATCATTTGATATAGATGATGATCATAATGGATGGTTAAATTATCTTGCAAATGCCATTTTCAATGAAATGGACAACCCAGAAATAAGCAACGAATATGTTGACAATCCTGACGAGAAAATTGAATTTGTTGATCATCCGGAACGTTTTCCTACAGATAATAATTGGATAAATCAGTATGTTGTAGATCCTACAGAGGGTGATATTCAACAAATCAATATTGATCTCCCTAGCATTGACGGGACTTGGGTTGGGCGCGTCTTTCGTAATAAGGCATCTTTATTGAATGCTCTAGACCGGTGGCATATTGATCATAATGTACAAATGAAAGTATTGAAATCTACTAGAACGACTTATACTGTCAAATGCTTCGTAGAGGGATGTGCATGGAGATTACATACTTTGGTACCTAAAGATACGACGTATTTTAGGATAAAAACATATGCTGGTCCACACACATGTGTAATTCCAATGCTAAACGCGGCACACCGTAATTATAATTCGAGCCTTATATGTCGATTGATTCTTCCGACATTAAAGGCTAGACTTAATATGACACCAAAAGAAATTCAAGAAACGGTGCGAGAGACTTACCATGTTGACATAACATATTGGAAGGCTTGGCAATCAAGGAGTAAAGCATTACAGCTTATTTACGGGAGCTGGGAGCAGTCATACACAGACTTGCCTCGTTACCTCTTAATATGGTGAAGGAATCTAATCGTGGTACTTTATGGCGTCTGGATCATAGGTGGCCCGCTGATGGGATTTGTCGCTTTGGTCGTGTTTTTTGGTCATTTGGACCTTCGATTCGTGGATTCGCACAATGTCGGCCGGTAGTGAGTATTGATGCCACACATATGTACGGCAAATACGAAGGTCATACTTTGATAGCGACGGCTGTAGATGCAAATAATGGACTATATCCTTTGGCATTTGGAATTTGTGAGGGAGAAAATGGCGAGAGTTGGCGATTGTTTATGCAAAACATGCGTCAGGATGTTACCGGCGAAGAGCCATTTGTTTTATATCTGATCGATTTTCTGGATTGAGGAAAATAGTGGCTACTATCTATCCTCCAGCACAGGGTCACTCGCATCGTTGGTGTCTTCAACACATGAAAGCAAATATGAATAAGCGCTTCAAAAATAAAACTTTGTTAGATAAATTTTGGTAGATCGGAATTGCTTCAACACCGACGGAATATAATCAGTTGAATGAAGAATTAGATACGTTGGATCACAATGCTTGGCAGTGGGTCCATGATCTTGATAGATATAAAGAGTACTGGGCAAAGGCATTTGATGGAGGCCACCGGTTTGGATTGAATACTACGAATCTTTCTGAATCGTTAAATGGGGTACTTAAGGGCAGTCGTGGTTTGCCTATCACGGCTTTTATTACGGCTATATTTTATAAGCTTAATAAGTATTTTTTTTATCGTCATGCTCACGGTGAAAGTATGACGGACGCGCTAACCCCTAATATCAAAAAAATAATTATCGAAAATATAGATAGGTGCGGGGACATCAGGTTGAACGATTTGGACTAATAGAATTTGAAATCAGATATGGAGATTTCTCCTTCAAAGTGATCATGAATGGAACAAATGCAGAATGTTCATACGGTGAATTTCATCTAATGGGAATATCTTGCTCGCATATCTTAACAGTTTGTAGTACAACACATATGAGATTAGACTATCATATTTTTTGTTCAGTCTGGTATAATACGGACTGCTATCGTGCGACGTACGCACCACATTTTCATCTTGTTTGTGATAGACGGCACTGGTCACGACCCCAAGGTCCCCCGATTGTACCGCCTTCTATACGAAGGAAGAAAGGTCGTCCATGATCTACACGTATTCGTAATATAAGGGACGATGAGGGTAGCCGACGAGGAACATGCTCCATTTGTAAACAGGCAGACCATTATAGGAGCACTTGTCCACAAAATATACAAAGAATGCAACAAGGACGTCAGCGTATGACTTCCACAATTTTATTTATCTTGTCTTAATATTTACTCTTTTTTAGCTATTATGTTACTAATATGTAGATTATATATTGCAGATGGCAGATCACGAGGACGCGGGACCAGTTGATCCGTCGGTCCTATCAGAGCAGCATCTCCATAGGTCAACATTTATCAGGACTGAGGTAAGAGCTATAAAATTTTATTTGATATTTTATTATAATACAAATAAGCTGAATTGGTGTAAAAGCTAACTATATTTATTTTGGCATTACAGGGGTATCGTGCTGTGGAGTTCTCAGAGCATGGGCGCAAGCTCAACCGGTGGGAGCTTGACCATCCAGCTGTACTAGATCTACTCCGACAGTCTGGATTTTACGGGGTAGTACGCCTGAGACACGTGCAGCTGGATCAGGTTTTACTAGCCGCCCTTGCCGAGAGGTGGAGACTGAAGACCCAAACGTTCCACTTTCGCCATGGTGAGATGACCGTCACACTCCAGGATGTGGCGGTTATTTCAGGTCTCCGTGTCGACGGTCCACCAGTGGTGGGAACTTCACTTCAAGAGTGGGTGCCGATATGTGAGGCATTGTTGGGAGCTGTGCCCGACAAAATAAGCGGATCGCAGATACGCCTAACGTGGCTATATCATCAGTACAGCCATATACCTCTAGATGCCCCTACAGAAGTAGTGGCAGCTACAGCCCGTGCATATATGTTATATCAAATCGGGTGTAGTTTGTTTTCCAACCCCAGCGAACACAGAGTTCACCTAAAGTGGTTATCACTTTTGGTTGATTTTGATCTCTGCGGGGCTTATGCATGGGGTGCAGCTGCCTTAGCATATATGTATCGAGCGCTAGGACTTGTCTCACTGTACGGGAAGGCCGAGTGTTGTTGTTTTGGGACGCTATTACAGGTATAATATCTAATATTTTGATTTCATTATTATGTTAATATTGATATTTAATATTTTATTTATTATATTAAGTCATTTGTGTTAATATATAGATTTTGGCTTGGGAGCATATTCATATCGGCCGACCTACATGCGTCCTAGCGCTACCCGACATTGTAGATCTCCCTCTGGATTGCCGGTAAGATATTTATTTAATATAGTAGATTTTTGTATTTCAAATGTAATTGCAATTAATATATATATTTTACAATCTAGATGGGCAAACGCTGGAGGACTACGATTCAGAGCCAATATCAGGACCGCTGACATTGAGTTTTATAGAGATGAGTTGATCAACAGAGAAAGACGCAGGTATGTAGATGTTTTAATCAATACTTTAAATTTTTTTTTCTAAACATTTTTATACTAACTGATCATTTTGTATCATTAACAGGTTATATGGATGCCGTACACAGATGAGATTTTAGCTGCATTACCAGACTTCTGTGTACAGGGCTCGCAAGTCTGGCGTTCAAGGTGTCAAGCCCCGGCGTCGAAACTGCGACCCGGGCTCGCCAACAGATCCGCAGCCCATACGGGAAGCCCCGTATAGACGCAGCGACTAACCTGCAAAAAATCAAATACAGTATACAGATATCAGAGCTGAAAAGTAAACTGTTGAAATAAAAATATATACAAATCCTCAAATAGTACATGCCAGGTCCTCACAATACATAAGTCACTCCAAAATCCAAAGCTCGTAAAGAAAAATATACATGAAATATCTCAAAATCACTGGCAGTACTAAAACATCACCAACAGGGGTACATCTATACTCACGGGAAGCAGACTGGTAGGGATCTAGCTCGCGACTCCCTTACCTCGATCAGCAGGATCAGCAACTGGAGTAGCAGGAACTGGAGTAGAGGTCCCTGGGGAAAAATCACCATGGCGGGTGTGAGAACGACATCCCACAGTAGTTCTCAGTGGGTACCGCCAACAAGCCCGACGGTCTGCCCACTAAGTCCACTAGAGGCATAAAGTAACAAATGCAGTGCTGAAAGTAAAGGCTGGAAAAGAATAACTCAATAGCTACTATGCCTCTATCTAAATGCTCAAGAAGTGGAACAGATGGAAACATGATGCATCTACTAACTCTCAAACATAGTCACCCAATCTACACTGACTGCCACATGGGGTCCAGTCAAACCTACACCTACCTACTGCCGTTACATCCAAGGAGGACCGGACTTACGTAGGGCGTCCGTGACTGCCAAAACTGGCCCAGCCAGAGGGACTGCGTCGACAAGTCGCGATAGCAAGTAACAAGCCCAGCTCCGGAGTGGCACTCGAGGGGCACGACCCCACTGAGGAAAATATCCACGCATCTCTGTCGAGCTCAAATATGGCTCATGCAGGCTATAGTCCAAATCCACGATCAACAAGATCGACAGTAACCAAGAACACTAACTCTCTCTCTCTCACAGGCTGGAAAACCACACAGTCGGGACCCACCGTCAACTCAGACGGCTCCTAAAAATAAAACACTAATCTAACACTGCTACCAGACTCCACTCGGCCCCCAGGCACGAGCGTAACATGCATTCCACGACAACCCGACCACTCGGCCCACTATCCGGGCGAGGAAACTCTAAGTCCAGGTGAAATAATAATAACAGTGTGGGAATGTCTAAAACATAAATAACCTAGCCTAAGTTGGAGTTTTCTACTAGTCTGATTAAACATGAAGCATATGACGGGGTGCTAGGTCAAGTTCCAAAGATAACAATAATTTAACAAATTTAGGAAGTAGTAAATCAAGATGATCATCAAAATAACACAAGGAACATCCATTCTCTCTATTTCTAGCATGCTTCTTAATACCATTGTAATCATGCATGTTTCCTACTCCTAGAATTAATGTTCAGTCCACCAGTTTTGAAGACGAGACAACCCACCTGAAAGTGCTAAACTGTCCAAAGTCTAAAAAGCTGAAAATACTCGGAAATAATTCGCCAAATTCTCACAAGTCCAACAGGTCCAAAAACACCCAAACAACTCCCCCTGGGTACAAAAATATAGTCCAAAGTTACGATCAATACAAATAATCCAAGTACAGAGTCTGCTGAAATTTCAGTCCCAAAGATATGAAATTTCCACCTATAAAATAAACTCCAAAAAATCCAGTAAAAATACGACGGCGATCCTCGCGAAGTGTAGATGCCAATCGAGCCCTTAAACGTCAAATTCCGATACCCGGGTGCGGAGATAAAAATCCGACAAGGTGCTGCTATCCAAGAAGATCCACCAGAAACAAAGGGGGTTAAAAATATACCAGAAACCCCAATAAAAGCTCAAATCTGTGGAGAGTCGAAAATACAAAAATCATAGATCTACCTCTCGTGAATCCGACGCAGTGAAAATCGTCCAAAAATACTGTCGGAGTGGCTCTGTGGATCTCGCGGACCGAAATGCGACGATAACGGGCCTCCGATGAAAGAACGTCACTCTGCGCTACGATGCCGAAGTCGTCGATGTCGCGGCCTCCAAAAATTCTGAGCTTCCTTCACAAGATCCAGTACAGGAAGATGATCAAGTTAGCAAAGGGCTCATTCGCATTTGGGCTCGGGAAAAAGCTCAAAACCGAAGAGCAAAGGGCCTATTTATAGGCTTTTCCCAAAAAAGAAACCAAATGGGCTTTTGGGCCCAATTTCCGGGCGCCTGCAAGCTTTCGGGCGGCTACAGTGCTGGCCTGGCCCAACACTATGCGCGCCCGAAATGCTGAGGAGCCGCCACGTGTCCCCTCCGCGTCCTGCGCGCCCGGCGCACGCGCGCCCTCCAATCGCGACGCGCCCCGTGCCCGCGCGGTCCACGGCGGGGACCGTTCGCCGCGGTTCACGGCGGGCCGCCCGGGTCACTGCGCCCGCCAATGAGCGGGCGACACGTGGCCCGGCGGGGTCCACCGTGAGCCGCGCCCGGCGCGGTCCACGCGCTGTCGCGCGTGCGTTGACCCGCGAATCACTGCCTGCCACGTGGCATTCGCCCTCGTTGGCTGCTCCCGGTGCACGCCAAGTGGGCCGTGGACCGGCCCACCTGAAAAATCAGCCCGTTTAGCCCGAAAATTGCTGATTTTCAACGTTTTCGCGCGCTAAGTCCGTTTTTGGCATCCGTTTGACGCACAACGGGCTCGATACACCAATAATAGGTGTTTTCTCACCGCCGACCACCCAGACAGGTCGTACGGAAAAACCGGGACACCACACAAGGACAGTCATCATCTGCTATCACATTGTAGAGATGCATGTACCAGACAGAGTCCTGCAGTAATTCGATCTTCTCCAGCATATACCTCTCAATGTGGAGTCCATCCGACGCGTGATATCACGTGGGCGTCCGGATGAGTATTGGATTGCATTTCACGCTGTACACATTGAGAGGTGGTCTGAGAGGCTAGATCATATTGTTGATCAGCTCCCGGCTGCTAGTGAGGACCCACTGCAGGCGGCATCCATATACATGCAATGGTACTGGACGATTACGAGGAGATGGATATATCGTCCAGTACAGCGTCCTCCGCTGACTTTTCATCCTCGTGGGCATATCGACAGGACAATGGTATAATAATTTTTATATATAAATTTAGCATGTTTTGTATATTTAATATAAATTTAATTTGTCCATTGAAATGCAGGCCGACACACTACGACAGATAGATACTACTATGGGCCAGTTATTGCATGATCATCCGTCGCCTACGAGGATATTCGGGACTCTGACAGATATGCGCGAGCATATTCATATGGTACTGCAAAATGTACCGTCGGTACCTACTGTCAGAGTTTCTGAGGGACGAGGAGATTATGCTCACGCATCATCCTCGAGTCATCAAGTATCTTCATATCACTAGAAATTTCAAATTAAGTCTTCAAATTCAAATTAACTAACTATTTATGCCATTTCAGGTGCCACGATCTCCATCTCCTCCTATTCAGGCCCCTACGACATTTCCCTCGACGTCAGAGTCACTCCCACCTCCTGTATCACGGATATTTTTTGCATCGACATATTCACGTCGTCGTCCCTCGTCATCATCACCACAGGAGATCCAACATATTGCTAAGCATGATGAGGGTGGTATTATCGAGGAGCTCGATCAGTTGGCAGCGGTCGAGCATCTTGATGATATGCCGATTATCGAGCTTATTGTTCCTCGTGGGCGTGGGCGTCCGCGAGGGCGTGGACGCAGGCGTGGCCGAGGAGGTCGAGGGAGAGGACAAGCTCAAAATTGAGTTTTATCTCAATTTTGAGTTTGAGGGTGTATTATTAACATTTTTGTGATTATATTTTTTTGTTGTTACTCAAGTGTTATATCTGAATGGTGTGAAATTGTTCCACATAATTTCTGAATATTTTAGCTCAATATCTAGATGTTGTGAAACTTGTTGTACTTTTTCATTCTGTTATGAAACTTGTTGTACAAATTTTATTTTTTTGAGTTGAAAAAAATTCTTGTCTTTATTGTGGTTAAATGCGCTGAACCATTCAGCGCCTTTAACGTTTACCTTTAACTTTTATGTTAAAGGCGCTGAATGGTTCAGCGTTTTTAACATTGATGTTAAAGGCGCTGAACGGTTCAGCGTCTTTAACATTGATGTTAACGGCGCTGAATGGTTCAGCGCCTTTAGCGCTTATATCTGAGCACTTAGCCAATTTTCGCGAAAATTGGCCAAGTCCTCACCGCCTTCAGTATATATGCAGAAGGCGCTGAATGAATCGGCGTCTTCTACATATATGCTGAAGGTGCTGATTGAAGCGCATTCAGCATATATGCAGAAGACGTTGAATCATTCAGCGGCTTCATACGATTTTTGTGAAAACGCTGAATGACTCAGCACCTTGAGCAAATACACTGAAGGCGCTAAATCATTCAGCGTCTTCAGATTGTCCCGCCTCCGTGGCGCCCTACTGGCAAAAGCAGGATTAGTTTTGCAAAAAAAAAAAATTGGAAGGGTCATTTTGCAAATTTTAAAAGTTTTTAAAGTTATTTAAAAAAAAAACCTTCAAAATAATAAGAAAAAATAAATTTAGAGAACATTTATATGTTAGAAATGGTTTAAAATTTTGTATAAATTATACCTCCTAACTAAGCAATAAGGATATAGGCATCTACAAAATAGTTAGAAGAAATCGATTTAGATCATATTTATATATTGCCAAATTAAGAGAAAGGATAAAAAAATTTATAAGTTTTGTATAAATTGTACCTCCTACCTAAATAAATAAGAATAAAATGAAATATACCTTCCTATGAAATAGCAAAGCAGTTAGTTATGTGGTTAGGCTTCCAAAAATGACAGAAGAAAAGGTCTGTCCAAAATAAAAGAAGAAACATACTTTAAACTAAAGGTGAACACTGTACTGTGGGATACACTTACCACTATTTATAATGGATCAATTTACGCAAGAGGATAATAGAGAACACATAAAAGATAAAAGGATACCTTACAAAAATCTTTGAAAAAAATTATTTTATTTTCTGCAAACAATGACCCTTCCCATATGCTAGGAAAAGCCTTCGTCCAGGATCAAGAGCAATCGACAAGCAAAATTAGAAACGACCCAACAAATATAGAGAGGCACGCAAAGATAAAATTTCAAAATTATGCAAGGATAAAATTTTAAAATTTTCAAACGATCAAAAGAACATTTTTTCTTTTTTTAAAATCGGGAGTAGATCGAAAATAGAATTAAGGCAAACCAAAAAGTAGATGTCATTATCGTAGACCATCCTATTAGGCTCATCCAATTGGCCAGTGGACAAATCGGGAAGAGAAGAATGACATCGAAGGAAAACGAAGAGAGAAGGGAAAGGGAGAGAGAAAGAGAGAGAGAGAGAGAGAGAGAGGGAGAGGAAGGGCATCAGAGAGGGCAAGAGGGATTAGGATAATTATGGCTGTAAAATATCGTACCTTCATAGATAGCCCTAGGGCATATCATGTGCACATGGTAAGTAGACCTCATCATGACGACCAATCCTATCATCGTGATATGAGGGAAAAGAGCAACCGCTCCCAGATGGGGAGAGAGAGAGAGAGAGAGAGAGAGAGAAAAGAGACCGCGAGAGAGAAGGGAGAGAAAAGGAGGCTTCATATAAGGAGAGAGAGAGAAGGATAAGCTCGGGACGGAAAGAGAGAGAGAGAGAGACGGCATGTGAGGAAGAGAGAGAGAAAAAGATATCGAGAACGAAAAAGAGAGTTCCTAAAATAAAAAGATAAATAGAGAAGAATCTCGAAAAGGAAAGAGAAAGAGACACATGAAGAGACATGTGAGAAGAGTGAGGAAGAAAAAAAAAGAGGCATAATATAATGCGGAGAACGAAACAACACACGCCGTGTAAATTGTAGAAGTCGGAGGGCAGGTCACATGGTTTAAAAAAACCGGGAAATTATGTCAAATTATATATTGCATGGTTTAAAAATATTTTTGATTGCAGAACGTCAAAATTGCAATCCATACAATTAATAATCTACACTATTTTCATTACTTTAGCAACCAAATTTTTTAATCTTTAAAGCTTTCTCCTAGCGCACGAAGTACACAAAAAAAACAAACAGCTAAAGTTAGACAAACGATCAACATACAATACAGGACTCCGCTAAATTATGATCAAGATTAGTAATGTTGAAATACTTTCTAAGAAAAAAATAGTTATTTAAATTCTTCTATAATGTCAAACTACCTAACACCTAGATTCAAAAGCAGTAAAATTCATTCAATTTTTAGATACTTTAAACTTTAAATCATATTTAACGGCATGAATCGCACAAAAACGGTTTCGAGTATGTAACCCGTATCCTCATATAAGCATAGCAGCTAGGGCTAACGTACTATAAACAAATCCACAGAAAAATATCTTCAATCGCATAGAACAAGAAGAAAACCAGATGACAGGATATATTAACTATGGCAAACAGCCCAAGATTAAAGTGTTAGGCTGAAATAATTCAAGGGAAACACTCGGAAGTCTTTTCCAGCATAACTGATACAAACCTGGAGCTTAATTAGAATACTTTATTCAGCCTCTATTATGGGAATAATTTATGGTATTCCTTGAACTCCATTGTGTGCATAAAATGCAAACCAACAAGTAGAACAGGAACTGAAATAGAAATGGCACCGGAAATCTCCCTACTCTTCTAACTAATACATGCATTAGAGCATGAAAATGTTCACTTCTCGCAGTATGCATGCCTTTTTTTTACTTTCGTGTTTGCCTTCTATTTGTACTACTTACCAGACGAATACTTTTGCATGATTCTCAGACCATATTGGGTCGCTGTGGAAGCAGAAGATTATAGAACTTGTCTTTGAGGAAGAAACTCCGGCCTTTGTTATCGACGGCTTTTTTCCACCCGCACCATCCACCGCTTACAATCTTCTTCAGATCATCTTTGCCAGTGTAGTGAGGATCGAGGATAAGGAAAGCACAATCCCCGCTAGCCATATTATAATCAACTCCCAAGAGTGTATACGCTAGTACTCCGCCACCTGCAAAATTTATCTGGCTCAGGGACGATATAGTAATATTAGAGTCTGATGGCTCATTAGGGCACCAAGATTGATGTCTAATTTTGAAAAAGTACTAATGAAATAATCATATATGTAATATTTATACTGCTTTTGCCAATGCATTAAGCCATAGCGAAAATTGATACCTGAAGGAGAGGATTTGAAACGGGGGTGGTGGTGATGGGAGGGTGGTGTTCATACAATTTCAAAATCCAAAAAGATAATCACAATTTTGTTCAGTCAAAAGATCTAAGCCATGAAAAATCATGCAATCATGACACTTCTAAAGAATAAATACTTGGAAAATCATGTCCTATTCAATAGCCAGTTCAAATATTGAAGATAGCAAAGAATGTCATTTAGTAGACGATATATAGTTTGAGCTTTTCCAACTACGACGTGTCAAAACTTTTGTTCAAGATGTACATAAAGTCTGCATTCCAACTTACTATGAGGAACTACAAGCATACAATATAAAATAATGAAGAGTATACGCTAAAAATTATCACTAACATAGATTTTCTTCTTCTTCTTTTTTCACTTGTACAAACTAATGCGACTATCATCTATATCATGATTTAAGACGGCCCAAGGCCTAGCATCAAAGTACAAATTCTTGTGCTGAGCTTGCTAATGTGGAAGCTGAATAAAGATGTGATTAGCCAGCTTATGATCTTGTGTCTGAGCCTTAAATTGACCACTGTACTCTTGGGCTTTGGAGTCTTATGCATATGCATGCAGACTAGGTGAAAATAAAAAAAATAAAAAATAAAAAAATTCTCACATATAGTTAAAAATGGGATATATTGCGCTACTAGTCCCTGAACTGTCAGATTAAGTTTCATTTTAGTCCTCAAAATTTTAAATTCGATAATTGAAAACCCAACCTTTCATAATGGTTTCACTCTAGTCCCTACTTTGAAGAAAAAATTATAGCTTGCACCAGGTTCGTCTGTGCATCTATGCATGACAAAATCAAATCCATCAGCCCTCCGCATCCACCTCATACCTTCAGTCCAAAGGTTCAATTTCTAAATATAAAAAAGACCAACTATGGGTGGTACAAGTGAATGCACCAGGTGTAGGCCAATAGTTTATTCTCTCATAGTAAATGAGCACAAGAGCTAAAGTGAAACACTTTCAAGAGAATAGGGCTTCCAATATAGAACTAAAAAAGCACAGGAGAAAAGTGAAAGTTCACCAAATTCCAAGGACTAGTAGTGCAATTTAGCCGTTAAATCTGCAACTAAATTGAAGCTAGACTTTAAAGATGCTATTGCTATATGCATGAGTGATGGAGAAAAGGTAAACATGCAAGCATCGAAACCGGCCACACAGTCCGTAGACATCAAGAAGAACCAAGATTATCTGAGCTTCGAAATATAGTCACCAGTACAATTAACAAAATATATCCTACACAAGTGTAATTTAAGGAGAGGGCTGTAGAAACACAAGAATAAGACACTATGCAAACCCTAAGAAAGACGCCAGAGATAAAAAAAATAAAATAAAATAAAATATGTCTAGACAAAACTAAAAGAGTACTAAAATAAATAATAAGATTTAAGTAAAGCAAAATATTACATTTCTATCATCTATTCTTTTCAAAATAGGTAGCAAACCCAGAAAGTGCGATTGCGAAGAACAAAAGATGCTGCCTTTGACAAACACAGCAAAACTCGAGAAGGGATAAGATTAAAGGAGCATAAAAGAAGGGAATATGTGATTTCAGAAACAAACTCCATTCACAATTGGTCATCTAAACTAGAACGGAAAGTATGATTCAGAAACAAACTCAATTCCACATTCTTCAACCAAGAGAAAAGATGAAACGCTTCGATTTCCAATAAATAAAATTTCATTTATGACCTTTCAACTGAAGTTTCAGATTGCCCTTGTGAATAATAACATGAATACATACCAATCATTACAGGGGTTCCTTGTGTCTTAAAATGCAAAGCAAGCTCTCTGCATTTCTCAGGAAGCTCCTCACCAGATCTCACGCTTATGATCTTGCAAGTAACCTGCCCGAGCAACATTCTCTTTAAACAGTAAAAGCAGAGCTTTATTTTGCTATTCTATAATTAAAGTTGCAAATCTTTACAAACTATCTAACTAAAAATATCTAGAAGAAAAGCAAATTTGATAAATCAGTTCTGTAATCTAAAAGATCAAATTAAGTTTGCTATGTCTATGAGAACTAACTATACCATCGTGAAAAGAGCGTCACCATTACAAATGATTTGTCTACCTGCATAACTAGCTACAGCAAGAGCAATGCACATGCTACTAAAAAGCATGTCCAAGAACAGGCCAAATCAATTTTGGTTACCAAAAGCAATGAAGAATTCTATAGTTTGGACATATAAATCAGGCAAGTAATATGACAACTAAGCCATGTAAATACATCACAAGATTGACAAGAAACTATAGTGATTTGACTAGCACTAAGAAATATAACATAAACCTTTAATTAGTAGTACAAAAAGGGTAAATGTACGTCAAGATAGACTAGCGCACTATGAAGCCTGAAACTGTAATCTCCCAGCCTTTACAGCTTGATTAAGTGTGCAAAGAAATGTTCTGATACTCTAGTACAAAAACTACTCAACTAGCATGGCAAATATCTGGTTGATCAGGCAATACGGAGATGGTCGCCAAATTGCACAATATACCACATATATGAGGCCTCTGTGTGGATTGACAACATGCACCTCATATACAGCTGGAAATTATTACAACCATTTTGCTCCATAAGAACTAAATGAACTCTATATGCTTCCATTTTTTGAAAGGCGGACTCAAACAGTTGCGATAATCAGTTTAAAAGCATTTGACAACTCGTTCACAATTTAAAGTCTTTCTACATAATAAAACTTGAACCAAGAGTTGCCAAGGAAGCCAACTCGGTCATTGTATTTTCAATACATTGTTCCATTAAAAAACAACCAAATTAAAGTTCTTATTAATAATGACATAATTTTGTCAACTGATTCATATATTTTACATTCTATCTGACGAGGATGGGTAATAAAAAAAGAAATGAAAACTCTACAGTTTTTGCATCTTCAATCATCAATTTGAGCAATCCTTCCGAACTGCACTTAGTTCAAGATTTTACTAATGGAACAATGAAAAAACTTACACCAAGAAGTTTCTCCAAAACGAAGCTCAACTCAATGGCTCCAATCCATTCGCGAGATCCAACAAAAGAGGCCTCCTTATCACCGATCTCAACAAGAGCTTGCTGAATCTCTCTGAAGAAAAAGGCAATAGTAATCAGTTATACCTCCAATGGTATATTGAGAAGGTGATCCCCCCAGAATCAAATGCTTCATTTGTCCATCCTTCTATTGTTAAAATCTATTTCAAACGTAAAACTAATATGACAAATAGTACTAAAGAAAAGGCAACTTGTCAAAAGTAGCAATGAAAGGAATATAAGGCTATGAGTGCGAAATCACAATATTTTTTAACCTGTGGGAAGGAACATTGATTGATGTATACTTTTGAAGTTTATACCAAGATATGATAGTTTGCAGCGAACGGTAAGCACATCCCCATCCCTGAAAGTTGTCTTAATTAGCAATAAGAAGCATGCAGCTTAACAGAATATTGATCACTAAAAATAGTAAATCTACATGACTTCAATCTCTATTGTGATTGCCTATGATCAAATAAATTAATTACCAGGGCCAGTCACGCAACCCAGGAGGAAAAAGAGAAGCCAAAGCACTTAAATGAAATATGAGATACTAATAGTTGAAAACAATCTGTTATTCCATATCCAACAGAGAACAAGAAATTACAAAAGTGAATGAAGTAACCAGGAAAAGTTCGAATGAACAAACAAAAGATGCATTGTAGAATGAAACAGAGGGCAATCTAAACAGATGGGTAAAAAATTTTAGCCCCATGAATACTCCAAGTGATATCTTCCCTACTGAATGACTGTATATGGGTATGTGGCCCAGAGGAAAGAAGGTATACACAAGGCGGATCAGATTAGAATATTGAACTCATAAAAGAACATCTATTTGTTGGTAAGAGAAAATCATGGCAGACATGCGTATCAAAGGGAATAAATTCATGAAAACCAACATTGTTAAACAAGTAAAACATCTGACGAACAAAACCTGAAGCTTTTTTGCCTTGATCTGTTCCCTAACATAGGTCGGTCTATTATTGGTTTTGAATGAGATAACAATCAAGGTGGTTACATTCTGTTATTCTCTAACTCGCGATAAAGAGGACATCCAGTTGACGAAATCCCACCAAAGTGGGTTCTAGCGATGGCAAGATAAAAGTAACTGAGCCTTGGAAAGATTGTTTAATGGCTTAAACTCAAATCGCCAAGCACAGAGAAAACATTAATTGTGAGACTAGGCTAAAAGCTAACTACGACGCCAGTTGGAAGTTGAACTTTCGCATTTTTTGTTTTTTTTTAGTTAATTCAGGGGGGAAAATCTAAACTGAGAATATAGAAATAATGTTACGTCCTCGAATGTAATTCTGCATTATCTTTTCTTAACAAAACAATTCAAAATCAAATTATTACCTAGGTTACACAGACATGGGATACAGGACACAAGATAAAAGACAACTCAGACACGACGACTCAGCAACTGCGTAAAAAGGACACAGAAACAGCAAGGGCGCAAATAAAATTAAATAATAAATAAATTCTAATTCTATACCGAACGAAGTAGGAGCATGAACCAATCCTTTTAAGAAGAAATTTATTAGCTTCACCCGATGTATAAGTAAATCTTATACACCGCACATCAAACACTCTATTAGAATCTAATTTGTTAGATGCATTCTATAATGTTAAAAAAGTTATATATATCAAAATTTTAAATTTTGGAGTAACTTTTTATAAATCAAACAATGACTCTTTTAATATAGATAATTTTTGGAACGACTTAATGTCTAAGTAACAAATTTTCCAAACATAATTTTTATACATTGGGCTTTTAAATATTATAAATCACATATATCAAATTAGATTTTAATTTTAAAATGTTAATTATCAAATATTAGTTGTAGTGCATACATATAAATACACTAGGTACAAGCAGTATTATTTTCCCAATATGGGAAGCACTGCTACCTCCCCATGCAGAGAGGACTCATGCACATCATGCAAGTCCTCTTTTTTTCTTTTTTCTTTTTTTTTTCAGGACGCATGTGTCGCCATGTGGACACTGCGCGTCCCGAGTCCGACGCCAGACGGACACAGGCATGGCTCTGTGTAACCTAGATTACTACAAATATACACAGAAATAATAACTGTTAAATTCTCCAAAGAATATAAAGGAGCATGCGGAATAATGTCTGAAAAGGTTTTTGCATTACCATTTCTTCTTACTTTGTATCATGTAGATACATTTTGTTTTTCTAAATTATCAAAAGAAATTTCAAATATTTCAAAACATTTAAGATACTGAAAGAATAGCTTAACACATCAAGGCAAAACAGAAAAATAAATTTTGAGATCTTGTTGACAAAATCATAGGTCTTAGTAGTGTGAAACTCTAATAATCCCACATCGGATGGGATTGGAGTTGCGATTGGGTATATAAGAGACATAAACACTAGTAATAATAACTGGGCTTAAGCATTTTGGGCTGTGGTTTGGGTCCAACGAGTTATTATTGCTAGTGGGCCGGGTCGTTACATTTAGTATTGGAGCCAATAACCAGCCGGAAGTGTGAGACAAGTCTCAGCTGAGCCTGGGTCTAGATGACAGGGCTAGCGAGACAAGTCTCACATCGCCTGGTGATCTTGGGCTGTGTGTGTGTTTGGGCTGACGAGGACGTCAGGCCTAAACGGGGAGAGTCTGTGATACCCTAATAATCTAACATCGGATGGGATTGGAGTTGTGATTGGGTATATAAGAGACATGGACACTAGTAATAATAACTGGGCTTAAATATTTTGGGCTGTGGTTTGGGTCCAACGAGTTATTATTGCTAGTGGGCCGGGTAGTTACAAGTAGACACAAATACAAGAATCTAACACTGACAGAAGGAAATTTTATTGAGATTATAAGGCTGCAAACAAAATGATGCCAGCAGTGGTTTTCTAGTGGTTATGGATATGTGATTTTAATGGTGGAAAGGAGGTTAGACCTATAGAACTACTGGCAGGTAAACATGCAAAATTCTTGGGCACAACTATGAACCCCAATATAAATGTCTGCAAAGTGGAGTTATATACAAAAAAATAGAAGGATGCAGACATTTAGATGCCCAAAATGACCCCACCCATGCATGGGTTAAAAGCCAAAAGGAAAAGAATAGCTATAAGGCTTGAACAAAAACAAAGAAAACCGATAAAATGTGAAACTACTAAACTTTAATTCATTTGCTTGGTAAAAATGTTAGTTGTTCAAGTTGTTTGCAATAACTTGGCTTCTTGCACTTCTCCTGGGCGATTTGTGCTTTCAGTAAATTGTTTTGAGACTTTTGACTTCTTAGTAGGTTGCACGTCACCTTTTTTCAATTGAGCAAATTTTTCGATAATATTTCCCTTTAGTTGATGCAGCTCTCTCAGAAACACTCAAGTTGAAGCATAGTCATACTTTATTTCATAATTCATTACTATGAAAAGTAAAGATGACCGACCTTACAGTCTCTGGTATCTAATATAACATATAGCAAATAGAACTGTTGAACAATAATTATCACAGCATATATAATGTCTTACTGTAGCACTTAGAAAAAAAAAAGACTGCTTACATTGTCATCAAATCCATCAAGGAGATAATGATAGTATTCATAGGAACCATCAATTAAAGCAGTAAATCCTCCGGAAACTGCAAGTTGATGCAAGAAATATCATCATTCTGTCAAGAACTCATTGGGAAAAGTCAATCTCAGTCTCATTGCATTAGCGAAGAGTTAAGCTATTAGAAGACTAACCACCACTGCTTGGGATTTCAGTGTGGACGTCCTGAAGTAATGAGGTACCTGTACGGTTGTCACCAAGAGAATACGGCACATTTCACATTTTGATAGTTTTCTTCAAGAAAATATAAGTTATCTTTGAAAGAGAAAGGCATAAAAATAACAAAGGTCAACATACAATATAAGAAGATTTATGATAAGTATCCAGTACCATCCGTAAATGAGTTGCTCATATTTTCTTTTGTGCCAAAAATGAGTGCATTAGCAATGCGCAATAAAGGGCGGTCCAATGGCAATCCCAATCTCAAGTGTAGGGATTTTCTAATTTGACCTGAATAGAATATATAACACAACTTAATCACAAATCTACGACAATTTAAATGATTATATATTTGTATTTGTCTTTAGGCTTTAAATGATAAGAACAAGGGAGAATTTTAAAACTTGGCAAAATTTTTGGTTCAACTTGTTTAATATCTTACCTTGCTTTTCTTCTGTCTCCCCATACTTGAGATCATATATTGTAGTTACTGGAATCAAAAGCACAGGAGGTCGGAAGTGGTAAGGAGAGAGCTGAAATCATCATCAAGAACAAATCTATAAACTGGAAATTAAGTATGAATCTTTTTTAAAGAAACAAGACCACCTATTTTCATGAATACAAAATGTTCAAGCTTTTGTAGCATAAGCCAATATATAAAATGACTATACAATTTACTATAATGCCTAGTAAGATACAAGACCCTTAGGCCTCATTTGGTATTGTTGCCCTTTTTTTGGTTTTTAGAATAGGATTCAAAAATGGAGTGCGGCAGATGGTGAATTGCCTGCAATCCTTCCATCCAAGGTGGTTTTAGCTGGAGTGCATAGCAAGCTAACCAACAATGACAAGAGTGTGAAAATCCACCCACTAGCATATCCAATTATATAGAATTTTTGTTCCAAAAAATAAAAGAATGTAACAATGTTAAACAAGACATTCATTAGTGATTAATGAACATATAGGCTTATGAAGAAAAAGTATAGAAGGACGCTACTAGAAACAGCCAACTAGATAATCTAACCCTATTTAAATATCCACAGATGCTTTTTCAGCCCATGAGAAACTTGAGAATCTTTAATAACTCTCTATGGGGGGTAGAATAAAGAAAATTAGTTAATGTTAGTTCCCGGTCTTCACCCCAACTCACCCATGGTGTGGCAGGACAAAATTGGAGAGAAACCAATGGGAGATCTTTTAGCTGTTTGTAGTATAGTTTGGTTTGACACATTTACGCCCTTTTTATGAGTTTTCACAGTACGAGAACATTGGGCGTAAAATAGTGCTGGGATTTTCTGAGAGACCAACAGCTTTTACACTCCCTTTTTTTTATAATTAAATTTCCACTCTGTTTTTGCCCACAGCTGTAAGCTTCAAAGCAGAATCAGGTAAGTTGTTTGTGCGACTTCAATTTTTTTCCTCTCTGTCCTGATACTATTTGGGTATTTCTCACCCTAAAACAAACTAGACTTTTCTGCACACATCAAAATAGATAATATGAAGCCATAATTTTGAAACTATATTGTAGAAGCTACAGATGTCAAACTGCTTGGTTTCAGCAGCTATTAATATCGAAGAGAAAATTAAAATAGGTTATTTCAACCCCCTTTATACTTGTAAACTGATACAACTAAATAAATTCTATGATCGTGGTAGAAAAGCCCACTGGTATTTTCATATAATCTACAGTAGAACAATCCCAAGCTACATTTGAAGAAATTGGCAAAAACCAAATTCTACCAAGGCACATCTGAAGAAATTGGCAAAACCAAATTCTGACACACTTGGTGGTATTCTTAGCAAGTTTCCTTGCAATGTAATCCCAACAAAAAAAAAAAAAAAAAAAAAAGGCCCACTTTAAATTCCCAAAAGAAGTATATAAGAAAATAAAAAAAAAAAAAACAAAGAAAAAATCCACTATAACTTCCATTTGTTGATATAGAAGACTGCACTTTGCAAAGAAATTGATGCTACAAACCCGAAAATGAAAATTATTTATTGTATTTCTTGAAATGGTTATCTACCTGAGGAGGTTGTGTCAAAAGTTCCGGAATGACGGCCATTTTTATAGCACTCAACTGATCAAGCAGTCCAGGCAAAATCAATCTAGAAACTGCAGCAGCAACTGGAAAATCTTCTGAAGCATAACAGAGTACATCTAACTTGAGGCTGATTACCATGAACCTGACTGGTTCTAATGCTGAAATGAAGCGTTCATTTCCAACTTTGTAAATGAGAACATTTCAAAAGGATACAAGACATATAGTTTTGTAAAATATGAATCTTCCGCATACATTGGAAAACACAAGAAAAGATTCCTAAGAAGAGCAGTTTTGAAGTTACCAACAATGCACTACCTGGAAAATACTCCACAACAGGGACACCATGTTTCCCGTCGTTTCTTGATTGATTAGACAGGACACTTACTTTAATGGCATCTGCATTCTAGCAGGTAAAACATTTAGAGAGTATATTCTGCAATCTGTAAATTAATGAAAGTATGCGCTTGTTCATGAAAAATGAGCAACAAAATAATCTGCTAAGAGCATGTATTAGTAGATATATAAAACTAAACAACAATGATATTGATTTAGAATGTAAAACATATTTTTAAGTGAAAGAATTAGCTATGAAACGCAAAGAAGTAATACTTATACCAACGATCACTCAAAACACTGTACAATGAAATAGAAAAATCAATACCTTATATGATCTTAGATTTTAGCATATTAAGTATGCAATTGATGCACTTCAAATTTGCATTGGTCGTTAGGACACGCAGCGAACACATGATGGACACGTGAAGAGTGAATCGGAGGCTATAAGTTGGAATGGACACAAGTCTATGGAGTATGTGCCTAAAGTGTCAGATAGGGGCATGACACACCCATGGCAACATTTTACACGTGTCCATGTTACCAAAGTAGAACTTTATTTCCCAAAATTATAGGCTCAAATAACCAACATTGCTGCAGATTAGGGATTCAACTCTTTTCTTCACAAAAAAGATGAACAAATAAGAGTTGCGCAGTGATTTTCTTTCTACCTAATATAGCGTGCGATAAAGGAGAAAACAAATTCTCTTCACATTTTGGTCTCTTTATCACAGCATCAAGATCAAATTTCAGTGCACTTTCTCCAAATAATGTCACACAAAAGTGAAACATAACCACAAGCAACTTAAATTATAAAACATTCTCAGTAACAAAGTAACTGTAGCCAGCCGCTTCTAGCACTATACTTTATTATTTGGTTTATTATGTTCTACTTACCTCTCTTGCAGTTGATGATGATTTAGATTGCCTTCTCGGAAGAAAATATGAACAAGACAAAGCATGTGGAGAGGATTCCATGGTGCTGGCAGAATGCATCTGATTGGGGGAATACATGTTAAAATCCAACTCCTTACCACACAAAACAGTGGAACGGGGTGCTTCCTCAAAACTGGTATTCGGACCTTCAACTAGGAATGCAGTGCAGGGATCGCTCAATTTGCTAGCAGTAGAATTTATTGCAGAAGAAAGCGCTGCTTTGATATCTAAAAATATATACAGTAATTAATCTTGTAAATCAAAAAGAGTATAAAAAACTGAGATAACTATGATGAAAATATGCAAATAAGACGGCTTATAGGGAATAAGGAACTTTGAAAGCATAATAACCATTCCAAAGGGCCAAAATAAAAATCACTTTAGCCTCCATTGACCACTTACTGAATCTTGAGGCCAAAGTAGATCTACAGCTAAGAATGATAAGGAAGGCTGTTGGATTAGACACTTGATGTTAATGATATATGTATAAACCACTAAGAAAGTCAGCAATACATAATTCAGATGGGATCAGCAAGGTGGGCGTTCCTCTGTACAACAAAACAGAACAAAAAGAGATAGAAGTGAAAAATAACTATAATATATTGAAAACTCTATTAAGACATTCCTAAAAATCACTTAGAGTGCGTTTGGTTCAAGCTATGAAAGATTATTAGGAATGAAGGGATTCCCAAGGATTTGACTCCTACTCATCCTATTACTGAGAATGAGCATTCCAATGTTTAGTTCACAGTCATATTATTTGAGATTACCAGGAATATTAGATTGATGTGTTTATTTCGGCAGTTAATTTTAGCTAATGTTAGCAATAGCGTGAACACTTTTCCAAAAGAAGAAAAAGATTGTATAATATATTAATCACCAAATAGACAAAAACAAAAATAATCTATTAATATACCATTTTCTTTTCAACAATCAGGAGGAATTTGTTTTTAAGTTAAATCAAGAGAGAGAGAGAGAGAGAGAGAGAGAGAGAGAGAGAGAGAGAGAGTTTTTAGGTCAGCGATATGGAGAGACAGAGAGGGAGAACTTCGCTTAGAGAGAGTTGAGATTAGAGAGAGAAAGCATAGGTTAAAGAGAGCATGATTAGAGAAACACGGAGAAAGATAGAGAGATTAGTAGAAGAGACAGACATATGGGATTAGAGAGAGAAAGAGACAGACATATGGGTTTAGAGAGAGAGAGATGAGGTTAGAGAGTAAAAGGGAACAATGGGGTATGAACAACTTAGCAAATGGTCGGCGGGTGGGAAAAGGACAAAAAGAGTGGGTGGGATTAGAAATTCTATGATTAATCCAATCCATTAATATTAGAATACCCACCCTCTCTCAAAGAAATAAGATTAGTACTTTGGATTGATCTCATTTCTAAATGAACTCAATATTATCGATCAAATTACATGGTACATTTAACCAAACACCATCATATTTTTTATTCCTGTTGGATTACTATGAATCTTAAAAAGATAACACAAACCAAACGCACCCTTAATGTCGTCAAATACGTAAGCTGATATCGAGTGTAAGTTACATTTTCTACATTAATAATATTTCCCATAAACATTTGCTTAGAGTTTGAAATTCTAAACCAAAAACAAAAAGCAATATAGGATACTTATGAATGAATTTAGAAAAATAATTAAAAAAAAACATTAAGCTATCCCTCTTTCATTCAATAAGGATGCCTCTAAAGAACATCTAAAAACCGTGAGTTACAGACATGATGAATGCCTCTAAAGAACATCTAACCAAGGTCTCCTTACATGATGCTTGTGCATCACTTTTCTTTGCATTACCACTGAACCTCAATGCACTAATGGAGAGCTTGTAAGGTGACATGAGCCAATTAATAAGATTTCATAAACAAAAATTACAAAAGTTGTTAATAATTGGCTCATGGAGTGGAAAATGCCACAAGCCAGATTGCTCTTTTTAAACCTTCACTAATCTTATTGAAAAACAGATCTGTAAATAATTAGTAGCTATCCATCCCACTGCTAAAAATTTCTAATGACTGCATGATTTTATTTTTAACTTTTCCTCACGATAAGGGGCAGGTGGAAGGGTACAATTTGAAGGATAAAAGTACTTTTATGCTATTAACAATAATTTACCATTGAAAAATTCTACACACATGCAGTAAAAATGATAAGTTGATTAGCTACTTATCTACAAATCTTGCATTTGTATATGCATTACATTTTTACATTTCAAAGTTCAAAACTAAGATATATTTATATATTTTGTTGTAATTGCATAGGATGGCAAAAAAAATTCACACCATTCTACGAGAGAGTAAACGGTTTCTAGTCTGGTCTCTGGACTTGAAGGTATGCCTAGTTCTTGTGCTGGTAACATGGAAAGGAACAAGGAGCAATATAATAGAAACAAAGTATTATCTAAAAAGTACCTGACGTTTTGTTTAAAGGAAGATAGATAGGTAACTTGAAAGCCATATCACATCTGAGAAGACAACCTTTCTCCCATAAATATTTTTCAGGATTATCATCGTAGATAACATTAGATACTTCCACAATTTCTGCCCGTACAGAATCAGAGATAAAAAAGCGGATGTCACCAGTAACAGTATTAGCAGCTGCTCCAATCATATTATAATTTCCTTCATCGTTGAAAATGGATTTTCTTAATCTCCGAGAGGCCTCTATCGCCTTTCTAGCATTTTCCTCGTAGTTTTCACCATCAACAAATAATGCTCCGATAATATCAAATCCTTTCAACAGTAATGTCCTAATATCATCTATCAAAGAAGATGTAAAAAAAAGTTACATTAGTTCATCATTAAAGATAAGTAAACCAAAACATCCATTGACGGAATTATTAACCAGAAAATGAGAATGAAGTTCAAAAGAAGTTAGTTACAAGTACAAAAGATATATGAAAAGGGTTGAGCTGTTTAATGTTAAATTCAGAATGCAGCTAGCAATATTTTGTTTATTGAAAAGCTTCGTTCAAGATATAATTGGGATAATCATCATTTGTAATTAATAGGAATAAAGAAAAAACAAAAAAAAAGCAAGCAACAATATGCCTTGATATAAGTTACAGATATATGAACTACGTAGTTTGTGATATGCAAATTAGAAGTTATATACAACATGCTGGGAAACAACTGGCTTATCAAATTTATTTCGATAGAGGAAAGAACAAATAGATGAATTAGAACCATACAATTACCTAATATGAGAAGGCGAATACACATATATACCTCTCTTTACATATTACTAATTTGTTAGCGTGAAGAGAGTGAAGACTAGTAAGTTGACATCTTATTTCATGTACAAATAGTAAGTTGAATCCTAAAAATTACAGAGGAGGTATACCAAGGAGTATGGTTTGGAACAATTGAGATTAAGGTGTTGGTACAAGCATGGAGAGCATACAAGGATACATGGAGATCTCTTAACAAGTTACAGAGATTAATGTAAAACAAGTAAATTAAAGTAAAACAACTAAAACTGTGAGTATGGGTTTTATACTAAAGGTCAAGATAGTTAGATAAGGTATGAGGTAAATATTCATGAATGAAGTTAAATACAACAAACAAATAATATGGCACCTCACAATATACCAAACAGGTATAATATTCATAATTATTGACAGATTTAACTATTAACTACATGCAGACTTCTAAAACTTCCATTTCCTTTTCCTTTCCAATTTGAAGAGAGCAAGTCAAAGCATATGATAGCGTATAAGAGACTGATAAAAAGTTCTGGGTGCATCTAGAGCAACTTCACTAATAACAATAGTCAGTTGTAGCAGCAAATTGTCCTTTTCATTTCATCACTTCCCTTTTTGCTGTCCTTCTTTTTTCTTTTCCTCTACTGAGAATGGGTTCTTTTGTTTCATGTAGATAAAGATACATAGCATCTTAAGCCAGCACATGATTGGATCTATAGCAGTTGTAAGCTTGCAACAATGCAGTGTGTTTAGAGGGGTGAAAAAACAATCGCTAAATTAGCCTCAACAGTGGAAAAGGAAGGAGGAGAAGAAAGAAACGAGGGTGGTGCACAACTGGCAAGCTGATGGCAGCCTCGCAACACGTGACTATCGCACAATGGCACAGAGATGGCACTCGAGCATTAAGTTGATTTTTTTACCTAACAAAAGCATCAATACAAGAATATCCACTAAACGTTATAAGCAATGTTCTAAATGGTGCCTGTGGCAGCACCATGCCAAACATTGCTGCAACCTCAAAACGCCAGTAAGTCAACCACTACATGCTAAATCTATAAGCGGGCCTTATAACTAGGTTAGCAGATCTTGTCGGCTATGATAATGGGTTTGTTGGCTGATAAGGCATCAAAACCATCAATTAGAAAAAGAAAACTATAGTTGCTCGATGTGAGGGCATCGGCAGGTGCTTCATCACCCATTAGAGGCTGCAATCGCCATGGAAAGTTCATCAGCAAAATTTCGACCATTCATCAGGAACATTAACCGCCAGTAGTGAATGCCCAAAGCAGGCGAGTAGATTTTCATTTCTTTACCTTCCTTTTTTTTTCCCCTTTCATTCTTATCCGTTGCTGATGACAGCTGCACTCCAGTCAATTGGTTATATGCAAGTCCTGGTTGAATTCATTACCTCAATCGAGTCATAACCAGAGTTGTGCATGAGAGATTTACTATTCCCTATGCAGAGATTTTAGTCCAAGTTGGCTAAAAAAAACTATTCAATATGCACAGATTAACTAGTCCATGTCGGCTTAAAAGAACAAACAAGCACAAAAAAGACCTAATGGGAAACTAGAAAAGCCTTCTTTTTTTCTTTTTTCTGATAATATAAACATAGGGCGATTCCCTGATGTAAAAGCTAGAAGGTGTTTCCTCTTTTTTTTTATTTTTTTCTTATTATGATCATTTCTACATTTGTCTACAAGTCCTAAAATTTCCGCATATCTTTCGCAATGATCAGGACCAAGTCCTACAGAATAGTTAATCACATCCTACAAACAAATAGAATCCTCGCATTCAATATCATCTGTGCACAAAAATAACACCAAACTTTCCTATGACAATTCTTGTAATCAAGCACTATTATGTACTCTGCAATGAGAAACTAAAGAAAAATGCTTAATTTTTCATTTCCTACACTGTACTAATTTATTTTTCTAAGACACCACTAAACTAGATAATTTTGTCAAACTCAACAATTGTAGATTTGTACATACAATATATCTATAATTTTAGACAGAACTGCCAAAAGTGCTGCTTGGAAGCATCAGAGCGTATATTCAGCCTATCTAAAAATAATGCGAAAAAATAGTATGATTTTTAGTGAATCTATTTAGGAGTCTCATTTTTGCTGTTTTTCCGTCTAATCTAATCAACGGTTGTTAAATAGAGTTGTTAGTTTCTGTTTAATACAGCAGATTAGTAGATAATAGAATAAAAGTAGATTAAAAAAAAAAAAAAACAAGACAATTTTGCAGTGTCTTAAACAAGTAAATAGCACTGGATGGCAAAGAAAAATAAAACTACAAGTATGGTATAGAGATCGATAATAAAAAAAAAATTAAAGAAAAAAACACAATGGTAGCACTTATTAAAGTACAGTAAGTATAGAATGGTGTAATTGAGAGGCGAAGAGAATAAGGGAGACCTGATTCACGGGCAAAGTCGGGGGAGAAGGGATCTGCCGCGGCGGCGGTGGGAAGGAGGGTGTGGAGGCAGCGGAAGGAGGCAGCGATTGTGAGAGGGGGGAGGAAGAGAGGGGATCCGACCAGCCATCGGAGGAGGCTCGGCTGCGACCGCGGGTCGACGGAGGAGGAGGAGGAAGTAGTTAGGAGGAGCGTCTTCTTGGGGCACAGCACCCGAACGCACTTTTGAACCTGCTGCTCGGCCTCCATCGCACGCCGATTCCGTCGGAGATCCGCGCCGCCCGCCGCGTTTCTGCAATGGAGGCGCCCTCTCTCCTCCTGCGTCGGCTGTCCAGCCTGGAGCGGTTCTCAGCTTACCAGGCCGGGTTTTTGCACACTAAAATAAAGGAGAATTTAAGAAATTTCTCGATATTTTAGCATACTAATTTTTGGGTGATGCTAGATGTACACCCATAAGGGTGTACATTCTACACCCAACTCCATCCTAAGGTGGATATTCATTTCATCTGTCACATCGAGTGACGGGTGAAATTTATCCCATCTCAGAATAGGGTAGGGTATAGAATATACACCCAACTCCATCCTGAGGTGGGTATTCATTTCATCTGTCACATCGAGTGACGGGTGAAATTTATCCCATCTCAGAATAGGGTAGGGTATAGAATATACACCCAACTCCATCCTGAGGTGGGTATTCATTTCATCTGTCACATCGAGTGACGGATGAAATTTATCCCATCTCAGAATAGGGTAGGGTATAGAATATACACCCCTTATGGGGTGTAAACTTATATATACCCCTAATTTAAAAAAAAAAATATATTATATATATATATATATATATATATATATATATATATATATATATATATATATATATATATATATATATATATATTTTAGAATTAAATTTTTAAAATTGTATTTATAAAAATAAATCTAAGATAAACATAAAAATAGTAAATCATTCTCCGCATTTAGGGTGCGTTTGGTTTACGTTATGTAATATTACAAGTTATTTCGATATAACCGGCTATCTAAAATTTAATTCTTAATCAAATTACTGCTGATTATACATTATCTCGCTTGATTAAGTGTAACAATATAATGTTGGATTATATTGTATATAAAATTATTATATTTAATTTATTTTTGAAATAATTTTACATTATTTATAATACTATATTATCAACTAGATTACCGGTTGGATTAACCAAACACCGTAATTCTAATAGAATGATATATAATCTTGACAATATAACTAGAACCAAGCACGCTCTAGAGTAAATTAACTATCAGTGAATATGGAATATAGACAATAAAATAAATAGGATATATATATATAGAGTTCGGCTACTATACTATTAATTAATAATACCAAGTTATTGGTGCTATCAAGTTTTCTACCCTTAGATCAATCCTCTTGATCATTTTTACCCGTTAGATTTTACTATTTTTCCAAACACCTATTAAACTCAAGGAGCCCACTATCATCTCAACCACACATCTTTTAATTCAAGGATTAAAAACTTAATAGTACCAATGACTTAATACTATTAATAGTATTCTAGCCTCTATATATATATATATATATATATATATATATATATATATATATATAGAGAGAGAGAGAGAGAGAGAGAGAGAGAGAGTGCTAATTTTTTACCGTTAGATCTATCTCTTTAATTATTTACACCCCTTGGATTATACTATTCAACCAACCACCCACTAAACCCTAGGGAATCACTATCATCCTAATCGCACATTTCTTAATCCAATGACTAAAAAACTTGACAACACCAATGATTTGGTGCTATCGATAACATAGTAGCCTAGTTCTCTCTCTCTCTCTCTCTCTCTCTCTCTCTCTCTCTCTCTATATATATATATATATATATATATATATATATATATATATATATATATATATATATGTTACTATGCTATTGATAGCACCAAATTATTTGTGCTATTAGGGTTTTGACCCTTGGATGAGCAGATGTGGTTATGATGATAGTGGGCCCATTGGTTTAGTAGATGGTTGGGGAATAGTATGATATAAGGGGTAGATCTAATGGTGAAAAACTTGATACCACCAAGTGCTTTGTGCTATTGATAGTATAGTAGCCGGATTATATATATATATATATATATATATATATATATATATATATATATATTATATATATATATATATATATATATATAGCGTAGGGCTACTATACTCTTATGAGTATAAACTCCATAGTACTCATAACTTTTTCACCATTGGATGAAAGAATATGCGGTTAGAATGATAGTGGTCCCGATAGGGTTTACTAGGTTGTTTGGGAAATAGTAAAAATCTTAGGAACTACTATAATCCTAACCGCATATTTTTTTATCCAATGGATGAAAACTTATGAGTACAAAAAAAATTTTACTCATAAGAGTATAGTAGCCGGACCCTATATATATATATATATATATATATATATATATATATATACAGAGAGAGAGAGAGAGAGAGAGAGGGAGAGAGTCCGGCTACTGTACAATTAATAGTATCAAGTTATTGGTGCTATCAAGTTTTCTACCCTTAGATCAATCCATTTGATCATTTTCATCCGTTAGATTTTACTATTTCCCCAACCACCTATTAAACCCAAGGTGTCCACTATCATCTCAACCACACATCTTTTAATCTAAAAGTTAAAAACTTAATAGCACCAATGACTTGATACTATTAATAGTATTCCAGCCTAACACACACACTCTCTCTAAGTCATTGGTGCTTATAGGTTTTTAGCCCTTGGATAAAAAGATATGTGGTTAGGATGATAGTGAGCCTTTTAGGTTAAGTGAGTAGTTTGTGGTATAGAATGATCTAAGGGATGAAATTAATCAAAGGGGTAGATATAACGGTAGAAAACTTACAAGCACCCATTGCTTGGTGTTTGTACAAGCATAGTAGCCGGACTATATATATATATATATATATATATATAATTGAGCTCCTATGCTTGTAAAAGCACCAAATTATTTGTGCTTGTGAGTTTTTTACCCTTGGATGTAGGAATGTACGGTTAGGATGTTGGTGGGCTCCTTGGGTTTAGTGGGTGGTTGGTGGAATAGTATGATCTAAGGGATAGAATTAATCAAAGGATTAGATCTAACGGTAGAAAACTTATAAGCACCAAGCAATTGGTGCTTGTACAAGCACAGTAGCCTAACTATATATATATATATATATATATATATATATATATATATATATATATATATATATATATATATATATATAGAGAGAGAGAGAGAGAGAGAGAGAGAGAGAAGAGAGAGAGAGAGAGTAGAGCTTATATACTTTCAAAAGTACAATCTCATCTATATTTGTGAATTTTTTACCATAAAATTTGTATTAGGATTTATACAATTGTACATTCTTTATCTCTCTTCTTAAATACTTTTACATTCTTATATATATATATATATATATATATATATATATATATATATATATATATATATATATATATATAATTGAGCTCCTATGCTTGTAAAAGCACCAAGTTATTTGTACTTGTGAGTTTTTTATCCTTGGATGTAGGAATGTGCGGTTAGGATGATGGTGGGCCCCTTGGGTTTAGTGGGTGGTTGGTGGAATAGTATAATCTAAGGGATAGAATTAATCAAAGAAGTAGATTTAACGGTAGAAAACTTACAAGCACCAAGCAATTGGTGCTTGTACAAGCACAGCAGTCGAACTCTCTCTCTCTTATATATATATATATATATATATATATATAGAGAGAGAGAGAGAGAGAGAGAGAGAGAGAGAGAGAGAGAGAGTAGAGCTTATATACTTTCAAAAGTACAAGCTCATCCATGCGGATAAGCTTATACTTTTGAAAGTATATAAGCTCTACTCCCTCCATTTAGGCCTGACTTCCTCGTCAGCCTAATTACACGCATAACCCAAAATCATCAAGCGATGTGAGACTTGTCTCATTAACCCTGTGCTCAACCAAGACTTGTCACACACTTTCGGCTGATGATTGTCTCTGATACCAAATGTAACGACCTGACCTACTAACAATAATAACTCCTTTGGGCCAAACCACAGCCCGAAATGCTTAAGCCCAATTATTATTATTAGTGCATATTGTCTCTTATATACCCAATCACAATCTCATTTCAATCCGATGTGGGACTATTGGGATGTCACAATTGTGCGGGAGAAGGGCGAGTCCTGCGACAGGACAGAATAGTCCGACCACCGTCGAGTGGTTCGTGTGGTCAATCAAGCTCTAGACGACCCCCGGGGCACTCGTAATCGCAATCCCAAACTCCATTACTTGATTCTCGACGGGGCGTGCTATTTGCGACGGTCCTCACCGGGCTCGGCGATGTGACCACCTAGGGGGCAGATGCATTCGGTGTGGGCAGCCGAGCCACGCAAAGTATGACTGTCCCCTGGGTGATAGCCATGCCCCGCCGATCTCAATGGTGTTCTTCTTTCCAGGACAACCTACGGGTATGCCACTTGCGGCAAGGTCTGCGAGATGCGCTCAGAGGTCATGGTAACAAATGCAGAGTGGTCGTGCATACTCGACCCAGGTGAAGGAGCCTATAGCTGCCGATGATACCGCAACAAGTATGATTTAAGTTCATACGATCGTATGTACAAAGCATAAATTGCTGCAAGAGCATTGCATTCATTTGTTAATTAGTTATTTACTATTATTCATAACTAAATATATATAGTATGGGCCATTCATATTAGACGGTTTTAGGTGGCCGAGCATGCTCATGTCATGATGGTAATATGTACGACGACCTTCCAATGGAGATAGGTGATAGGACTGTGTCGGTAATTGGCTGGTGGCAAGCTGAGAATAGGGTTCGATGTAGTGGTGAGAATATAATGGCTCAAGCCTATACAACGATTAGCTGCTGAGGCCGAGTCGCGACATCCTAAGGACTAGGACAAGAAGAACTTGAGAACCGAGAACGTAAGAGCCTGCGTTTGGTGGTGGTTATGGTGTCCACGTCATGTGCAGTAGATACTAATCGAGTGTGGTTGTGTTACCCACTTAGCAATGGTGGCAAAAGATCGATACAAGGTTTCGACAATCAAGAATACCTCGATAGATCGAGTGTTTCTAGATGTGGTTCCAGTGCATTGGTAGTAATATTAATTACGTGAGAAATACTACTATACTATTTTTATTTTTTTATTTTTTTAGTTATTGTTCATTCATACTTGTTTAACGATTTAAAATTAATTATTTTTAAGTTGTAACCGGTAATAATAAGTCACTTTGAGGAAGGTATCAGTTATCAGTACCTAAAATAAAATTATTTTGTTATTTTAATTCAGGGGTAATTAAGTAATTTTATTTTTATTTTGAGAATTTTTATTTTTGTAAATATTATAAATTTTAAATATTTTAATTTAGTACGAATTTTTATTTTTGAAAAGATTATAAATTTTAAATATTCTAATTTAGTTATGGTCTTAAATGTTAATATTTTAATGGTCTTTATTTAATATATTTTAAATAATTTTAATTATAGGAAACTATATTAAAATTTAGATTATTTTTAGGAATTAAAATTTAGGAACCTATTAATTTTTTATTTTTTAAAAAAATAAAAAAAAATTTAGATTACTTTTTTTATTTAATTTGCTAGTTATTTTTATTTCTAATTTGAAGGCTGAAATTTTTAAAATTTTACCAAATAGTAAAAAATTTAATATGATGGATAAGATGCATAGTATTATCTCAATTTTTTAATTTTTGAATAATTTATTGATCAACAATCTCTTTTATTTCACGAAACTATACTAAAACTCTTTAAATTAATACCTAAATTGTAATTCTAAAATTTGTTAATTTAAACTTTTAAAATTAATGACTAAATTGTAAGTCTAAAACTCTTAAAATTAATACCTAAATTGTAATTCTAAATTTTTTTAAATTAAACTCTTTAAATTTATGACTAAATAGTAATTCTAAAACTCTTTAAATTAATGCTTAAATTAAAATTCTAAAATTTTTTACTTTAAACTTTTTAAATTAATGCCTAAATTGTAATTCTAAAACTCTTTAAATTAATGTTTAAATTGTAATTCTAAAACTCTTTAAATTAAACTCTTTAAATTAATGTCTAAATTGTAATTCAAATGCATAAATTAGTGCAAAATTAATATCTAAATTTGTGAAAAGTATATGAATCAAAACTTTCATTATACGTTGAATTTAAAAATTTATACATTTTTAAATTTTTTAGAATAGTGATACAAAATTAATTTCTAAATTAAAGGAGATCTAAAATTCTTTATACATATTAAATATGCTGAATTTGATTATAAACCTACGTTCAAATTTTTTTAAAAATATTGATATAAATTAATGACTAAAATGTAATTCTAATACTTCCTGAATTAATGTTTAAATTATAATTTTATTTTTTAAAAAAATTAATGTCTAAATTATAATTCAAAAATATTTTAAATTAAACTTTTTAAATTAATAACTAAATTGTAATTCTAAAACTCTTTAAATTAATGCCTAAATTCTAATTCTAAAATTTTTTAAATTAATGCATAAATTGTAATTTCAAAAACTTTTTAAATTAAGCTACTTAAATTATTACAAAATTAATTACTAAATTAACGGAAGGTATTTTAATTAATATAATTTTTTTATTTTGTGATGTTTAAGTATGAAAATGCTCTTTTTATGAAGTTACCTGTTAACCAGTTAATAAATAAAATTATATTTTTATCTTTTGTCAATCCACAGTTAATTTTTTTTTTATATATATCAAAAAAAATACCAGAGTATTTCTCTAATTATGTAGACGATTTTTAGGGGAGAAATATATACTACCAAAGTAAAAAAAAAAAAAAAAAAAAAAAAAAAGGAGGGGGGAGTAACTATCCAAAATTCATAAATATCTTCCTACCATTGTGGCCACTTTATTTATTTTATTGTCTTGTGCATTATATTCTAGTCAGTTTTAGTGTAGTTCTATAAACAATTTTCGTGAGAAAAATGAAGATTAGAAACCGCCTGCTGTAGGAATGAGATAAAAATTATGTTTTTATAACTACAGTAACAATTTTCTTTGATATTTCAAAATTTCATATATATATTTAATTATACGAATATTTCTCCAAATTTTAAAAAATCTTTATATATATCCCCCAATTTTTTTTTTTTTAAAAATGTATACATAAGAATTTTATACTTTAAAATTTATAGGTATAATTATTGATATTTTGCGATCCTGGCAAATTTAATCCAAATACCAAACTAGTTGGCATGATCATATTCTTTCTTACACAATGTTTGCCAATTTACAACAGCAGAATCACTAAAATTGCATGGAAAATACTAACCGAAATTAAACAAGAGGGATTTGAAAAAACAGCTAAAATTTTTGCAAGAAGGAAGACTGTACATTAGACTACAAATCTCAAAATTGTGCTACAAACAGATTTTGTTGGAGCCTTCATATACAAAGGCAACCCCCTTCCTAGTCCAAGTAGTCCACCAATTTTACCTTAAGAACAATCTTTACTAAGGTGAGTAGTTACTTCTGACTACATTTCAAAGTTACATTATCTTCAAAATTCGACAGACGAATTGGGAAAAACGTCCGCAGAAATGACAATCCTTTTCGAATCCAAATGATGCCGCTGAATCTGCAAAGGATTCTTGATATATGATTGCTCTGGTACATGAAATCAATCAATCCCAGTATGCCGGCATGGAACCTGGAAAGGAAAAGAAAGTTACGAACAAACCAATAAAGAGTACAAATTAAGCACCAGTAACGTAGTTAACCACAGCAAAATAGTCGCGACATCTCCTATTTTTGATGTTTGAAACAATTTAATACATATCGAGGCAACAGTATGCATAAAACGTTTCGATTGCATGTGAATTATTAAATTAGCGTTGTTCTTCAGTAGCGTAAGCTTTTGAGGGAAATGGTTATTCCATATGGCAGCGGAGCAGGAGATCATGAGTCTAGATCTCTTCAAAGGTCTCAAGCCAATCTCTAGGAGTGTTAATGTAACTGGTTATTCAACAAGGCATGTGAATATAAAGTATTTAAAATACTATTTTCTAGGTGCTTAGGTTTTTAGAGAGATGTCATTTAACAGGTAGATTGTAGTTGAAGAATCAAAATGATTCTGAAACTGGCTTCTCATAGATAGTAGAATTTCACATGTTAGAGGTCAGAGGGAGGGCTGTTGATAAGATCTTAAAAACCATCATTTTCTTGGCGACTGTAAGCTTTCGGAAAAAATAGTTATTTCTCGAACCCCACCTGGCCCATCCAGAATCTAATTTAAAGCTGCACGAACTTAACTCAAGTTTCACATCACGGGCTTATTAAAAATGGTTTCCAGTCCAAAAGTTTGGAGAAGTATTGGAGTTAAAATACTAAAACACTATTGCCCAGTGGCTAAAGATTGTACAGAAAAATGATTATTTCTGCCCATCTAAAATTAATAAGCACATTAATACTGAATATAAATGAAAACCCGGCATAATAACTCTCCAACTGAAATTGGATTGACCAATTAACAACAGCAGGGGAGGCAACAATATTGCCACAGTTAGTGCTTGTTTTCATCCATGAGGGATACAATCAACAAGAAATAAAGTTAAAAAAAATAAAAAATAAAAATCCAACTATAGAGAAAGAACCTTTTAAATGGACTGCTTTGGAGCCTTCCAACAGAGGAACTTCGAGCTAAACCTCGAATCTTTGCTTGATCTGTACAGAAAAGAAAACTTCTAAATGTTAAAAACAGCAATATTCCAATATCGCTGACAGTTGTCCACGAATAACTTGTACATTATGAAAAATACCATAGGAGGACAAGGGGAAATATGGTCATACATAGGACATGGGTAGCATGCAGAACATGTGATTTGTCATATGCATACCAGATAATCGCATTAAAAACCATATAATTGCTCAGATTTCAAAATCAAGGGGCAGAGGCTAGACTACAAATGATACCTACAGTAGAGAGCAGATGATAACATTTATATATAACCATATTTTAAAGTAACAGCAACAGTAATCAGATAACTTACAAAGTCTCTTCTCTTGAACTGTAGGTAAATTGTGAGTCCGATCGGGAGCCTTGGTTGTAAGGATCATATGGGCAGAAGTATGTCTCGAAAGCTGACTTCTTACTTATTGACAAATCCATTTTGTTATGTGGCTGCATCCTTAAACAAATCATATGAGCAGCATCAGCTGAAAAGAATCTTCTTTGAAGCTTCAGCGTCTTAGCTAAACAGCTCGGTTGAAGCTCAGGTTCTTGAACACCAATACATTCAATCCCTTCACCTTTACCCTTTGGAGAATCATTTTCAGCAGTGACTGCTTTTTTGTCACGAAAGAAATTTGGATCGTTAATTGGCTTGGCACCGTTAGATGAATAGAATTTGAAGGATGGTTCTCTTTTTGAAGATCTCTCGGTCTCGTCTCCATCAGTCATCGCAGAATCTGATAGTTCTTGCTTCCGACCAGAACAGCTTAGCAATCTGAATGATTGCCTCTTCACTCTGGCATCTTTTCTTAGTAGTGCTGGTACAAGTTTAAGTCTTGTCTCTACATTGCAACCGAGCAAATGCTGAAGTGAACTTGCGATTTGGTTCTGTAGTTGCTCGGCACTGGATAGATGATCAGGGTGACTGAATCCCACCTCAGCTATTGCCAGATCTGAAATTTTGATGCTTTGTAAGATTAAAATTAAAACTTGGCATATACAAATACAAAAGATTTAGTTGAACTCTAAATATTAAAGAGTAGGTACTCGAAGGTTAAAGGCTTAAGGCTATTTTTGAACATTGGATTCACAACTACGATATCAAGATAAAACAAAAGGCCAACAGCCGATGCAAATTAGTGCATTTAAAATCACCTAGATTGAATGTTGAGAGTGCTACAATTAGAAAAGCACAAGTCACATTACATAGATATTTAAACAAAGGGAAAAGACTTAACACTGAAGCCTGCATGAAACTGCACAAGCATAACACAGCCAAAGGAATTAGCTACCAGTCTCACTAGACTTAGGAGGGGGAGAAAAACTGCCGTGGCGTTAGTCCATTGAATCTTGGTTTAAGGGAACCACCCAATTACCACCAGTAGGTCAGCAGTTTTTAGGTAAGCATATGTACTAATATACTCTTGCAAAGTAATCTAGTTGCATATGATATTCCAGCAAAATCTGAATCTTCATATGCCCACTTCAGAAGTAGAATTTCTTACATACAGAATTAGTTTTGTATACTTACAATAGAATGCTCTTTGAATAACTTTATCTAATACAACATCAAGTTTTCTCAGTGAATTGGATGACCTTCCAATAGAATATAAGGATACTTTTGTTACAAAACTGCATTTTTTATTCAAGATTTACAGTAGATAACTATGCGGTGATATATATAAGCCTATAAAGCAAATTACATTGAAGGACTGTTAACTAAAACACACAAACATAGATGTTAACCACCTTCAGTCACGTGGAGTGACAACAAGCATCCTTCTTTCCGGAGAAAACTTCTTAACGGCTTTGTCTGGCATTTGTTTACAGCTTTCTGCCAGATGTTCTCCAGTTTTAGCCTTACGCAATGCCTCTCTGTGCAGTTGGATTTATTGTGGTTACATGCATAACAAACAGTACTGTCCAAATTCTTCCTTGATGCCCACTCATCTGCATTTTGACAAGAAAGGTATAATAAGGTTACAAACACATCAATGCCTTCATTGTTAACTCTAATGGAAAAACTCATTAATGCCTTCATGGGTAGCTCTACTCTCTCTTCTCTCACGCGCACACGCATGCGCACAAGCGTGCTCATACAGATACACAACTTGTACTAAATTTAATAATAAGAACAGTAACACCTATTACCTCTCAAATAGGCCGCTCTAGGATACCCATGCGGGTCATTCATTTCCATCAGAGGAGAATATTCTGAATTGCTAAACTGCAGAAGGGCAACAGTAAGCCATGTTGCCTGATTTTTTGATGTTCTTAAATGTTTTTCAGCTTCAGACAGCATTTTTAGTGCATGCCTCAGTTTGTGCATTCCAACCTCTGCTACTGCATGAAGAAATCAACAAATAAGACAACCAAATAGAAAAATAAAATACAAAAGGAAGCATACAAGCAGATACCAGAAAAGTGGAACAATCAGTTGCATGCATGAATAGTGTACTATAGATAGTTTTCTAATCCAAGATGCTAGAGAACCAGAAGTTTCAACGCATATTTGAAACAAAATATGTAAAACAATTAAGTTGCTTATTATTTGAGAAAGAATTTGACAAGTTGAATCATAGATGAAGAATAGGTGAAAATTTTGGTAGTCGATTTAGTTGTGAAACCTTATCAACCTATTATTGAACTAACACAGTTCAAGTTTATTGCTGACTATTAATTAATTGATTTCAACCACGGCTTGATGGTTCATCAAGCAATCATAGTATCAACCACTCCAAGAAAATTTTATTATAAGGAAACTTTTTACACAACACTTGTAGAAAGCATCCCTAAGTGTCCATATTTTAATTTTTCAATGCTCTAAAGCGTCAAAAAATTTGAAAACTATTTAAAGTATTGGAATATATTTCACCAACGCATGGTATAAGTGTCGTTATAAGCTTTTGTCGACACTTTCAAATGTGACGGCAGACTATTTTGGGATGCTTTTAAGCATCGTTAATTACCTAAAAAAGCGTCCTTAGATGTTATTTTTCTTTTAGTGAACATACAAAGCTGGAGGTGTGTACAGATGGTTTCCAATTTGTGCATGCCAATCTGATGGTCTGAAATGATATCAGCTGTCCAGACTGCATCATCTACATTTACAGGTATGGATACCGGATCAAGTTAGAAAAGGGCACTTTCAGATGGGTACTAATGGTTTTTCTCTAGGGATTCTTATGACAGCAAGAAAGGCCGAAAATTCTGTATTTTTTTAGCGCTTTTGATGCTTTGAGGCTATGGTTTTGAGAGATTAAACATTTTTTTATACTCTTCCATGATTCTATTAGAATCTTTTCCTCGCCTCTGCCTGTTGACAAAGGCTTTAAGCCAATCCACATAAATCTATGTGCACTTTGCTGTTCTCTCTCTCTCTCTCTCTCTTGTTTCGCTTCCATGTCTTTCTTTGTTGTCTGACCTTGTTGCAGCCAAAGGAAAGACCATATATATTAGGTCATTAATTTGAAATCAGAAATGTGTGATCAAATATCCAAACAATTCATAAAGAAGGGTAGCATACACTAACATGGATTATGGAATTAACAAGTTATAGACACTATATTGATACTTGTGACCAGACCGATTTATGGTTGTCTAGAATGACGCACGAGGAATTAGAAATAGAACTGAAAGAGATACACTAGTGAGAAATCAAGCACCAGTGTGCTAATTATGTCTATATCAGAAATTCTAAATGTTAAATATAAAAATATTTAAACACCGCTCTCTACTATCTTAAGCTTTTAGAATACAACGGTTGTTTCATATAATTTCACATGGTACCAGAACATGAGGTTCTGAGTTCGAGTTATGCCAGGCTCCTAGCATTATTGATTTTTTTCCATTTAATTCAAGTCCAAGTCATGGGTCTAACAAAAAGTCTCGAGCCCAGGCTTGAGGGAGAGTGTTAAATATAAAAAAATTTAAACATCGTTTTGTACTAGCTTAAGCTTTTGGAGAAAACGGTTGTTTTATATAATTTAACACTAACTATAAAAATAATAACATACGGGCATGTCTTCCAAAAAAGTTTTTGCCAACTTCAGAGAGTCCAGATTGACATCGCCCTGCCAAAATGTCCATGATAAGATTTGCTAGCTGAGATACTAACTGAAGAGGATCAATTCTCGTTCCCATAAGCTCCCTAGCCTTTCTTACTGTATTAGCAGTATCCGAAGATAGTGCTAGGTCTAGCAACTCGATCAGCTCATCATCAGAAACAGATCCTATCTGCACAAAAGTATATTAAAAAAACAGGATGAAAGGCTTTGACTCCTATTTATTCTTTACGAAGAATAAATGCAACTTGATTAGTAACCCAGGCCTACGAATGATAAATACATAGAAATGCGAATATCTTGTAAAATTTGATTTGTTCCATATTTACCCCTTGAAATTGCAGTTTCCAACCCAAATATGCCACTATCTTAAGAAGGGATTCATTCTATTCAAAGGGAAGAAAACTTTGTCAAAGAGGGTGTTTTTTGGTACAAACAAGACTATAGATATGCAATAAACTAAGTTTTTGGAGTGAACATAAGAAAATTTAGATTATGCAAGAATATATGTGTACATAGATAATTTTGCAGGGTTGAATATGTTATACATCACAGGGATATATGCAACATGAATGGCAATTCTAACTGAATATCTTCCCAGGATGACTAACAATAACTACTCACAAGCTCATGTGCAAGAGATACTGTGATTCTTTTCCCGAGCAAACCAAGCTGGTCAAGCATTGTCTCTGCATCTCGAAGAGAACCATTAGATATAGAGGCAACGAAGTGCAAACCATCGTTGTCAAACTCCAATCCTTCATCTATACATATTCTTTGCAACCTATAGACAATATCAGCAACCTTTATCTTTGGAAAATGATACTTTTGGCAATGTGACAAAGGACTACGTGGAACCTCTTCAAGGTCAGAAGTAATCATGATGTACACAACATGTCTAGAAAGTTCATCGATACTTTTTAAGATAGCTGACCATGCCTCGTCTCGCAAAATTTGGCATTCATCAATAATGAACACCTTAAAGCGCGAGGAATATGGAGCAAGAGAAGCACTTTTCAGAAGAGCTCTAACCCTCTCCATGCGATCTATTTTAGCAGCATCGAGCTCTTTCACATCTCTGCTCCTTCCAGAAAACTGAAACACGCATTCCTTACACAGCCCACATGGCCTGTGTTCCTCAGGAGAAACACAATTCAAGGCAGCGGCAAAAATACGTGCAGTTGATGTCTTTCCTGTACCACGAGGACCATGAAACAGATACATTGGAGCAACCTTTCCTTTGCATATGGCATATAGAAGGGATTGAGCTACTACATTAAGCCCAACCAACTCATTGAAAGATCTTGGCCTGAATTTCTGGCTTAAACTTCGCGGGGTTTCTTGGTACGGAGAAGCAGCTTTTGCAAAAGCAGTCTCAGTCCCCTCAGCAGCTAACAAAGGCTGCTCCTGGCAGTCACTATCTGAATAAAGATTTGAGACATGGTATTTCGGTGTTCCCGACCAGCAGTAACTTAATCCACAGCCGTTAAAGTTAGATCCGACAACATCATTAGATTTTACTCGAGTGTCTTCAGTTCCAAGCCCCAAAGTGCTTCTCGTTGAGCCAATTGTGCGTGCTTCACTGATTGACATGCACGGGCTCCCAACACGGCTCATTGCAACAGATGTTTTCCTGCAATTGCTATGCCCTGGTTTCCTAACAAATGTTTCATTGGTGCTCTCCGACAACTCAAATTCAGGATTTTTAGAAGAATTCACTTCCTCCTCCACAGGGCTTACAAATTGGCGGCCGCAATTGGAATCCAAGGATTTGCGTGGACGATCCTGGCGTACTCTGTGAACTAGTTTAGTTCGTGTTGTGTTCAAGCCTCTGATTTTGACCATAGAAGGTTTTCTATATGAATTGTTCCAAGGGTTGTGCACTCTAGAACTATGATCCAATTCCATGTTACTTTCATGGTTCCCTATTTGTTCATTCAAATTATAATTTGCCGATTTGCTCAGCTCCAATACGACACCATTGCTAGAATGAGTCTCCCAGATCATATTTTCTGTAGTTGTAGCATACTTGCCCAACGAATTGGTAGCTGGGTCCCTTAGCGACCGGACTCTCTTGAGAGCGACTAGAGTTTTCGAGAGAGGAATGTCCACAGAATTCCGCCTCGCGTCCGACATTCTTCCAAACAATGCGATGCCTTTTATTGTCGCTTACGAAAAGTTATATGGTTCGAAGGAGAAGTCGATCTGGCTTTCTTTTCTTTGCATTCGACCGCATTGGGTCCATCATCAAAAGCCTATAGGAGGAGAGAGAGAGAGAGAGAGAGGTATTTAAAAATGTAAACATTTTGCTGCCAGGTAGAAGTACATAGTATAGGTGAAGTATTTTGTGGGTAAGATCTACATGCAGTCCAAGAAATTTCTTTCATGGTAAAATCCAATTGTGGAGATCACTCAAGGAAAATGTACTTTTGTATGATCACCTTACATAAAGTCTATGAGAAACATTGTTGTTAAGACTTAAACAGAGCTGGCTGATATTCCTTGTTATGGCATATAGAAACAAAGACAGAACAAATTTAAACTCTGCTAGCTTGCTAGCTAACTAACTTCCATTTAGAGAAATAACATAAATAAATCCAAAATCTTTCTCTATGTCCTCACCACCACATCACAAATAACAGAGTAAAAAAAAAAAAAGATCAGCAACCAACTTCACATTACTAAGAATAGCACCAGATGCTCCTCATTTCCCCATAAACACAAACCAAGAATAATAATAATAATAATTACTGAAGCGAAAAGGTGAAACAGAATTCAAAAAAAAAAAAAAAAAGTTCTGCACCATCTCCATTTCCCTCCTTATGAAAGCAAAATAATTTGAAACAGAGGAATACCCATTTGCATAAAAAAGCATGCAAAGATACCCACCATACCACAAATAGAAAGAAAAAATGTAGCTAAAGATAAAAGAGATGAGCTCACCAGCAGCAATGCAGCTTTATTGCTGCACTCCAAAACCCTAACCCCAGTCTGTTAAAGAGGGAGAAGCGAGCATGAGCTTGTTGTTGGAGATGCAAAGAGAGATAAGAGCCAAAACCCACAGATGAGATCAAGCTGTCGATGGCATAATCGTAAATAATGCCAAAAACAGTAATCAAATTTAATGCCATTGTTTGGACCCGATAGGGGGCGGAAGCGTATGGGTGTGGGTTTCCAGAGATTCTGCTACGCTCCTCTCTGTGAGAGAGGAAAGTGAGAGCGAGAGGGGGGTAGAAGGTCCACCTCGGGAATCGGGAGGAGGTGGTGGCATTTTCGTAGTTTGTGAGAAGACGAGGGTCGAACTGGTTCGTGCGAAAAAGCTGCTATTATAATGTCGGGGGTTTGGATGGGAGCAAGAGCCAACGGAAACTCGAAGAATAGTAACGGTCTGATCTGTGCACGTAACGAGTGCCTTGTGCGACACATCTCAGCCGTCCATTGGTCAGGTATGAAAACTATGAGTGCAGACATTAATTTTTCTGAACTCGAATCAAATGATTTTAAAAATAGATATTGAAATCAGAATTTTAAAAGTTACACAGATATTTTCAGATGTTCAAAGTTCAAATTAATTCCGATCGTTTCTACAAAGTATTTTTTTTTTCAAAATATTACAAGTCTCCGAGACATTGCCTCTTATTAATTATTGATCTACCAGCATATTTGATAGAAAAATCTTTAACAACATATTTACGCAGATGTTTCAAGATGTTTTGTAAATTTCTCAAAACAGGGCGGCTTTGTGAAAAATCTAAGATATATAATAATTACTAAACATATCTCAAAATGTCCCTTTAAATTGCTGCTGATGATGCAGTAGTCCATGTGGTGTGGCAACATCATATTACTCAAAAAAGTACTTGTACTTGGTGCTTTGGTTTGATTGATTTAAATGCCTCACAGGACTATTGCCCTTACCAACTGCATTTAACTTAATCTTTTTTAGAACCCAAGTATTAGATTTTAGTTTTATTTAATTAGTTCGACCGAATAGATTATCGGTAAAATCTGAAAAATCAGACTAAGAGGCTACTTTAAGAAACTAATATTAAAACATTATTTTAATATATTATAATACTATAATAAAATATTCTTCATAATTTAATTCTATATTAATAGAATCGGAAGCACCAAAATTAGAGTCTCTTATATTTATATATAGAGGGATGCTAGGTGTACATTTTTTTTAGGAGTGTATATTTTATATCTCATTTCATTCTGGGATGAATATTATTTCACTCGTCACTTGATAAGATTAGTGGAATAATATTCATTCCATAATGAAGTGGAATGAAGTGGGGTGTAAGATATACACTTCTAAAGGAGTGTATATTTATATATACCCTTACATTTTCGAGCCCTGAGATGCTTTATGGCCCCGGTCTGATCTGGTCTGGTCCGGTCCGGTCCGGTCCGCTCAACTCCGGTCTGGAGCCGGTTCGAACAGAGGGAGACGGTTTGGATTGAGAGGTTCCTCCTGATTTACAGACCTCATTGATTATGAATGGCAGAAATCACTTCCTCGGATTCCTCATTAATTACTATATCTGATCCACCTTAATTAATTTATTAGGAACCCAATGAAGGAGGCACGCACTGTCAGATAACTGTACTGTTGACTTTGTCTGCTTCTCTCCTGCTATGAATCTTGTTTTGATTATTTATTTATTTATTTATTTATTTTCTTGTCTCTTCTCTACGCCTGTGCAGCTTATTTTGGTTTTTTGCTCATATTGATAATTATTTACTCCCACTTTGTCTTCTTCTTTCTGTTTTGAGTTGAGTAAATAAATGTGCTAGTTGTTGATTGTTAAATGCTCCATTCGGTGTTCATGTTCTTCTTGTGACTGCATTATTGTCCATCAAGTAATCAATTGCACAGGAGTCCCTGACACAATAATCGTGTGCGGTTGCTGCCAAGCCATTGATGCCATAGTCCTAGTTTAGAAATGTGTAATTTAAATATATATTTATTTTATCAGTTTATAAACCCTGAAAATTTTTAAAAGATATTTTAAAATTAATCTTAAAAATTTATATTTAGACAAAAATTAATTTTATTTTGTCCAACTCAACGCTAGTGTGGAAGAAGATGTGAAAGACAGTAAATTATTCATCTCTTTTAACGTCTTAAATTTGCTATCATAATGAATAATATAAAATAATAAATTATTCACCACTTCTCCTTTTCTCTTCTTCACTTTTTCTACTTCTCTCACTCTTTTCGTTCCTCTCGCCGTTTGTTGCGTCGTCGTCGTCATCGATCTCGCCCCATCGCCTTAACCAGGCTTGTTGCCTAAGTAACTTGCTCTCCCTCTTCTATTCTCTTTTCTTTTCCTGTTCATTCTTTCTCTTCCCGCAATCTCCCTCTTCCTTGAGCTCGCCCCGACAACGTCAATGTCCTTTCTAGAGCCCAAGCCCCTGCCACCCCCTTCGCCAACCATATTGCCCTTAACCCTCACCCTACTGATTTATTTTTGATAATGAAATTTTCAAATCGACGATTGGTATCATTAAATATAATCTAAATTATTTAAACTATTTAAAAATTAAATTTCATATTTTTTTTAATATTATTTTTTTATCCATCAAGCGAACAAAAAAATAAATGGCTAAAAATAAATATTCTTTAAAAAGTGATGATAGGAGTTTTGTAATTAAAATTAATAGTATAGATCTTGTTTTAAATAGTTTAACAAAATTTCTAACAAAAATTCAACAAATTTAGAATTCTTTACAACATGAAACGACAAAACTTTTTATATCGCCCATTAAAATTATAAATTTTGCTACGCTTTGATCATTAAGTCAATGATATCGAAAAAATTTAAAATTTAATTTTTAAATACTTCAAATGGTATAAATCATAATCAACGATGTCAATCGTCGATTTATAGGCTTCATATAAAAAAATAAATTGGTAGTAACGAAACCCTCCGTACTTATAAGTCGATTTTGATGTTGGGACTTTCGAATCGACGATTGACACCGTTAGATTTGATCTAAAGTATTTGAGGTAACTAAAAAAAAATTATGATTTTTCGATATCATTTATTTGCCTAGTAACTAAAAAATAAATTTTAATGGTAATGATGAACCGTTTGTAAGTTTAACGGTATAGAAATATTCAAAACATGTAAAATTTTGATAGAAATTTTTTTATCATCATATTTTATGAGATTTTAATTTTTAGTCGTTGATTTTGATCCCATTAGATCACTAAGCAAATTATATCAAAAAATCACAAAATTTATTTTTTTAATATTTTAAATACTTTAGATCAATTCTAATGAAGCTTATCATCAATTCAGAAATCCAACATTGAAAACGGCTTATAAGCATAGATGGCTTCAGCATTATATTTAATGATATCGATCATCATTTTGGAAGCTCCATCATAAAAAATAAATAGGTGGCAACGAAACCGGTTTGCAATCAATAGTATTCTAGCCTAGCTCTACACGCACACGCACGCGCGCACACACACACATATAGAGAGAGAGAGAGATAGAAATAGAGAGAGAGTTGAGCTGGAATTCTATCAATAGTAAACGTGCTCCGTTGCCACCGATTTTTTTTTTATGATGGAGCTTCCAAATCGACGATCGGTACCGTTAAACATATTCTATGCCACTTTGTTGGGGCCAAAAATGCCGGTTGTCGGTCGGCCTCGGGGTTTGGTTGACCTTCTGAGTGTGATGCGTCGCGTGCCAATAGATCAAGCAATCGGGTCGATGAGGGATCTGCTCGGCCGGATTCTCCTCACTTAAACTCTCGTATTCGTTTGACTTAGACTAGCCGAATCAGGGTATGGAGGTGGAGAAAGGATGAGTCCGACCTAAAGCAGCCGACTCAGAGAATAGAGACAAGGATTTGACACGACTAAGGAGCCGATTAAGAATTTTATATTGATTGCAGTAGGGTTACAAAGGGAACTGGTAGCCAATTACAGTTAATCTATTCCTAAAAAATACGATAAAAGTTATTTAGGAAAGCAGTAAATGCAGGTATGAATGATATGAAAAAGCAGGGGGTGGTATTGGCTTACGAGGTTGTAGGACCCATTTTTCTTCGATGGTTCGGGTATTTATACACTTTTCCGAACTATGCTTATCGGCGCTGATTTGAATTACTGGTGCGATTTGGGGAGAATTATCATAAATTCCGCAACCACTTTATTTTGAGTTGAACTTTCTCAAATAAGATAGTAGTCGTTTTTCCGTCTAAGTGCAGTCTCTTATCATCACGCCAGAGCGCGATCCTCGGCGCTTTTCACTGCTGGGCGCTGCTTTTCGTTCTGGGTTAGCTGCGGGATTCGCGCCCAAATCTCACACTTTTTTCTTTCAATGTCTTTCCTCTTTTAGCTTGAACAACCAAAAGTTGTCTCTAACTTCGTTTGATTGGAGTGATATGGTGTCCGTCTTTAGTCGAAGTTGGTCCTAGATGACGATAATTTTTTTGTTGGTTGTTCGTCCTACCGGTTGATATTTCAACTGAGGGCATACGTCACGTGATGTACTCCTACGCGACTGAGATTGGTCCCCATCTGGACGCGATGTTTTTTTCGGTTGAGCCACTCTTACGGTTGACCCACTCTTACTGTAGGAAATCGAAAAGTTGTTTTTGGGTTTAAAGGAAGAGATATTTGTGCTAGGAAACGTGTGGGTGAATTACACAATTGTTTGGATTAGAGGGGTAGTTTTAGTTGGCTTAGATTTAGGGCTTTTCTAATCCCGAATTAAAGAAGCCCTAATCTCCTTCCTCCTCCACAGCCACCAAGAAGTCCTAATCTTTCTTCTTTTCCTCCTCCCTTAGATCAGATCGTCGTCGCGCCGTCGTCGAAGCCGAAGTTGTGAAGGGACTGGATCTGGGCGCCCAGCGCCCCCTCCTTGCAGTCGCTGCGCACCTAGACGCCGCACGCGTGCCGCGCTTGGGAACCGCCGCCGCCGCCTTGAGCGATCGGGCTGTGCCTGATCCAACCCCTCGGACGCTGCTGCGGGAGCCGTGCGCCCGCCGCTCGCAGCATCCGCGCCCAGAGCGCGCCGCGCGGGCCGTGCGTGCGACGCGCGGGTCGTGCGTGCGCTGCGCGGGGCCCGAGCCGCGCGGGCCGTGCGTGCGACGCGCGGGTCTGCGCGTGGGAGCTGCGCGCCGCCCTACTTCTCCCTCTCTGTGCTTGGATCCGGGCGCTTTTCTTCCCTTGAGGTGAGCCCGAGTCCATAGAGCTTGGTCCTTTCCAGTTTTTCTTTTCTCTCTGTTGCTCTTCCTCTAACAGTGCACTCGCATTCTTCACCTGAGCCAAGGAGAGATCCGGGCTTGCTCCCTCTTCGTCGCGGACGTTGCAGCGACGCCGCCGAGCCCTGAATTTGCCTCGATTTGCGTGCCGGGTTGCGCCACCCTCCAGCGAAGTTGGTTTTCGGCGTCCGGTTCGACCCGAAACACTCGAGTATCGCCTTCGCTCGGGACAGCGAGCGCGGCGTTCCGTGCGTTGGGACCTATTGATCCACGCCGTCGGTTCGCCCCTAAAGCTCGCGGTTTGCGGTAAAAGTTTAAACACTTGTTTTAATTAATTTTATGCAACTGCTGGAGCACTTTGGACCCAAATTGCAATCGACCGCACGGGTTGCCCCAGGCAACGTGCACGGACCCTTTGGACTATTCGTTCAAGACCTGCGGCCTTCGTGGAGTATAATCGGAGTTCCGGAGCCGTTTTCGACAACTTCGGGAACCCGTTTCAGCATAGTTGTACTTAATTTTAACTGTTAACTCTAAACCTAGTGTTTGTTGTTCGGGCACCCGTTTTGGTGCGTTTTGAGACAGCGGGTAACTTAGTTATTTGTTTAAGACTTTTCGGAGTGGTTTGGAGGTTCCGGGGGTGTTCCGAGAATTTCCGGTGGACTCCGAAAGTCCGGTTTGGAGATCTGTTTCTTCCGACGGTTTTGGAGTTTAGAGATGGGTGATTTTGAGTCGTAGAGTCTAGTCTTGACTCGGTAGACCTTTTGCATGTCCGATCGGTGAGCGTGAGCATCGTGAGAGTTAGGTGCTTCGCCGATTCAGGTGGGTACTTCGACCCGACGTTGGTTCAGTGGTGCATGCTCGGTGACATTCCTTTCCCCGTATTTCCTTTCTTGATTACACACTTTGCATGTTGAGCACTTGAGCACCACACACTTTGTTCATGTTTGCTCTACTTTTCAATTTGCATCATGACCTAAAAGTAGAGCGGTATTCTATGATTGCTAGAGTTCATATGACATGATTATAGCGCATGATCTTGAGACATAGCATGATTTAGTGACTTCATGATTGTTTGCATCTCGTGTCTATTGCATGATGTTCGAGTTATGTAGACCTGATAGGTCGGTGACATTGTGACATTCCTTCGGGAATAGTGGACTTGATTGGTCGGTGACATTGTGACATTCCTTCGGGAATAGTGGACTTGATTGGTTGGTGACATATTGAGGCTTGTGATATGACTAGTTGGATTCGGTCAGTGATTCCTTGTTGATTCTATCTCGGCTATTTGTCGACAGTTGGCCATTGAGCATTTTGCATTGATCGCTACAGTTCAGAGTGCATTTCACGTACACCAGCAGTCTGATCCACTGCAAGAGGGTGTTCTTTTCCTGAAAGGTGGTTGTACTTCCGACCCGTGAGCCCGATGTGGGTCTTTGCTAGGGTACATGCAAGTGGGAGCGGTAGTGGTTTTGCATGAGGTCTTTAGACCAATATGGCTCACGATTGGGTGACTTGGACTATCTCATCGGTTTGATGTATTATTATATTTGTTATTGTTATTCTCTACAGTAGCGGATACTCATGCATTTCTTGGTAGTTGTAGTTTCTTCCAACCTTGATTGCGGTTGTACTTGTTTATCGTCGGTGGTTATTGATATAGTATAGTAGCCTATTTCTAATATAAAATAGACATATAAAAATATATACTTCGCATTTTCTGTTTGGATTAATTTTTTTAAATTTATATTTTTAATTTTCTTAAAATTTAAATTTAAAACAGAATATATTTTTTTAAAAATTTACAATTCAAATAGTGAAAAATAGAATAATATTTTTATAGAATATTAAGATTTTCAATATATACAGTTCCTAAATCTAAAACCGAAGGAAATAAAACTTTGGTTTCGTTGGAAGACACGTTAGCGAACTACAAAAAAAAAAAGTTTAATAGATACGCGGAAGCTAAAACCCTTGCTTTTTCTGCCCCTCTCGCCGCACAGAGGAGGAGGCGAAGCAGCTCAACGGCGATGGCGGAGGAGGACTCGGTACCCATCCACCGTGACTTCTCTGCGAACACAGGTGTGGAGACGAGCAACCCCCACGCGGGCATGTCCCGGGATGAGTGCGTCGACCGGATCCGCAAGAGCCTCAAACGTACCCACTTCCCAATCCCCTCTTTTTTTTTTCTTTCTTTTTTTTTTTTTTTTTTTTTTGTGATTGATAGTGGCGGTGGTGGTAATCAGTGGTGATTTGGTGATGGTTGGCAGATCCGACTGTGAGGTTCTTGAGGGAGCACATGGAGAAGGCCGACTGCCCAGTCTGGCCGAGGCTTCTCACGGCGGCCAAATGTTCCGACCAGGGCTCCGCCGGCGGATATTCCAGCCGCCACGGAGTATGCTCGAATCTTCTGTCCTTTTTCTTGCTTTGTTGTTTCTTCATTTCTTCATTTGGGATGCAAAGTCTTTCAATACTCGGTTGAAAAGATTTTTGCAAAATAAGACCTAATAGCATTTTCAACTAAATACCCCTAAAAACTTCAAACAGGAGGTTAGAAGAAGAAAGAGATGATTCAAATTGGTGATTCTCCCTATGGAGCCTGGAAGCTTCTTCTAGATCTTTAATGCAGCCATAAGCTCTAGGCATTTTGCTCACCGAATAGTTGATCTCTACTTCTCAAGTAGGGAAGCTGGCCTAGAAGCTTGGGATGCACTTCAGCCTAAGCTTTCAATCTTTCCTGCTTGCTTGCAATAGGCTTCTAATTTAAACTCTGCATAGCTGAATATATTGTAGGGGTGGTGATGATCTTGGAGAAAGTAGATTTAATGTATTTTGTTTCTGAATAGCTAGATGAAGGGAAAATGGTTACTAGCTATTAAGGTTCATATCTATTTACTATCATTTATATTAGCACTATATATTATAACTGTCACACCCCAGGTTTACAACGAGAGCCTCCGGGCACGCGAATAGATCCGCTGCTTGTGCTAGAACGCATCCCACATGCACGAAGCGTCCAAACCTAACCTGCAGCAATCCTAAGAGTCTACCACTAGTATATAACAATTTCTAAGAGTCTACAACTAAACATATATCAAAGCAGAATATAAAACTAAAGTAAACCGCTATTCACTATCACTGTACATGCCAACATACAACCACATCTCCCAAAATATAAATACAAGTAAAAATCCCTGGCCTTGCCAGTCTTGATGTACAGTACAATATCCAAAAGCTAGCTAGCTGGTGATCATTCTCTTCGCTCATGTACATAGATAAGAAATGCTAACTACTGCGTGATCTCCTTACCTTGATCCGACACCTGCGCTGAGGACTTAGAAAAGTAAACCACGAGGGCGTGAGAACTACTAAACAGTAGTTTCTAGTGGATACGGTCGGCGACAACCACGGCCTACCACCAGGTCAACTAGATGCAAAAATAGAGAATAAGCGGAATAGATATATGCAATAACAAAACTATACACTAACCACATTAATCATGCCTCTAAACAGATAAGAAAATGAAACTGCAGATAGCCCATACATGTATCAACTAAAGCAACGATGTAATGCTCGATAGCCTAATCGTATAACGACCGACTCGATAGTCCGGTCAAAGCCTCCACCTGCCTGTTGCCCGGAACATTCTCTCGCAGGTGCGCCATCAACACATAGGCAGTAGTCTCTGCTATATTGCTAGCCAGCTTCCGAAGCGGCACTCGAGGGGACTGACCCCTACCGAGTATTATAGCGCATGTCATTGTCGATCTCAATCTGGCTCCGCAGGCTATATCAAATATGATAATAAAAAAGATCACTATACACTGTCGTGGTGCCCTTGGCACAAATATATAAGTCACGTACTTCCAGCATGCCAAACTAACAAACATGTTTCACTGTCCACTACTCTATTGTCCAATAAGCCTCACGACATTTTTTTATAGTTTAACATTACGAAATTCACAATAGCAAAATAACATGTCTAAACTAATTCGATTCTATTGCCCATATGCTCATTCATCTATCCATATGCAAATAAATGTGGAATGGCTATCACATGATGCTAGTGTCACACTAAACCATAGGTAGGACAATAATAATACATTGAAAAAGGCAGAGAGTAGTACGCCGCCTTTGGCAATACAAAACCTATCTGAATCACTAATCCCAAAAAAGGGAAAGGAAGATAGGAGGACACGAACCTCGTTGCGGCTCCTCAACCGTACGGTCCAAACACCAATAGGTAATATAATCAGAAAATCTCCACTGAGCAACTCTAAAAATCGAGCTCCTAAGTCCTAACCATGCATAAATCTAACTTCTAAATCCAAATCTCACAAAAAATCCATCAAAATTCATTTTTCAAGAAGTATCATAAAAATTACGGCTCAAAAATCCCAATCTCAAATTCGATGCAATGGAAAAATCTCGTGCGCACGCGTCGTCGATCATCTCCAAAGTCATTCGTGTTTTCTTCTCTTCTTCTTCTCTTTCTCTCTCTCTCTCTCTCTCTCTTTCTCTCTAGTACGAATAGAAGAAAAAGATAAGGTTGAGCCCCTTTGTCAACCAATACAATGTAACAAATCAAATAATCTCACCACAACCAAAATCTGATGTTTCGGGCTGTTATAGTGCCTAATTTTGCCGCTTGTTTCAAAGCCTGGAATCTCCGGATCCACCATCAATCGAATCGGACGCCCTCGTGTGAGATCCGAAACCTTAAAACAACATTTTCGGGTGGCCGATTTAGTTTCCGAGAGTTCGGAAACTCACCCAAACACAGATTCATCCAAAATTCTGTTCTCGACTTCGTTTTCACATCAATTCCACGCCAAAATGGCCCCAACCCGATCCAGCACTCCACAGACATGCTGACCATCTGCTCACACTACAACCTTGCCTATTTGTCAAGGTCTGGCACATTACAACAACTTTAAAAGCACGATAAATATGCTATTTCCATTGTAATACCTATTGATTGTGTGATGCCCCACTTTTCAGGGGGTGACCCATTTTAGAACTACTCCAGCCCTAGTATGCTTAACCCTCTTAACCTCTTGGGCCTAATCAATGTCCAAAATGCTATAGTTGGGTTAAGAGTTTTAGCACTGTTATATATTATATATAGAACTATTTCAAATCCTAGCAGTGTCACATTTCTCTCCCATTTAAGTCCTGACGTTCTCGTTATACTCAAGCACACTCATAAGCACCAGGCGATGTGAAACTCGTCTCGCTAGCCTATCGATAGTCTCAAGCATAATCACAAGCACCAGGCGATGCGAGACTCGTCTCACTTGCCTATTGTCAGCCGGGGAGCTGCCTCTCTGCCCGTTGTATGACCCTAACTCAGCCGAGACTCATCCCACACTTTCGGCTAGTGAGTGGTTCTGATACCAACTGTGACGCACTGCTTCCCAGGGCGTCACCCATCCTAGAACTACTCCAGTCCTAACATGCTTAACCTTCTTAACCTCTTGGGCCTACCTATCGCCCTCTGCGCAAAATGCTATAGGTGTCATATATTGGAATTTTTCTAATTGCCCAAACACAGAACTTATGATGCGCAAATACTTCATTTGACTATTGTATCCATATTCAATATTTATTGGACATAAATATGGACTCAATTCGTGGTTGTTAGTGTCTCTTAAAAAGCCACTAAGCACAATTTAAAAAAATGCAAGGTATAGTTGGATACGTTATGTATACGTTAGAATACAGGAGGATAGAGTAGGGGTTTGGGATCACTTTCATGAAATAATTTTGGTTGGATCACTTTTCTAATTAACTCTGATTTGAAATCTATAAATCCATTATAAAAACAAATAGTCTATTGAAGTCTTCTTTGTCAGTAGAGATATTGCTTTGTGTTTTCCTATCATCTATGTCATGCCCCGAGCTGCAACAAAAGGTCTCCCTGGCATGTGCACAGACCTGCTGCCGAAAAGACAGAGTCTCCCCCCCCCCGGGCCCAAAGCGTAGAGCATACAACCTGAACATTTGGCATGCAACCATATCATACAAGCATATCTATAGAGTTGGCTGGCAACATAAGAATTTTAAACAACTAGCTACTTTGAAGCTTTTACAATTTAGTTGACTTCAAATTAAACTACATTTGAGCTATACAACTGGGGGTGCCAATCTAGCTCGCGGTCGCGAGCTAGCTCGTGTTCGGCTCGAAATGAGCTCGAGATTGATTGATTAGTTTAATAAACGAGCCGAACACGAGCTGGGGTCAACTCGCTCATGTACGGCTCGATATAGCTCAAATATATATATATATATATATATATATATATATATATATATATATATATATATATATATATATATATATATATATATTAGAGCTTATATGTTTTTAAAAAGATAAGTCCATCCATGGTTGTGAATTTTTTACCATTGGATTTGTATTGATATTTGTATTTTTTACTTTTTTTTTCTCTCTTTTTAGTGAACTTTACAATAGCAAAAATCCCAATACAAATCCAATGATAAAAAATTTACAAGCATAAATTGGCATGTACTTTTTAAAAGTATATAAACTCTACTATATATATATATATATATATATATATATATATATATATATATATATATATATATATATATATATATATATATATATCAATAAGAAAACATGAATCGAGAGTTTTGAGTGCTTACGTGTCAAGCTCTCCGAGTTTCTTCTCAGCTCTCCAAATTTCCTCCTGCTGCCACACAACGTTACGTGTCAAGCTCTCCGAGTACACTTAAAGGAGAAGCCTAAACGGCCTCCCCGCATTTCCCGCCTGACACCGCACCGTCCTCACGCCTGCTTCCCGTAAGTTCGAATAGACAACTCGGACACCGTCCCTCTGCTCTGAGCGCGGCGGCATGGCGACTCCTCACCTACCTCCCACCCACCTCCCACCCACTCCGCGGCATGGCGACTCCTGACCGCGGAGTGGGTGGGAGTATTTCTCCGAGGGTGCGGGTCTTTAACATATAGCATGGCGACTCCCATTCTTCTCACCAACTCCGCCGCGGAGCCTATCCTCCTACTGTTGCGGAGTTGGTGTTACAGACTGCGGAGTGCCGCCGCGTGGCGCCGCGGCATAAATCTTCTCTGCGACGGTGAAGAACCGGCGGAGGGCGTACATGGAGCGGCTGGTGCGAGGTGAAGAGTATTTCTCCAAGGAGGCGATGCGGGAGCGGGAGCCGTACCTCCACCATGAGTATCTGGGGCAGTTCCAGGACCCTGCGGGGCGGGCGATGTCGCGCCCCGGGGAGCGCTGGTCGGAGACGCTGATGCGGCGCTGCGAGGAGGCGGCGATCGTGGAGAAGATCAGAGGCGAGCAGCAGAGGCGAGGTGTCGATAGGAGAGAGTGGGTCGGTGGGAGCGCAAGGGAAGAGGAGGAAGAAGAAGAAGAGGAAGAGGAAGAGGAAGAAGCAGCAAAGGTACGATTTCTTAACCCTACACAAGCATTCCATTGTTATTATGTGCCTTTATTTTCATTTTGAAGTTATATGTTATTCTAATAAATACAATTTGTATGCCTAGAGTCTTGGCTAAAAGGGAATTACTTGTTGTGAATCAAAGAACACAAGATTCGAGAATTCGATCATTTGAAATCACCGAGCATTTTGTTGGAATCATGGACTTAGCAAGTAGTTTGCATGAATTGATCATGTTCAGATTTAGGAAGCAACTCAATATTCATATTCATGCCTGACACATTCACTAGGGCCTGCTAATGGTCTCGCCAAGTAGGATAGAACCTTGCTTTTATGGGTCTCCTAATTATTTAGAGTTCGATTCTTACTAATTCTTTACCTTTTAGATAGCGTGCACCATTGCCATAGGATTGATGAGAAAGAAGGCAGTCATGTGACCTTAGTCATGACATGAGGGCTATTCAGAAACAGGTTTGCTTGATCAACGGTCGTAATTATCTTTATTTATTAAGGTTTTTTTTCCCCTCTGTTTTGTTTTCCTCAAACCATTTGTTCTATTTCCCTGTTATCTCATGTTTTGAGATGCTTTCACGGTGCGTATTTAGATTTCCAGAGAAAAAATCTGCTTCTTGTCTGGCATGCATTTTTCAGGCATCACAGGATTTATCGTCACTCAAGGACATAGCAGAAGAGACGGGGAAGAAACTGACATCACTAGCTTCCAATCTTTTCAATGATCTTCAAGACAGAATTCTCTGAACCATGTGATTGATTTAGCATTTAAAACTTTTGACTTAGTAGTGTGGGCTTAGCCCTATTGACCATGGTGATTTTATGGCAACTACACTGCCCTTTGGTCGATTAATCAGCAAAATTATTACTATATTTAACATAATATTGGGATATTATGCTTTCTTTGATTAGCTCTCTTATGTTGTTATGTTTACAATTATGCGGTCGTTTAGTTCACAAGATTTTTATAAGAGGTAAAGGATGCTTACTAATAAGATATTGTACTTTTAATCGAGCAGAAATTTATCTTAAAGTACTTTTTCTTTTGCAATTGCAATTATCTGGTGAATATGTTTATACGGTGTCACCTGTTAGATGAAAACACCAGAATCTGATACTAATATTGTGATATTATTCCTGCTACTTTTGATTGCAGTGCCTTCCCATCACAATTGACGTGGGGATAAATAATGAGCAGCTCCTCAATGATGAGTTCTACATTGGGCTAAGGCAGAAGCGTGCTACTGTCAAGGTAGTTTATAACTTGGAAAACTTGCAGATATTGCTTCCAGTCAAATTTCATTAGAAGTGCTAAATGTGGAACTTATATTTTGAATAGGAATATGCCGACTTATTACATGAGTTCATGTGTGCTGTTAAGCAGAACCACCGAAGGAGGACGCTGAAATATAAACACAAAGGTGTGTGCTTAAGCCTCAGCTTTCAAGCCTTTTAATGTAAGTAGCTATAGCAGAATCCTACCATACAGTGTACATAAGAATCAGCGGATGTTGTAGTATTCTTTGGAGGTACTTGAGTTTTTGTTTGATTTGCTTCATCTATGCTGAAGCAATGTTGTGAATTTGAGAAAGAATATTGAAGTTTTTGGCTGTGATGGAAGAACAATATAAGCTTTTGGGCTTTATAAGAAGCTGGTTTCAAGCTATAGGAAAATATAGATGGATTCTCAGCTGGGGCCAACCACAGCTTCGGATGTATGGTAAGTTTCACCAATGAAGCTATTTACAGCATTGCTAAAACAATTTTGTGAGCAGAGCTTTTTTATTTTTGGTAAAAAAAAAAAATTACTATCTAAAATAGTAAAGCAAAGTTCAAACATCTGGCCTCTCGACCTCAATATTGAGTGTGGGTAATTTTGCTTCAATATATATATATATATATATATATATATATATATATATATATATATATATATAACCTTATGGAGCTTGTCAGGGGATCTGTGTGCAGTGCGATATCTTACTTTGTTCAACAGGGGCCTCATAACTTAGTTAAATGTACATGTATGTATATGTTTCTCCTGCTATGAATGTAGTTATTTATACCCCTTATGGTGTAAAAACCACATTAGTGATCAGGCAATGTGAATGAAAAACCATGTATTTTTCCAAGTATAGAGAAACTAATAGAAAAGAAAAATAACTTCTCGCCTTTGATCTGTGTTGTAATATTGACTATTTTTTTATGGTTTAGTTCTCCATTAACTCAAGTCCATACAGTAAGAGGGGACTACATACTACTTTGTGCACTCTTCTGTACTGGAATTGCTTCTGATCACTGATCAAATTTGAAAGGTTATCGCAATTATGTTTTCTCCTGTATTATATAAGTTAATTTGTACGTGACACATCAGCTATTTATTATGTATCTCTAATCTTCTACAATCACTCTTTCATAATAATTAGTAGTTGCAGTACTCATGCAGATTTTTTTATCTTTATTTTCCTTTTCCTTTATCTTAATTTATGCAGTGTGGACATGTAGATTGAGAGCCTCCATACTGTCCAAAAAATCCCTGTCATTTGAGAGGGCATGCCAACTGGGCACATAAAATAGGATCATGTGGTTTCAGGATTTGATTCTCAAGTTGCCCATTGTTACATTATTCTTTTCATTAGGAAATTTTAAATTGCTATAACCATGTATAATTTATTGATACTTTTCAGGATGCTTCAGGCTCTTTGGATTCTCTTCAATGCTTATGCAATATCGAGTCTCAATTCTTTGCTACCCAGATTATCTGAATCGATGATTCACATATTTAAACTTATTTAGACTATTTGGACTTCTTAGGCTTTACTCATCATATTGCAGGCGGTCATCATCCATAATGAAGGTCCATCAATTATATCTCATTAATTCTTCTAGAATTAGTGCTCTATTATCCGTCTTGATATTCTATTTGTTATTTGCAATTAAGTTTTGCTGTGGTTCTGCTTAATTTGGCACTCTTTGGATTTAAAATTTTTTGGCCTGCCAACTAATTAAGAAAGGAAGTAGAAACCAGGCTGATAATGCTAAGTTCCACTGTTAAAGAGAAGTGCAGAGTTTGTTCAACTCTTCGTGTCGTTGTGGGAAGCAAACTACATTGTTGAAGCATCTAGCCTCTCTAAGTCATTTTAACATTTTATCAATCAGACAATATGATTTTTATTTCTTTTATTCTAAATCTGTTTTTATTTCTTAGTTCTATTAAATTCTATATTCCGAGCAGTATTTTGATAGCCATATTTAGTTTTTGATTGTGCAACGGCATTAATTCTAAATACTTCTCTTCTTTTTTTCTTTCTTTTTTTTGTAAGGCGATGATGATGCAAGAAAAAAAAAAAAAATCTCGAGCTGAGGAATGGTCTGCTCATTGACCTTGAAAATTTGGACAACCGTTTGTACCGGAATATTGCACGTGCATTATCTGGATGACCTATAATGTATGCAACCATTTGTGCGTAGCCGATAGGCATGCATTATCTGGATGGCCTACAATGTATGCAACCATTTGTGCGTCGCCGATATCCTCCACACTAATCTGAGCCTTATACTATTTTTTTTTTTCCTCCTTTGCTTCTATATATTTATTCTTGATTTTTGATGTGGTTTTATTTGGAGAATTATCTCCGTCGGCAATATCACGTTCTAGGTATAGCTAATTTTTTTTTCTCTCTACATGATCTTGCATGTATGAAATACCATGTTCCAGTTACTAATGTACTATGTTGGCTTTTATCAGATTGTCTAAAGATGTTGCTGAATTAGCTTCATATATAAAAGAACCAGGCAAAAAATGTTTTAGATAATTTTGTGGAACCAACCTCCCTTTGAGTGAGTTTTTCACCATGAAATTTTTTATTTTTTGTTAACTTTTCATCTGTTGACATTGCAGGCTCACAGAAGATGAGGGGACATCAACCAGCAAGAAATAATTAGTCTTTCTACTAACAACAATTAATTAGACTGCTCTACGTATTAATCGTGCATCTTTTTGGATTTAAAGTTGAAATGATGCTATTAGTTAATGAACAATTAATATATGTAGTAATTGTACTTTTGTGCTCCTTTTTGCTAATTTATAATGTTGAAAATCTTATAATATATAACATATTTTTATCTTTATAAATAATTTATTATTTATTGCTTATTAATTATTAATTATTAATATTAATTTACTGTAAATTTATTCGTCCGCCGCGAAGCGCGGGTCTTTAACTAGTATATATATATATGTGAGTTAGGCTCCTATACTATTGATAGTATTGAAGGTCCTATACTATAGTCTCATTTTCGATTTTAGGGTCTTCAAATCAACAATCCACATCATTAAATATCATCTAAATTTATTCAAATTTTGATAGAAAATATTTTAAACCATTTAAATCAAGATCAACATTCTTGATCTTGAATTCAAAAGTGCTATTTTTCAAATTTTAAAGATTGTTCAATTTCCAC
>CM054954.1:7713692-7723233 GCA_029168755.2 Tillandsia fasciculata
TGCCTTATAGGTCGTGTCCAGTATCTATCACCCTATAGGTTGTGCATCTCATCCATTGCGGCAAGTTCAAAGGGAGTCCAGAATGATCGTACCCTGCCCAGGGGAGTTGAGGATGATCATATTCTACCTTTAGCAGCACTTTCGTAAGGCCTGGGCTTGTGGGGTTGCGACGAGTGAATACTAATTGTGCTCATTTTGTCTTTTGCAAGCTCTAGTCACGTGCTTATGATCAAATAGACCACATGTACAACAATCACAAAAGCTTCTTTAGCTTCATCATCATATGGTAATGATGCTTTACTCAACATTGACTTGGTCCAAGAATTCTTTATTCAATTACTATAAGTTCGACATGCAAATGGAGCAATAATATGATAACTCCAAGAATTATAATCAATGTACTTAATTTCCTACGCATGCGTACTATAAGGTATTAAGAGAAACAAGAATACCAGAACAGCTAGCGTGATATTACAAGAATTCCCAATGATAATGCAACCCCATTGGGATACATTCAATTGTGTCTCACACCCTGGTGGTGACCCCTTTTTCAGGTACTACAGGTTGTAGGATAGGGGACGATGTCGTGAGGATGTTTGGTGCGATTGCTAGAGTCGTCCCAGTTGTTGATCTCGATTAGTTATATGTGGATTATAATAGACGTTGGTTTAGTTGTTTAACTTATTGTGTTGTATATTGTGATTGCCTCGTATTTAGCAGCTCTGAGTTGTGCAAATTGTGGTATCTTGTACATTGCCTAGCCGTGTGTGTATAGGAGAGACTGTCCGAGTGGACAGAGAATTTTCTATGCACGTGGTGATCTGCCATGCCTGGGAGTTACGTTTTTGAACTCCGATTTTTTTTAAAAAATATAGACTGCTTTTGAAATCCCGGGGCATGACACCCAAGGATTCATGTGACCCAATCACTTTCTCCGAACATAGGTTGGCTTACAAGGTTAAAACGTTGGAACCACCAACTATGAATCTTACATAGTATACGACATTTCTAGCATGTTTATCTTAAGATAAAAGAAGTCGACAATCAAAGCCATGAGTGCCATGATTTCTCCTAACTATACTCAGGGTGCCATAGCAACCCCCGTGCCGCTATACCCTCGCAGGTATCGCGCGATACCCGCGTGGGTATTGCGGCACGGTGCCATTTGTGCCCTTGTTTTTTTTGTTTTCTTTTTTTGGTGCGAACCCCTTCGCTCCCTCCTTCCCCCCGCGGCTGCCCTCCCCCCCCTCTCTCTCTCTCCAGGTAGTTTTGACTTTTTTTTTGGTAGATTTTTTTTTTCTTTGAAGATTTATTTATTTATTTTTTTTGGTGGGCTTTTGTGCCTCTTATCTGTTTTTTTTTTTCTTTTGTTAGATTTTTTTTTCTTTTGGTAGGTCCTTATGTCCTCCATTCAATTTTTTTTTTGGTGAATTTTTTTTGGAGGTTGGCCTTTGTATCCCCAATGTGTTTTTTTTTCTTTCGAATATTTTTAATTTGTAAAACTCCTTTTTTGAAAGGATATAAAATTAGATAATTTTTTATTTGTAGTTATAAAAAGTTAAAAATAGATCTACTTGATTTAATTATTATATAGTTAAATTTTTAATTATTTTGGATATATTTAGTATTTTATATGAGAAAATATGAGATTTAAATTTTTTTAAGTATTTTACATAGTTAATTTTTTAATTTTTACTTTGAAAATTCTATTTTTGAATTTAATAATGTGAAAATACTGATAAAATTAAAAGCTAAATTAAATCAATTGATACTTAAATTTGTTTAATTTATTTGTCATATAATTTATTGCTCATGTTGTTCTTTTACATCATGTTGTTCTTTTTCTAACTTTCTTGAATGAATTTTACTAGTGAATTTTATTATTATATTTTAATTTCTATTCTCTATGAGGTATAAGTTCTTTTTACATTTACAAAAGCTTACCACTATATTAATTGATTAGTATAGTAAGCTATATATAGTCAATATTCATAGTTATTTGACTAAACCTTTCAAAATAACATTATAAAAGTTTATTGGGAACAAAAAAATTAAAAAAAAAACGTATCAGAGCCTGCCACTGGAAGATCATGCGTATTCATCGGGACGCTTGCGTATCCATCGGCACGCAAGCGTGCCACATGTCGGCACGGAGGTGTGCCTTTGCCGTACCGTGCCAGGCATTCGTCGGCACGCTCTCGTGCCACGACACTTTAATCTTTGACCCAGCCATTACGTACTAGCATGCTTAACTCAAGAGAAAGAAAGAGTCATGGTTTAACAACATGACATACTAATCAAGAACTTTTACAACTGTATACTAGTCACATATGCTTACAAGTGTATACTAGTCACATACGCTTACTCGATGGTGTTATGCTAACCGTCCTTAATTTCATTACCAAGACCTCAATTTGTTAGATTACAATAATATTGTAATGTTCGAAGACTAATAATTGGACAATTCTATCATGCTTATTCATAATTCCCGAAATGCATAGGTGTTATTGTTTACTATCAATCATGTACCTCATGTGAGTCCAAAGACTTACTATATCATAGATGACAACAAACTAAGTTTTTCTTAACAAAAATATTCTGAACCACCAGTCAAAAGATCTAAGTTTTTGATTGTTACAACATTTTACGAATAGCCTCTATGCATAATAGTTTCCAAACGCTCAAAATTTCATATTTTTTAGATGTCGTTGTTAGAAATTACTGGCACAAAAAAAAAAAAAACACAGCGGAAAGATAGTTTTGCATTTTAAAATTTTTCGAAAGCCAAATACATATCACATATGAAAACCCAAAAATCAAGAAAGCAATTCAGTGTTGGTGGATTATTCTCATGTTACTATGCAAAAATTTAATCTAAAAAAAACCCTTATGTTTAGAAATCTTACCGTGGACCTGTTAAGGTCTCTTGATCTATAGTGCGGTTGGTAGTGTATATTTCAATCACTGCTCTGTGATTTTGGTATAGCCATGCACGTGCCCGTCCTCTATGCGTATCCACACAGAATCGATGCATACCTGATTGATTTTCGTCTCACGAAGTGGATGAATTGCGAACCATCTAGACGGTGCTAGCGGTCCTTTCGTGATCCACAAGTCGATGAAGAGTAGAGGAATTGATTGGAGAAAAACATGCGCACAGGAGAGAAATTGGGAGAGATATCTCTATAGATTAATAAAGACCCTTTTAATTAATAAGATCTCTTTCTAATTTAGGTGCAAGCCACCTATATGTATAGGTAGGAGCTCCCTCCCATCCGTACGATATATAGAGCCGTACGACTTGATTTTTTTTAAAAAATTAACTTTTAAGAGAGAGAGAGAGAGAGAGAGAGAGATAGAGAGAGAGAAAGAGAGAGAGAGAGAGTCTGGCTACTATGCTCTTATGAGTACGATCGACTTCGTACTTGTAAGTTGTTTTCAATGATAGAGTTTCTGAATCAACGATCCATATCGTTAAACATGATTTAGAACATTTGAAACTTGTAGAAATTAAAATTTATAATTTTTCGACATTATTTACCTTACGATTAGATCTCAAAATTGATAATTTTTAACAGTCGGTATAGGATAGTTTCTAATTTAACGGTATAAGAATCGGAGTAGGTTGACTTTTTGATAGAAAATTCTATTCACTACCTAGATAGAGATCTATAACTCTGATCTTAAATTGAAGAATCAGATATTCTATTTTTAGGAGGTCGATCGATTTTGACCGTTCATTTTATGTTCACTTGATGGACTTTATTATAATTTTGAAAAATTACGAAATTTAGTATATTGAAGTTTAAAATGCTCTAGATCATATTTAAAAATATGGATCGTCGATTTGAAAGCTCTATCATCGAAAATAATTTATGAGTACGAAGGGGTATATACTCATAAGAGTATAGTATCCTTACTGTAACACCCCCAGGATTTGGATTAGTCCTATAAATAAGGTATAAATAGGGCTAAATCTCTTAACCCGAGTATAACATTTTGGGTGGTAGTAAGGCCCAAGAGGTTAAGAGGGTTGAGCGTGCTAGAATTAGAGTAGTTTTAGGATGGGTGACCTCCTGGAAAGTTGGGGCGTTACAGTTGGTATCAGAGCCAATCACCAGCCGGAAGTGTGAAATGAGTCTCAACTGAGCCAGGGTTATATAGTAAGGCCCAAGAGGTTAAGAGGGTTGAGCGTGCTAGAATTAGAGTAGCTTTAGGATGGGTGACCTCCTGGAAAGTTGGGGCGTTACAGTTGGTATCAGAGCCAATCACCAGCCGGAAGTGTGAAATGAGTCTCGGCTGAGCCAGGGTTATATAGCGGGTAGAGCGCGGCTACCCGGCTAATGACCGTTGTGGGTGGAGTACAGCTCCTCACAAGGTCGGCTAAGGTTAGCTAGATGAGTCTCACATCGCCTGGTTGCTTGTGAGTGTTCCTGAGCCTGACGAGGACATCAGGACTTAAAAGAGGGGAGGAATGTGACACACCAGGATTTAAAATAGTCCTATATATTAGATAAATAAGGCTAAACCTCTTAATCCGGCTATAGCATTTTGGGTGGTGGCTAGGCCCAAGAGGTTAAGAGGGTTGAGCGTGCTAGAACTTGGGTAGTTCTAGGATGGGTGTCACGCCCCGAGTTCGAAAATCAGCGTCTAGAATTTTTTTTTTTTTTTTTTTTTTGTTTCAAAGTTTAAAAACAGCCAAGGCGCAACAGACCGCCACATATATAGAAGAGTCCCAATCCCCCTTGGAATTGAGCCTTTTCTATATATGCACGGCTAGCTTTACAACAACATCAGAGTGACTAACTACGTTCTACGAAAAGTTATTATAACAGCATAACAATTAATTTAAAACTTACTTTACATTTTAAATTACGAATCTCAACTTTAACCTCTACAGATACGGCTGTCCAGGGTTAACTTCTAACTCGGAATCTCACCAACACGTTCCGACATCCCAGCACCCAATCGACCTGAAAAATGGTCACCCAGGGGGTGTGAGATACATCGACAGTGTATCCAAGTGGGCACGACGAGCCGAGAAATAGCTAATCGTACCTACTGGGTACTAAAATCTGCGAATAGTAGCAGGTCAGTGATAAAAGCTGAATAATCAATAATAAGTCCACAGATAAGCAAGTGCATACTGAGTAGAAGCTGAATAATCAAGTCACAGGTCTACAGATAAGCAAAGTATACTGAGCAACAATAACAGGTACTGAATAAACATGCTAGAACATGAAAGTATAAAAGCTATGCATCAATCACAAGAATATCCAGTACCCAATCAATGCCACTATTGGTCACGAGAACCTCAGGCTCATGCCACTATCTGGCACCTATCTGGCTGACATAACCCCGCACCCACTAGTGCTATCTGGGGGCTCACGGGTCCTTCCTCTAGACCACTTTACCGGTAAAGAACACTGTGACGGTGGCCAAACCGTCAGTGTACGTGACGTACAGCGGTGCGTGGCGATCAATCATGCTATGCTCAAGCTCGCGGTCCAACGACCGGGTAATCGGCAACAAGCCGGGAAAAATCCCAACAGGGATGCAGGTATCTGTGTATCAATCATATCTCATGTCATGCAGTCTGGAATACAAGAAGTAAGTATATCTGAGCAAAATCCCGACAGGGATGCATATGTCTGTATATCAATCATAGGATGCATATGTCTGTATATCAATCATAGGATGCATATGTCTATATGTCAATCATAGGTCTATCATGCATATCTGAAATATGGAAGCCAGTATCTCTGGTGACAGGAAACAGCAGGTATAATCAGATCATGACATCTATGTGCTAAGATATATAAAAGCTGACAAGCAGATATACATGATATGTCTAAAGGAATCAATGTCTATCAGGAAAGATCATATGGCATATAGATAAAATCATTAGGGCTAATCAAGAACAGGTGTCCGACTAGACTAAAGCAACCAGAGGGCCGAAAAGATAAAGCCCAGACCGAAGATAACCCACCTCAATGTAGGCCGATCAACGACTCCAACAGAAAGCTCGGGGCCGGAGTCAGGCTGCAAAGACCTGAATCACGAACACTGATCAGGAATGACTCACACATACCCAAAATCCAATCCGGATCACGAAGTCGCACCGAAAACCGTAAAACCGACAATTTCGCCGGTTTACGGAACGGAATCCGATTTCCGCTCAACTAGAGTCTACGGAACTTTAACAAAAAGCTTAGAGGGTGCGTAAGTACTGTCTAAAGACAGCCAGCATGTTACATTTGCAACTTAGTCCATAATTTTCCTTAAAATCGCATAAATACACCAATTTGAACACTGTTTTGACCCGTTCTTCCAAACCAGAAATCCAAAGACAGCGCCGTAAGTTTCAGCGCGTCTGTTACGACAAGACGAAGCTCGTGCTCACCATTTGGGAGCAGCATGAGACCCGAGGAAAACTTCGGGCCATAATTTTCCTCTCTAGCATAGCCAAATAGCATTTTTGTTTCTCCGGCTCTTCAAAACCTATTTCTAACGCGAGCATCGCGTCCAGTGATCCCAAATTAGACAGGGGCATGCTATCGCGGCTTCGCAAACAGCCCCGAACCCTACCACGGCCAACTATCCTCTTAACACTTAGTTTTAACACAACATTAAATCCATTCCTCAAAATCTAAATTGATATATATCAAAATATCTCCGGACAGTGCCAGGACACCAGGGCTCACTTTATTTTCAGTCCAAAACTGATGGATCAACCAGATCCAAGTCCCCCGCTCTCTAACACTTCGACAATGCACCACAACACACATCCACTCAGAACCAATTTGATCTTCAGTGAGCACTGAGCTTAAGGGATGATTTAAAACAACTTTCATATTTTACACAAAGTCAAATTCCCACTTTTTCTTCTTTGTGGCGTTACATCGAACATTTGGTGGGCATACTTTCACTACAAGGAAAAGGACTTTTGGTGGCGATAATTTTGTGGCGACAATTTTTGTCGCCACTAATTGTAAAGCTATAGTGGCGACATTTAATTGTCGCCACTAATAAATAAGAAACAGTCGCCACAAATACTTATTATTGGTGGCGACATGTTTGTCGCCACTATATAATTTATTTTATTAATTTTTTTTTGTTTGAAGATGCGATCCGGGTCCCTGTAAAATCTTAGTAATTAGTGGCGACTGTTGTCGCCGGGAAAAGATAAAGATATAGTGGCGACTTTTGTCGCAACCAATAAAAAAGATACGGTGGCGACATTTTCGCGTCGCCACCAATAAATAAGTAATAGCGGCGACATTAAAATGTCGCCACAAATATTTATTATTGGTGGCGACATTTTTGTCGCCACTATATTATTTATTTTATTATTTTTTTTTTTGTTTGAAGATGCGATCCGGGCACCTGTAAAATCTTAGTAATTAGTGGCGACTGTTGTCTCCGGGAAAAGATAAAAATATAGTGGCGACTTGTCGCCACGAATAAAGAAGATACAGTGGCGATATTTTCGCGTCGCCACCAATAAATACGTAATAGCGGCGACATTAAAATGTCGCCACCAATACTTCCACTAATAAAAACTATTAGTGGCGACTTTTGTCGCCACCAATAAATAAGCAATAGTGGCGACATTAAAATATCGCCACTAATACTATTTTTAGTGGCGACTAAAGTCGCCACTAATAATTTTTATTTCCCACCAAATTTTCCCTCCTTATTTTTTCACCAACTAAAACCCCTTTTTTGTTTTTTTGTTTTTTTTGTTTTTTTTTGTTAGATGCGACCCGGCCGGCCCCTACATCACCCGCGCCCTAACCCCCCCTTCTCTCTTACTCACACACGTACACTCTCTCTCTCTCTCTCTCTCTCTCTTTCTCTCTCCTTCCCCAAGCCCGTCGCCCATCAACCCGCCGTCGCCCCTCCGTCGGCCCTGGCCCCTCGCCCCGCCGACCCACCGCCGCCCCTCCATCGCCCGTCGCCCCTCGCTCCTCCGTCGCCCTTCCGACCCTCCGTCGCCCCTCCATCACCCGTCGCCCCTCCTTCGCCCCTCGCCCCTCGCCCTTTCGCCGTCGCCCCTCGCCCCTCCGCCGTCGACCTGCCGTCGCTCCTCGCCGGTTGACCCGCCGTCGCCCCTCGCTTGTTGAGTTAGGTATTTTTGTTTCTGGTTAACATATGCCGCTTCTAGTGGTGTGGATGGTAGCAGTTTTGGAAGAAAACTTAAGGAATTAATTGGTTCAATACAAGTATGAACCAAAACCAAATTATTTAGGGCGGAAAGGCTGAGCAGAAATTGCATAATTCTGTCCATCTGGGTTCAGTCTGTTGGTGCGCCATGTTCACCCAATTAAGATATAACTGTGTATCTCTTTTTTATTTAATTGAAAGCATATATTCTATGTATTATTAATATAAGAACTCAAATGTTTAACAGTAATTAATTGGTTACTTCAGTTGAATATTTGCTTTTGTACATAGAACTGAGACCAGACCATATTAATTGGGTTTTGTTTAATGTATCAAATCTAAAACTGAACTATTCTTGGAAAACCTGCTGGTTTAATTTACTTTTCGTAGGTAGGCAGTTTTCTTGCATACCCCTCTAGGCTCTAGTATCATCTAACAGCAACAACTACTTAGCCTTTAATTCAACGAGTTGTAGCAGGTTATATGGATCTTTTCTTTCCTTTGTTTCAACTTTACTTCGTTAAAGGTTATTTGTTAAGTATGTATTACTAGTTTTATTCTGACTGCTTAGCTTTCTGTTGCAACCCTGCTCCTTTATTCTGGCTTTTAGTCGATGGACATAGTTACATCCTTGTAGTGTATGAAAATATTTTTCTTTACGCATAAAAAGGTAACAGCCCCTGCAGCTATTTGGTAAACAATTGAATGTTTTCAAAAATGAGTTGCATGAAAATACATTTATTGGTTGAAAAGGGTTGAAATTGATTTATGGCTGTCTTATGATCATAGATGTATAAACAAATTGAATGTACACAATGACACCATGATATCCTTCTTTTCTATTTAGGTTCAGCATGTATGGATGCTTGAAAGAAGCATTGAAATGGATATCTAGTTGATTAGTAATCTGATGTGAACATGAGTAATATTTTAATGTTATTTTTATGGCCGATGGATTACTACACACACGGTTAATCATTGATCTCATATTTCAAATCATGTCTTTTCTTGTTGACAGTAAGATTTCTCGAGTAATGAAGAGCTCTAATCTCTTGGGTTTTTTTGGCTAGTCATTCTTCACTCTTCACTCTCCATGTAAACTCATGTAAAGTTGAAGATGAGATATGATTGTTTTTTACTATGCTTTTGAAGTGGTGGTCAGCACTTGCAGGTTTAATTTTGAATCGGAGGCACCTAGGATAAACTGTAATTAGTTTTAGTTTCTCCCCTCTAGATATTAATCTAACCTATTTGGTGATATTGGCCTCTTTGGTTTTGTCGAATTGTTCTTCAAGCCTGAGAAATATCTTATGATTTGTGTGAAGTCCATTTTACTTTTCTTATTGTAAAGCAAATGATTCTACATATGTGAGTT
>CM054954.1:7723333-7770833 GCA_029168755.2 Tillandsia fasciculata
AAATTGAATTTGAATTTTAAAATTTTAAAATTTGAATGTGAAATTTTAAATTTTAAATTTTAAATTTTAAATTTCAATTTTCAAATTTAAAAATTGAAATATAAAATTAAAATAAAAAAAATAAAAAATAAAAAATAAAAAATTAAAATATAAAATATTTAAAAATAAAAATAAAAATAAAAATAAAAAATAAAAAATAAAAAATAAAAAATAAAAAATAAAAAATAAAAAATAAAAAATAAAAAATAAAAAACTAAAAATTAAAATTAAAATTTTAAAATTAAAATTTTAAAATTAAAATTTTAAAATTAAAATTAAAATTAAAATTTAAAATTTCAAAATTTTAAAATTTAAAATATAAATTTCAAAATTTAAAATTTAAAATTTTATAATATTAATTTTAAATTTAAACATAAAATTTTATTGTTTTAAAATAATAAATTTTAATTTCAAAATAATAAATTTTAATTTTATAATTTAGAATTTTAAATTTCAAAATTTAAAATTTAAATTTAGATTTTAATTTTTAATTTTTCAATTTTTCAGTTTGAAATTTTGAAATTTGAATTTTAAATTTTAAATTTTAAAATTTTAAATTTCAAATTTAAATTTTTTAAATTTAAAAATTAAAATAAATTTTTAAAGTGGTGCGAAATGCGAAAGAGGGCGAGGGAGAAGTCATACGCGAAATAAGAAAATTTTTTTGACTGGTCAAACTTTTTTTTTTTTTTTAATACTCCGAAATACTAATAATACGCTGTATTTTTTTTACGTTGTTGAGCCAATCAAACGGACTAACTAATAAAAAAATAATACTTTTTAAAATATAAAGCAAAATGACTCAAAATTCTGTTTTGGAGGTTTAAAATTCTGTTTGGAAGGTTTTAAAATATAAAGCAAAATGAATTAAAATTTTAAATTTTAAATTTTAAATTTAAAATGTAAAATTTAAAATTTAAAATTTTAAATATAAAATTTAAAATTTTAAATTTAAAAGTTAAATTTAAATTTAAAAATTAAAATTAAAATTTAAAATATAAATTTCAAATATAAAAATTCAAAATTTAAAATTTAAAATTTTATAATATTAATATTAAATTTTAAACATAAAATTTTATTATTTTAAAATAATAAATTTTAATTTTACAATTTATAATTTAAAATTTAAATTTAGATTTTATTTTTTAATTTTCCAATTTTAAAATTTTAAAATTTTTTAATTTAAATTTTTAAATTTTAAATTTTTAAAGAGGAGCTAAATGTGAAAGAGGGCGAGGAAGAAGGCCGTACGCGAAATTTTTTTTTTTTTTTATCCGGTCTATTTATTTATTTATTTTTTAAAATAATTTTGAAGCACCAATTTTACGTGTAATATTTTATTAATAATAAAAAAATATTTATAATAAAGAGTAAATTGAACCAAAATTGTATTTTGAAGGTTCCTAAAGGGCCCTAAAATCTAAAACCGAACGAAATCAAACGTTGGTTTTGTTGGAAGGCACAATAGCGGACTACAAAAAAAAAAAAAAAAAAAAAAAAAAGTAGTTTAATAGATACACGCGGGAGCTAAAACCCTTGGTTTTTCTGTCCCTCTCGCCGCACAGAGGTGGAGGCGAAGCAGCTGAACGGTGATGGCGGAGGAGGACTCGGTACCCATCCACCGTGACTTCTCTGCGAACACAGGCGTGGAGACGAGCAACCCCCACGCGGGCATGTCCCAGGACGAGTGCGTCGACCGGATCCGCAAGAGCCTCAAACGTACCCACTTCCCAATCCCCTCCTCTTTTTTTTTTTTTTTTTTTTTTTTTTTTGTTTGTGATTGATAGTGGCGGTGGTGGTAATCAGTGGTGATTTGGTGATGGTTGGCAGATCCGACTGTGAGGTTCTTGAGGGAGCACATGGAGAAGGCCGGCTGCCCGGTCTGGCCGAGGCTTCTCACGGCGGCCAAATGTTCCGACCAGGGCTCCGCCGGCGGATATGCCAGCCGCCACGGAGTATGCTCGAATCTGCTGTCCTTTTTCTTGCTTTGTTGTTTCTTCATTTCTTCATTTGGGATGCAAAGTCTTCCAATACTCGGTTGAAAAGATTTTTGCAAAATAAGACCTAATAGCATTTTCAACTAAATACCCCTAAAAACTTCAAACAGGAGGTTAGAAGAAGAAAGAGATGATTCAAATTGGTGATTCTCCCTTTGGAGCCTGGAAGCTTCTTCTAGATCTTTAATGCAGTCATAAGCTCTAGTCATAAGCTCTTTTTTTCCATTTTACTTTGTAAGGTTGCATGATTTTGTATTTCAGTACCCCTTCATCTAAACTAAATGGGTACTTCTAACTTTGACAGAAATATTATATTATGTAACAGAGTATTTTATCACTTTTTTGTCAAAAATCGTCAAGTACTTCTGGCATAACAGAGAGGTTCTGAAACCAGAAAAAATAAAAATTTCAGTACTAAAATGAAGCCCTTTAAAATTTAGGTAGTATTTGTACATTTTACCATGTGAAAGCGAACTAGTAGAGCAGTCTATCACCTTGTGAACTCCTTATTTAGCAAACTTAAGAAAAGGGAACTGCATAAGGAAGACAACTTTGTTCTGATGGCTATAATTGACCAGAAACATCACGGACCAGGATTTTACTCCACTAGGGTTATATGTCAGGTTGAGTATAGCGTGACATTTGCTTGAGGTCTCTTGACCTACATGGTGGTTTGCCTGAGGTCTCTTGACCAACATGGTGATTTGCCTGAGGTCTCTTGACCTACATGGTGGTTTGCCTGAGGTCTTTTGACCAATATGGTGGTTGATTGGGTTTATATTTTTGGACTTCTTGTCCGGTTGATGCATCCCTATTGTTACGGTAGCGACAGTTGTTTATGTTATCTTCTTTCATTTTCTGTTAGATCATACTACTGTAGTATTATTGATTACCCCTTATTAGTATCTGTATAGTTTATCGTAGCGGTTATTCTAATATTACTGTTTGATATATTCTTTTGCTACTGTATTCGGTTTACTTGTTCATTATTATGCTTTCTTGCTTTGATACTATATCTGATCTTGTGATACCTTGTAGTCGTTTGTTCTCTTTCGTTTGTCAGTGATTATAGCTTGCTTTCGTTGGCTTGCGGTACCCATTGGGAGACCCTTGCTGGTTTCTCACTACCCCCCAGTTGTAGGTACTGCGGGAGGTGACGGTCGGGACAGTACGTGAGGCGACGAGAGAGCTTAGCAGTCCCAAGATTTTGTTCAGTATTCCTTTTTACCCTACTTTTACTTGTCGATGGGTTTAGAGTTGTGGTGGTTCAGTTTATGTCTGGGTGCGTGATTGGTTTAACAATTGAATGGACTAATAGTGGATTCTTGTTACTATGATCTCGTGGTTTTATGCAAAATATTTTCTACCCCTCGTGGTAGCCGATTTTCAAAAGATTATGTTTCTGTGTGGAAAACCATTTTAAAAAGATTTTTGGATTTTCATTTCACTCGTAGATTTCAAATAAGGTTTTCGTGTGGAAAACGCTTTCAAAAGGATAGGAATGCTTGATAACCTGTGCATATGCATCATCTGCGGTAAGGACATTGTAGAGCATTAAAGCATCATGCTTAAGGATCATTTAGCTGTATGTGTATCCTGTGTGAATGTGGTGTGTGTGTGAGTTGGAATTGGTGGTTGTGAAACTGTACTGTGTGTAACGCCGAGCAAATACAGGGGAGGTTCTGTCCGTGTGAACAGAGGGTTATCTGTATTTGTGGCGGGTCTGTACGCGTCTCGGGGTGTATCCAAAAAAAAAAAAAAAATTCTACGGTTTTTCGCTGTTTTCCTTAAAAGGTATTTACAAAATGAACTCCGGGGCGTGACACTTTCTCTTATTATCATCACTTACACTAAACTCTTTAGTAAACGACACTTATCCATACGATTTGGATGAACACAATTTCTAATGTATGTGACCGCATAGGTTCAGTACCATTCGGTAGTGAAGCTCAACATCAAACTCTTTAATATTGAATTAGAACTCTTCTAATCGATAAATAAGAACAATTCAATTTGAATCATTCATATTCTCTCACCGTCCGTGAGTGACACCTAGCAGTATATCACGACAATCCAAAATGGTGATGAAGAATGGACTCTTCCACTTACAGTTGTTGTGTGATTAATTCCTGCCAACATACAACATCCCAATCAAACAAAGGTCGTGGTTACTCGCTAAGCCTTAACATTCGACCATATGACTAGAATATTTGAAATCAACTCAATATGGTAACACAGTTGGAAACTTTTTCCACATACCATATACCCTGGCCAGGGGTTTTTCGAGTTGAGTCCGATAGACTGCATAAGACGTTCTCCCTCATCATTGAGAGCGTTGGATTCCTTATTATGCATTCACATACCTCCCTGCATAAACTACTACAACCAATCAGTACCGAACATAAACCAGTGACTAAAGTCTTAGTATTAGTACTGACTGTCAAACGGTAGCAACCTATACGTGAAGGAACTATTATGCCTCAGGTCCGAGGAGTACTTCACACAACTGTAGCAAAGAAGTAGTCACTGGTGAATATAGAACCATGTGACTATTCAACTAAATGGTCACACTCATTGTACTTGTTCTTTAACAAGCACCTGTATACTTGCTCTAGTGTCTCTATGCTAGTGACTTGAGATTCGTCATTTCAATTAGAAATATAGCATACATTGGCCTATTCGGAATATCATCGCCCCTGTAATATTCCTCTGACTAGGAGTATTTAAAGTCCTGTAAAGAAAAGTATATATTTCAATTCCTAACTCTTAGGAATATGTCTTCTCAAACAAAGACCCTATGGACAATTCACGTCAATATTACACTACTAGACAATAGATATGAATAGAATATCTGTTCTTATATTATGAATTATAAATGATTAATACATAAATACCCTTAAGTTAGTGTCTCTAGATTTGCTTTTGGGCATATAACTGACAGTCGTTTCACGGATAAACCAACCTGCCCAAGTTATAATTAATTAAAAATTTCAAGCTCTCTAATTAGAAGCTCGGTAATAGACCAAATCAACAAAAACTCCAATTTGATTGTATGAAAATTGAAATAAAGTAAAATTTAATTCTGGCTATTACATGTAGCTTATGATTCTTCTTTTTTGAAGGCATACTAGTAGAATACTTATTATGAGTACATACCATTTCTTTATAGATTATTTTTTGAATGTTGTGATCCTTTATTTTTTTTAACTAGAATTTTGTCTTATGATCATTTGCTGATTTTTTATCATGAGTTACATGGTTAAATTTTAGGTGCGCGGAAAAAATTGGTCTTTAGTTAACTTCGTTATTATTACACTATGCTTTGTGCTTATTTAACTAGTCCACTGTAAAATATGGCCACGACTCATTCGATTAGATGGTGAAAAGAGTCACAATGCTCTGTTAAGTGGTTTTCCCTCTAATTGTTATAGGTTCACAAGACTTCTTAACTGGCCTTAAATATATTTTGGAAATTGAGTTCCATGTTGGCATTGCAGGAACTAACTTTATTACATGTTTTACGTCAGATAACAATTTGTTGCAATCATATGACATTCCAAGATGAGATAAATCAGGTTGTGATTCATGAGCTAATTCATGCTTATGATGATTGTCGTGCTAAGAACCTGGATTGGAAGAACTGTGCTCATCATGCATGCTCGGAGGTAGTGAGAACTTCATGAATGTAGAACATATTTTGTGATATTGATTTAATCATATGCTTATCTTGATTAAATTTTAACTATCAGTTTACTGCGCCTGGCTCTCAATACATTCTATTGTTTACATTTAGATTCGAGCTAATCATCTAAGTGGGGATTGCCATTACAAACGGGAACTGCTGCGTGGTTTCATGAAAATACGAGGCCATGAACAAGTGAGTTTGTTATCGCAATATTCAGAAGATTTATGCTTCAATTTATCTTCAATGCAAAGTGTGATACATAATTATCTTGCATGCCATTTTGGAGAGTTCACCAGTTCGAAAGATTGGAGCAAATCAAAGCTTTAAATAGCATGTTTTGCACTCGCTTGGGCAACTAGCCTTCTCTCTTTGATTTAAGGCTTTAGGGTTCAAGAGTTTCATTAGGAGAAAGATTAATTAATAAAACATGTCCAAGCTATGATTTTATATCACATGAGTGCATTGCATTTCTTTTCTCTAGTCTTTTGATTTGTAATTCCTAGGAGTCATTTCTTGAATCATTGGATGCTGGGGCAAAGCCAAAATTTGTGCTCAAGGGGGCCCAAAAAAAATGTAGTTAATAATTTAATTGATAAATGCATTTTTATTCAGTTTGTATAATTAAAAAAAAGTGTTGTCTACGGTTTACCTAATAAATATGTAATATTCAAAATTTAAATACTCATCCCATAATCTATATTGTATAAGTTTACACAAAACAATACACTTAGCTAGACATGATAACCTGTACAAACTTAACTGTTATATTGAGAGAGAGAGATTAATGTTTACAATGCTAAAACATTCCCCTCAGAGGGAGCTTTATGTTTTAAAATCTAAAAATACTCTAAAAAAACTAATTATTGCTAAGAACTCTAAAAAACAAATTACTTGCTAACTAATTTTTCAATTTTTTTTCACCGAAGAAGAATTAGATGAGTTCGATATTTTAACTTGTCGAACGACATATGAAAGTACATATTCTGTGCCTTTTGTTATGGCACATGATCTGCTAACCGCAAATTTTGACGATGGCTTTAGAGTCTGCTTTTAGTGTACGTAGAAAAATACTATATGATTACAAAACTCGGTTTAAACAGGATACCGTTGAGATTTGGTGTGCTTGAAAGATTGGCGTGTTGCCAAATGGTACCTCTCTTTTTTTATTTGGTACCTCTCTTTATTATCTACCTCTCATTTTTTTCTAAGTAAAAATGATGTAATAAAAAGGGAATAGTGTTGGATTTTTTTTTTAGTATTTGCTAGTTGATTGTTTGAATCATTCTAGTCTATTTAAATATATTCCTCAATTTTTAATTTTTTTTCTTTCCTCTAATGTAATTTGATTAATTCAAAATTTAAATATCTTTTTAATATAAGTTTAGCTTTTTTAAAATACCAAATTTCTTTATAAATAATATTAAAAAAATTTATTAAATAACAGAACATATTAAAAATCGTTCTATATAACATTAAAAATCGGTCTTATATAATATTAAATATCTATATTGCTTGTTGGTTGTTGGTCTTTTTTGCTTTTTAAAATTTAGCAAATGTACACAAGTTTTATTTTTGAAAAAAGGTGTCCATTAGATGTAATGGCATAAAGTAAAGGCTATAAGCCTAAAAGTTATAACCTACATCCTACTTGTCTCTTTTCCAAAAAAGAGAAACCTTTTTTCCAAAAGAAAGGGTTCGGTCTCTCCACTGGGTAGGCTGTCACGACATGGGCTCTCTACTGGGTAGTCTCGAACGGCACAGCCCGTGTCGTGTGTTTAGGGGGGCTATGCTGCGCGAGTGAGGGGGTCTTTCTGGGCCTTGGTCTTGGGAAAACCGATTCGGAATGGCCCCCTCGGATTGGCGGTAGGGTTGTGTCGGGTTGATTCAGTGCCTGAATTGAGCGAGGTGAATGTGGGACGTACCAACCCACATTACATCCCTAGATACGTTGAGACTAGTTCAAAAGATTATTCTTCATCCACTTTGCAATTCAAGAAAACAAGGGTCGTGGAAATTGATGATATGGAATTTAATTATCATATAGGAATATGATGAGTGATGATGATGATGATGCCTTTGTTGTAAAGGGCTAACTTCGGTATTTTTACCTCTAACTGTTACATATAAAAATATTTAAACACTGCTCTCTATCAACTTAAGTTTTTGGAGAAAAATAGTTGTTTCATTTAATTTAATATAGTGAATTCGAATCACGCCGGGCTCCTAGCATTATTGATTTCCACCCATTTAATTCAAGTCCACCTCATGGGTCTAGTAAAAAGTCTCGAGCTCAGACATGAGCAATGTTAAATATAAAAATATGTAAATACCGTTCTCTAGCAGCTTAAATTTTTAGAGAATAATGATTGTTTCGTATTATTTAACACTAACTTTCAAGCAAAGGAATGTATTCTATCTGAAGCTGAGTATGACTAATGTGATTGTGTTTAATCAGCTTGAATTAGTCCTAAGGTACCATATTTTGGGTGATGCAAATTTTACTTGACGTCATCTTAAAGTGTGAGCTTTTTTTCTGCAAATTTAATAGAGTGCAGCTGTGTGGATGACTTGGATTTGGCATTGCTTTCTGGGTCTAGTAGCTGAGCTTTCAGTGATTAACATCCCCTTGACTATTGCTAAACCTTTTTTTTTTTCGTCACCTTTTCTTTTCAGTGCTCTTTAATGATCCTTGTATGAGTGTGTAAGCTTTGTGCAATGCTTGATATGCAGAGAAACACTCAAAGGGAAACCAGAGGGCAATGAGAAATTTACTAAGCAAGAAAATCATACATTGAGTTTACATTTAAATGTATTAATTCTCTGATGGTTTTGGCCATTCCAAGGTGATCATTTGTAACAGAAAACATGATACTGGCTACTTATTGGATTATATTAAACATTAACAGGAGTCATGAATTGATTTGTTCTAGTTATTCAGTTTGGTAGGACCATAAAGGTGGTGGGCAAAATGCAGTGGTGTTTAGAAAAACCTAAAAGATGTTCCCAGAGAACCCCCTAGGATGTCAAGTTTACGTCTAGATTCAACCATTAGCTTACTTTATTTCAATCCCATTATATTGCTGGCTTTGCTGGAACCGTTCTTGCTCTCTTGCCTATACTCATCATTGCTTTCAGAAATACTCCTTAAGTAACTTAAGCATATTAGGTCATCAAACAAAATGGTTGTCACATCCCACTTCCCAAGAGGTCACCCATCCCCGAGCCTACAACTCGGTTAACTTGGTATTTTAGATCTGATAACCTGTCAGGCTAAACCCACCGGCCCAAAATACTAAAGCTCGATTATTAGGTCTACGGTACCTAGCCTTATATACTCCACACCATGCCCTTGACTATCCAATTGGGATTATTTCCTAACCTGCGTTGTCACAATGGCATTCATAAACAGCTCTTCTTGGTTCGCTTTAGAAGCTATGCTGCTAGTGCTTTTAGTTTAGACAGAGTTATTAATGAAAGCTGGAACATGGGAAGCATGGTATTCAAGTAGCTGATCCTCAGAACTGGATTTTAGAGCTTGAGCTCAAATTTGGATAGAGTTGTTTGAGAACTTTACATTCCACATCGAGATCAAGTACTGTATTTATCTATCTACTGCTTTTTTTTTGTTTGGCATTTTTAAAGCTTCTACCTGTGAAGTACTCACAGAAGATGCAATTTATTTTCATCCCTATGAATTCATATGTCACATAGAACCTGTTCTGTTTCTCTATAGAACCTAGGAGGATTTGGGAGTAGGAATTACCTCAAAGCTATAGAACTTTATTGATGGGGTTTGTGTCACGCCCCGAGTTTTAAAAATCAGGTCTGATTTTTTTTTTTTTTTTTATAAATCAGAGTTCGCAAACTGGGCGTAACAGACCGCCACACGTATAGGAAATCCCCTATCCAAACGGACAGAGTCTCCCCTATACATGCACGGCTAGGCGAGTACGACGATCATCAATCAGAGAGCAATAAACATCTCAACTAAACAATAAACTAATCAACAGGAATAATCCAAGATAAAACATGCTAACATTAGTTTGAAACATCTAAATCAAATAGAAGCTGAAATACTATGAAATGATAATCAACTACTAATCATCGAGATCTCAATCACAGATATATCATCAGGGGGACAGCTCTATCGTGACGGCCTCACTCGAACGTCCCGACATCCCAGCACCCGACCGACCTGAAAAATGGTCACCCAGGGGGTGTGAGATACACTGTACATGTATCCCAGTGGGCACGACGAGCCGAGAAATAGCTAATCGTACCTACTGGATACTAGAATCTGCGGATAGTAATAATCGATGGGTAAAGCTGAAATAAACAGGTAGTGTCTACTGATAATCAATAATCAATGGCAAAAGCTGGAATAAGCAGATACTGTCTACTGACAATCAATAAGTCAATGGATAAGCTGAAATAAGCAGACAATGTCTACTGAAAATCAATAAGTGCTGATAACCATGATATAACTGTAATAATCCAGCATAAAGGAACTGCAGATAAGTAATACTGGAAATCATGATATAACTGAAATAATCAAGCATAACTGAGCAGCGATGGTACAAGGTAAATAGCTACAAATGACCGTGCAAGCTAAAAATGATGCGTCAAAAATAGAAACCTAAGTATCCAATCATATGCCATTATTGGTCTCACAGAACCTCAGGCAATACCACCGATCCGCACCCCATCCGCTGACAATAACTCGGCACTCACAGATACAATCGGGCTCACGGGTCCCATCTCTAGACCACTTTACCGATAAAGAACACTACGACGGTGGCCAAACCGTCAGTGTACGTGAAGTACAGCAGTGCGTGGCAATCATCATGCTATGCTCAAGCTCGCGGTCTAATGACCGGGTAGTCGGCAACAAGCCGAGATCCCAACAGGGAATCAACTATCTATATATATCGATCAAGGGTCTATCATGCATATCTGAATATAAGGGCAAATATCTCTAGATATAAATGCAGAATATAACCAATGGCAGGAATCAACAAGCATGATCAGACCATGAAAATCTACTGTACTCAGATATGAAACTGACAAGCATGTATACAGGATATGTCCAAGGAGATCAATGTCAATCATGTGGAGTATATGGCATATAGGCAAAATCATCAGGACTAAATCAAGAACAGGCAAAATCAATACGACTAAATCAAGAACAGGCAAAATCATCAGGACTAAATCAAGAACAGGCAAAATCATCAGGACTAAATCAAGAATAGGCAAAATCATCAGGACTAAATCAAGAACAGGTGTCCGACTGGACTAAAGCAACCAGAGGGCCGAAAAGATAAAGCCCGGACCGAAGATAACCCACCTGAATGTAGGCAGATCCTCGAACTCCCGCTCGGCTACTGGGAGGCTGGTGCTGAACAACTGGGCCCTGAATAAGAAGCTATAGTCAGTAATAAACTCACACATACCCATCCCGACGACACAACAGTAACGCGACGCTAAAACGGGATAATACAGCCGATTTACGGGACAAAATCCGATTCCCGATCACGAGAGCCCACGGGACTCTAACAAAATGTCTAGTGGGTGTGAAAACACTGTCTAAAGACAGCCGGCGTGTCCAATTTACATTTTAGTCCATAATAAATTTTAAATTGCGTAAATACACTATATTGATTATCTGTTTCGATCCGTTCTCGCAATCCGGGAATCCAAAAACAGCGCCGTAAGTTTCAGCGCGTTCGTTCCAACAAGACGAAGCCCGTGCTCACAAGTTTGGGCTGGCACGGGGCCCGAGGGCAAAGTTGGCCCATAAACTATCTTGGCTCTAATTGCAACTATGCTACAACTTGAGGTTTACTTGACCAACACAGGAAATAATTGGAGCATCATGTTCAGAAAGATGAATAGGGTTGAGGGCTCACCTCGGGTGCGTCGGAGGGTGGCCGGAGGAGTCGCCGGAGCAGCACCCGACTTGGTTCAATTCTCGGGTTGGCCAAGTTCAGATTTCCTCTTGGTCAACCTGCAACTAGGGGTGAGCACCAGTTAGCTTTGGGTCCCAGAAGGTGCTCGGTTCATGCCGGGTCAGGCGGCGGCGGCCGGAGGCGGCGGCGGCCGGGAATAAACCCAATTTTGATATTTCGGGTGCAAGATTGGAACCAAGCTACAAGGGCCACCCTGGCCCAAAACAAAATGCTGGGACACATGAGAGGGGTGTTTAGCTCCTACCTGTACAAGTGGCCGGAGCCCGGAGCGCCGGAGATGGCCGGAGGTCGAGGTTGGGTGTATCTCGGGTTCAACTGCAGAGGTTGTAAACCCGACGTTAAGAGGGCCATGCAAAGCCACCAACGACATTAATATGATCAAATGGGCCTACCTGGGTGGTTGTCCGGCGCCGGGGAGCGTCGGCGACGCGCGGCGGCCGAGCTCGGTGGAGCTTGATGACCGTTAATGGCGGATTCCGGCCGAGTGCCTCTGGGTCGTGCAACTTGGACCAGGAGCTTCCTCCCAACCCCACGAAGCTTGCTGCGGTGGTGGCCGACGACGGGGCCGAGCGGCGGCGCCGGGCGGCCAAGATCGGCCAAGAAGGAAAAGGGCTGCAGCTAGTGCACGCCCGTACTCCCTTGATTCTCAACCGATGATCCACCAACCTTGTGGGGATGCTACAGTCGGCGAGAGGAGGAGATCTACCGGTTCTGATCTTAAGCTTGGCGGCCGGATGAAGCCCGCGTACGAAATCCGGCGAAAACTAGGTTTCCGGCGGCTTGGTTGCCTCGGCCAGTTAACCGGAGCACCCGGGGCCTCGGGACTGCACGAGGATGACCCTTTGGATGTCAGTAGGCGACTGCATAGGTTCTTGGGGGAGTTTAAAGCGATAAGTTACATAAACTCACCTCGCCGAAAAGTTGAAGGAAGAAGGTCGCTCCCGCGGCGGCGCACGGCGGCGGCTGGGGCTGGGTCCACCTCAGCTCGGCTGCGGCTCCACGTGGGACTCCACAGGGAAGGACTTGATCGACTAGGTCCCTCCCGAGCACCCTCCTCTCCAAAACCCGAGATCAAGTTGGTTTTTTTTTCTAGATCCTTCTTCTCCGGCTACGGGTGGCGGCGGCCGGTGCGCGACCTCCTGTGGGTGCGGCAGAGGGAGAGGAGTTGTTGGAGCTTGCGGCTGGAGGTAGAGGCTACGGGGTTAGGGTTTAAGAGAAACCCTAACCCATACATGTATATATATAGTATAGGCACAATTGCTGTTTAGCCCCTCCAACTTCATTATTTCAAGCCCAGTCCTTCACAGCACACTCTTCTCACACTCAGGTCCCTCTCCAAGCAGTGGCACGCAAAACGGAGCATAAAATATAGGGTGTTTCGCGTAAAATACTGTATTTTTTACTATTTTTCACGCTTTTCGAGGCATTCTAGTCGTCAAATTGAAAAACGGACTTCGCCACGACGTCCGGCTCGACGAAACCTATCAGGTAGCGATTTTTGTTTTTCGAGAAAACTCCCGGATAAATTCTCGGTCCATAAATACTGTACCGAAATACAGTTTATCACGCTTTTCGAGACTCTAGGGTCGTCAAACGGAAATTTCGTCAGCGCCATTGCGTTCAGATCGACGAAACCGTTCAAATCGACTACCTGGATCGCTATGATCGGAGTCCAGACAGCGAATTGGCTAATGTTGGCACTAAGGGGATTTGAAAATAGGGTTTACTATTCATCCACTATTCACTTTAAGTCGCGGGTCCCGCCCGCTTCTCCACTGATTTCTGGAAGATCCGACCGTCAGATCTGGACTTGCTTAATATCATTTTCGATCGATTCGACGAGACGGTCGCACTGGTGATCTCGGATTTTCGAGATTAGGCTCGGGTTGAAAGGCGACATTTCAGTCTCGTAAACTGTGCAATTTACACAGTGGCAAAAGGGTCAACTGCGCTCTTGTGCCAAAATCAACTTGACATTTCCTTCTTTTCTTTTATTTATTTGCAATAAAATTTCAAGTTTTTACAGTTTGGTTGAAGAGTCATAGTTTCCATTCAAAACGAGCGACTGCCCACTTTGCTGTGCAGCACTGAGAAGTTTGGAGCATATCTAACCAAAGAGGTGCAGTTTTTTGTTTTTTGAGTTCTGGTTATTAAATGTTAAGAGCTTAATAACAGCAAACATAGGATTGGGCGATTAACAATGCTAGCCATGCATAAGCTTATCAATTTATGATATTTTCATGTTTATTCTTTGCACATAGTCTTTGTTTGCTTTCTTCTCTAAGCTCTGCTAATTGGCTTCTGCTTGCTCTCTTGTCATCCCTTTTGGAACTTTTGAAGGAATGTGTTAAAAGACGAGCTCTAAAGTCGGTCCAAAATAACCCATACTGCTCGGAGGCAGCTGCGAAGGATGCCATTGAGGCCGTATGGGATATCTGCTACAATGATACTTATCCCTTTGACAGAGCTCCTTGAAAAGGTACCAGCACTGGGAACATTTTTCATTTCCCAGCGAAAATCAAAGAAGTTGGTTAAGATACCTGGACTAAAATTCGATGTTCGCAATTAAAGATTCCTCATTTGTTTACTGTGTTTGATTTTTGTTTCACTCACATGATTAGATTATTCCGCGGCCAATTTTGTGTAATTTTTTTTTTTTTCTCGAGACTCTAGTTTCACAAGGGTGCAATTCGCTACACTTTTTTGAAGTCAATCTCTCTTTTGGAATAAGAGAGATTTTGTAGTAACAAACTGATATGCTATACTTGTTTTATTTGAATATTGCAATATTGTCAAATCAGAAAATTTAATTTCATACAATTGTAAGTTGTTGATTCATTAATGCCACAATCTGAGAATTAGAGTTTTCTAGTTAAAGTTTGTGCGTACTTTAATGATTGGAGGTCTTCAATTTTACTTCCTATTATCTGTCTTTTTCACCACTTTGCTGAGGGTCTAAAATTTCGTAAAGTTAGTTATCAAAAAGTTTAGTTGTTGTACTTAAGTGCTGTAAGTTTTATGTTTCTGCATACCTTTCTGTTAGTTTTTAGTTTTTTAACTTTTTATTGGCAAATGTTCGCTGTGGACAATGGAGATATAATTACTGATATACTTTTCTATTTGTTACTGCACATTAACATATTTTATATGGAATTTTTCTTTATCATGTATCTGTACTGACCGAAATATTAACACTTAGATCCCTGCTGCCATGGATTTTCTTCTGGCTGAGTTCCACAAAGTTTGCATATACACTGTCCCAAAGTACCTGCATCCACTAGTTGTAAGTTAATGAGACATTTACACCCTAATTCTAATTGCAATGTATTCATTTTTCTGATTTATATTGATCGTACTTTTTTCTTCTCTTAAATCTATTTGTGTCCTCATTCTCTAGGTACCTTTTCAGAAGTTTTCCCTAAATTGGAAAGTACATGCCTAATTATCTTCTTCTTTGTTTCTCATCTCCGTTGACTTCCTTAATAAGCAAGTAGTTTTTGTATTTGATCTAAAGGGATCAAAACCGAATTGATTTCTATAACACTTGTTTCACTTCTTAGCCTTTCTGCAAGTACTTCTGTCCTAACGTATCTTAGGGAACCACAAGTTTAATCCCTAGACAATTGGTGTGAGTATGTCACCTTTGTTCCTTTTATCTTAGTATGTCTGTTCAGTTTTAGTATGGGCATTTTCGTGCTTAAAACACTTTACTAGTGTGTATAGTTGAATCTTTTGGTCAAGGACATTTGGAAGGACACCTGATCTGTGTGTAGAATTATTATATTAGCCCTCAAGTACGATAGATGAGGCAGTGCATACATGTGATGATGCGTTGTAAGGTTGGCATTATTGGTAAGGTGTTTATCTCCACATTGATGCATCAATTATTAAATAAATTTGAACTGAACTAGGAACTCGATGTAGCCCTCATAGGTGGTGGGGCATCTGTAGAAAATATGCTTTAGGAGAGAGAAGAAAATAAACAAACAATGAGTGGTAAGAAAATGGTGATCAATCAATTCAAACTCCAAAAATTTTCATCTATCTGATAATCTTTTTACATGATGTTTTCTTCTTAATAGACTACTAATGCAGCCAAAATAACCAACCATAATAATCTTAGCAATTGCAAGTCATTTTTAGATTTGGCTCTATCTTAGCTACTGAAACAAAATGATAAATGACAAATTTATCTAAGACCAACTGACCATAATGACCTTATCAACTGTTTACTATTAAACATTTTGTATCCACCAAAAAAAAAAAAAAAAAAAAACTTAACTGAATCAATCACAGGAAAAAAAATATATATATTACCTGAATCAATAACAAAATCCAATAAATAAAACTAATCAAGTTCACTAACTTGACTTAAATCAAAACTTGAATAAAAGACTAAAGCTAATCCAATCCTAGCTTTCATCATTTACTCCTACTTGACCAGTCTCATCCTTGTTATCTCATGATGTCCATCCTCAAAATTGATTGCTGGTGCCTTCATGTTCTAATCGTGAATGCTTATATCTAAATGGCCCATGAACTGATTTTCACCCCCTCATGATGATTGTTGTTGCAGTCTAACCATAAGGTTCCACGCATCTGTCTAGGCAGTGATTATCTGGTCGTGTTGGTTACTTTGAGCTACCATTCGGTTCGTCATGGTTAAGGACTGAGGGTGTGTAAGTGTAGATTAATGAATCAACAACTTACAATTGTATGAAATTAAATTATCTGATTTGACAATATTGCAATATTCAAATAAAACGAAATTACCATTCAATTCTTTGGAAAAAATCAATGGCCATTACTTCATGGATTCACAGATGACTAACTGAGATACGTTCACTTGCACATAGCAGCAAGAAAACAAAGTTCTCGTTTCAAATTGTATCTTAAAATGAATAGAAAATGTAAAGTAAGAACAAGGTCAGGAGTTTCTTATTCCTGAAAACTACATTTTTGAAAACACAACTACTCTAAAACTTTTATTCATGCGCAATCAAGCTCCCTTAAACACATTTTTTCCATCTTGCACTTTTTATAAGGCAATCTCTCTTTTGGAATAAGAGAGATTTTGTAGTAACAAACTGATATGCTATACTTGCGATTGCCCACTGTAACTCCAAAAGCAAGAGAAGATGCAGAATCTACTGAGTTGAAAATTATTTATCATTCAGTTAAGATACTGCAAGGACTGGTAGGAAAAATTGAATAGGATTGGGATAAGGATTGGGTTGGACAAATGATAATCCACTCGAGTGTTTGGTGCTTCTAGGACAACACCTAGAATTGGATTATTTTATATAAATTCAAATTTAAAACTAAATTCAATTCAAAACTTAATTTTTAATTTGAATTGAGATATTTAGATTGAGATTCAAAATCTGTTTTTGAAATTACTAGTAAATATCTAAAATTGAAATTTGAATTCGGAAAGATTTAATTTTATTTGAATTGAAATTCAAAATTTGAATTTCTGAAAATAATTTGAATTAGAATTTGGATATGACTTTGAAATAAAATTTAAATTATGATTTCAAATATTGATTTCAAATTTTTAAATTTTAATTCAATATTCGAAATCAAGATTAAACCTAATTTGAATTTCAAATTTGAATTCAATATTTGAATTTGCATTTGCAATTTGAACTTAAAATCTGAATTTGAATTTAAAATTCAAATTCAAAATTTGAATTTGACTTTGAAATTTGATTCCAAAATTTGAATTTACATTAAAATTTTGAAACCAAAATTTGAATTTAAAATTTAAAATTTTAATCTAATTTTGGATTTTGAAAATGAATTCAAAATATAAATTTAAATTTGAAATTGGAATGTAAAATATAATTTTGAATTTAAATTCATAATTCAAATTAAAATTGTGCAATTAGAATTACTATTTAAATTCCAACCATAAAAAAAAAAAAAAAAATCTTCCAATTTAGTCCAATCTCGTCTAATTCTAAATGTTAGGTGCGATTTTTAGTTCCATCATTGGAGGGGATTAGTTTAATTCAGTTTGGTGATTACACCAAACATATAAAACTATAGATAAACTGAATTATCTTGAATTCAATTCTATCCGATCAATCCTGAATGTCGAATATGTCCTGAAGTAATTATTTATTTTTGCAAAAGAGCAAGCTATTGGGGTAATTTGTTTGTAGGCTTTCTAAAAAATTTAAATCTAATTGTCTGCATAGATAATTTTTAAAAAATATGAATGAATTGAAAAGCATTATTATTATTATTTTTTTTTTTTTTCGGACAAAACGGTACCTACTTCATTCATAAAGTGAAATGAATTAAATTACAAGTGAGGTATCCAGGGTCTAAAAAAAAAAGAAGAAAAAAACAAACAAGAGTAGAAAAATAAAAAACGAAACAAAATGTCAAAGAGAAGATAGAAAAACACACACACACACAAAGAAACATGAGCAGAAGAGACGGTTGTAAACAAATTAATCGAGACGAAGGGGCACAAAGTTCCTCCCATTGTTTGACGAACTGAATGAGCAAATCGACAACTCGGAGAGTATTTGAGTCAGAGCCCTTGAAAATTATGTTGTTTCTTAATGTCGAGATGACCCACCAGTTAGTTTCTAGGTAGATTAGCCTTCTTGAGACTAATTGAGTATCGTCTAAATACATCCATCTCTCCCAAAGGTTTGTGACATCTTCCACAAAATACACCTCGTGAACCCTCTCGCAAGACATCTCACTAAAATGAACTTGCTAAAAACACATTCACTGAAAAGATGGACAGTTTCAGTAGCTATACCACAGAGCACATAGGATCCGTCCCCCTCCCAGCCTTTCTAAAGCAGATTGTCGGTTGTGGCTGTCCTTTTCTTCAGCAAAACCTAAGTGAATTGAGAAAATCATTCCTTAAATACTCGAACATGCGCAGCACTGACCAGACCAGACGAACCACATCCCTTTAGTTACTTCCGCCATCTCCATCCACTGCTAGAGAAGCAGTCCATCACATTTAACTCTTTCTGGCTGACTACTTTCTGTATGTCTGGAATGTATGTTTGTAGCGTGACATCTCTGCTTAATATGTGTGACCAAAGATCTATAAGTTGCCCATTTCTCAGATTGTAGCTCATAGCTCGTAGCTCACACCAGTGTTGAAAACTTCTTCAAGTTTCTTAACACTCGTCCACCACTATGAAGTTGGAGTACCTTCCTTCTCTAAGAGGTTTTTTATAGCGATAATATAGCTCTCTAATGAGTTTCTTTCATTGTAAGCCTGTTTCTGCAAATAACATCCACCACTATTTGGTTAGGAGAGCATCATTCATTCTTTCCATATCTTTAACACCCAACCCCTCCCTCCTCCTTACTCCTGCACTCACTCTCTTAGGCGACCATATTAACTCCCTCATTTGTGTCTAAGCTTTCTTTCCAAAAAAAAAAAAGTCTCTTCTCCATGCCTTAATGTGTTTAATTACCCATTTTAGTATCTTAAAAATGAAGAAGAAGTGTAATGGTATATTGGAAAGGACAAAATTCACCAATGCCAGCCTTCTCCCTTGTGAAAGAAGTTTCGCCTGCCTGCCGCTAATTCTTTTAAGGACTTTGTCGATGATGCCGACCCAATCTACTTTTTTTTTAACGACCCATTCGCTAATGGCAATCTCAAATACTTTGTTCGAAATTTTCCTACATTTCATTTCAAAATGCTAGCGAGGATCAATGCTTTATTACTGTTGCCCCCCATATAGAACAATTCAGATTCTTTCTTATTAATTTTCAAGCTCGATGCCCATTTGAATAATGAAAGAATCAACTTGAGATTTCTCAAAAATTTCTTTTTTGCCACACAGAAGAAAAACGTTCTGCATTTGGAATAAGAGTCACCTGTTGTTTCGTAGTAGGGCCAACCCCCTTGATAAGATTATGTCTATAGGTCGAATCTGTCATTTTGGCGAGGCATTTTGCCACAAGAAAAAAAAGAAGGAAGAAGGGGTCTCCTTCCCTTACTTGCTTTGTTTTGATCCAATTAGTTACTTCCCCATTGACCAGCATAGCAATCTTAGCATTATGTATACATTACTCGATCCAGCCACACTATTTCTTATCAAAACCTCACCATATCATAATATTTCAAAGAAATGCCCAGCTAAGTTTGTCATTAGCCTTTTCAAAGTCAACCTTAACACCAACCACCCTTCCCTTAGCTTTGCATCCCCATCCTACTATTTCACTTGCCATCACGAAACCATCCGCAATGTGGATTGAGAAGGAGAGATGATTTCGTGCAATATTCCTTCCCGTCTATTAGCTAGGACCATGGATATAATCTTCTAGATCCTATCTAATAGGTAAATAGGTCAAAAATCATGAGCACTCATGGCCCCGTGCCTCTTTGGTATAAGAAAAATGAATGCATAATCAATAGGACTAGTGGATAACTATCCGTTGAATAGTTCTTGAAATGCATTTCAATTGTCCTCGTTTCTACGTCTCATAAGGAAGTCGTCTGGGCCTGGAGCCTTATCACCTCCTAACTAGAATGTAACTTTTTTCATCTCTTTCAAAGTAAGTAGGGAGGACAGTTGGTCTAAATTCGATATTCATTTCGTTTGAAATATCCCACTCCAATCCCTATGCAACCATATATCTGGCTTATTAGGGGTGAATAGTTCTTTTAAATTTGCACCAAAAATAAATTTTTTTTCTCCCTTCATTGTATATGTATATTTCCTTTTCTCCAACTACAATATTTTCGATCTTGCTTGACTAACTCTTACCATTGGCAATCGAATGATTTTTTCCCCCTTCTCTGAGACATTATTGCTTGGCCCTGGGTTTTCAGTGATTCTTCATCATAAAAAATTCTTAATGCTTACATTTTAGCTTTTTTCTTTTCACTGCCAAGTCCTGTGTTAAAACTTGCCGCTCATCCATTTTGTCAATCACCAATAACTCTATCGTAAGTCACTCCTTTGCTTGTATATTGTAGAAATTGTTCTTGCATGATTATCTTGCGATAGTGACGCACTTTAGCTGTAAAACTCGAGATCACGCTATCTTTACCCCTTACTTCCATCCACCACACTAGTAAATTTGTAAGAAAGTCTTCTCTTTTCAACCATATTTTCTCAAATCAGAACAATTTGCTTCTTGTCGCCCCCTATAGTAGAAAGGACAATGGGACAATAATTCGACGTGATTTTGGAAATCGCTGACACCTCCGTGAGCGGGAACGACCGGCCCTACTCTATCTGTAGTGTTCTCATACTTTGTGGCCGTGCGAATGCATACTGTTAGCTGACCGACACATTTGGAGATGGTTGGGTCAAGCAGAATTCATTTCACGCGAAATTGACACGAAAACAGACTTGAAGTGGTGAGACTACTAGAAACCCGAGTTTCCAAGAATTCGGGCACCTGAATCCTTGTTTCGGATGCCCGAATTTGCAATTTGGATGGTTCGGATTCTTAAAGTCCAAGGAGCTGAATTCGGGATATTGAGATGGTGATCCGGACACATGATTTTGGGCGCCCGAATGTGGAATCGGGCGCCAAAAAATATCTTAGAGGGGCATGGATCCGGATTGCGTTGGGCGTTGATCCGCATGGCCATTTTACTCTGAACCATTTTCCTATAAATGGGGACTCGGGGAAGGATTTTTAGTGCTTTTTCCCAGCTTCTTTTGAGCCTTGACCCTCTGCAAATCCCCCTCAATCCTTTTCTGGAGCTATTGGAGGAAAAGCCAGCTGCAGCAGAAGCTTCACCAACGAGGAGCTTGAGTAGCTTGGGAGCCCGTTTTGTGGTTTCTTTGACTTCGGACCCTATGGGAGTTGATCGCGCACGCTGTAGGTGGGCAATCGAGCGGGGTTGTGGAGCGTCCTTCTTCTTCTTCTCTATATGAAGTTTTTGAGGCAGGTTTGGGTTTGGATTTTTGGATGTTTTGGTTAAGGTTTTCTCGAGTTTTTTTTTTTTTTTTTTTTTTTTTTTTTTGAGCTCCTCCACCCATGGCTTGAACAGAGCCCTCATGTCCACTTCTTTTCTTTTGGGGTCTCCATCCTGTGAAGCTTGGGTGGTGTGGCGTTGAGCTTGAAGCTAGCCTTTGGAGGTGAAGTGGCGGAGGAGCAGCATTGGACCACTTCCACTGTACAAGTGTTTTTGGGAGCTCCAGCTTGCTACAGACGAGAGATCGTGCGACATCGATTAGCTTATTAGGTGGGTTTGATTTCACCAAAATGGACGAACTCTTTATTATTTTTATTTTATTTTGATGTCCAGTATGCTAAAATAATATTATAATTTTTGAGTAAAATCTGATAATGTCTGAAAATTAGTATAAATTATATTTGGACTCCTGGGCATTTTTGGTATAAAATAGAGAGTAAATGATATTAAAAAAATAATTTAAATAATATTTTAACATCCGTGCCTGGTCATATTTATGAACCCAAAAGAGAGGTAAACTAAAATAATAAAGAATAATATAACAGTGTACAATAAAAATTTACAATCCAAGTTGCTACATCTATCTCACCAAAATAAATAACACTGGTAGGGATCTATCTTACGACTCCCTCATCTCGATCCGTGAAGCTAGCTGGAGTAGGAACGGAAGGGAAAGCTTCTGTAAAAATTGTCACCAATAGAGGGTGTGAGAATTACGTCAATCAGTAGTTCTCAGTGGGTAACCCGTCTCCAAGCCCAACGGTCTGCCCACTAAATCTACTAAGACATAAGATAACAGAACTACTGTAATAAAAAATGGATAAGCTGGAAAGAAATTTACAACTATCATCTATCATGCTCAATCGGTGAAACAGATGATAATATGCAATCACTCTAACTCGAGATGTCCAATCGACCCAATTATAATTACTGCAACATAGGGTCCAGTCAAGCCTGCGCTCTCCTACCACCACCTCCACTCTCTAGGCAGGATTTACGTAGGGCGTCCCAACGGACTAATATAACTATCGCACGAAACTGCCTTAGCAGATCCAATCATCGCATTCGGAACGACATCTCAAAAGTAGCGACCCCACTGAGGAAAAACAGCGTGGAATGAAGTATCACAACTGTAGCACATGAAGACTATAACCCAAATCCACGATCCACCAGATCGGAAGACTCACAAACCCAATCAACAACCACACCGGTCGGAGAACACTCGACGGCCCTGAATCACTAGCTCGCCAACTCGGCAACTAGTAACAACAAAAGGTTCAAAAATTCCGGGAGGCTGGCGCCTACAACCCCAATCAAACAAGAATAAGTTCCAGACACAGCCTCCCGTAGCTCTTGATCCAAATATGGAAACAACCTTAGAACCCAGATCACTCGTACTATCTTCGATGAGGAAGTTTATATGAAAAGATGATATTTATTTCTAAAAACTATTTTCACTCGAACCTTCTCAGGATGAGGACAAAAAGTAGCTTATTTTTAGAAAACCATCTTGATTTGAGAAAATTTATTTTAATCGATTTTAGTTCTTAAGATTGTGTTTGTTTTGGGGTTAGGATGGGGGATAAGGGGATATTCCCTTATCCCTCCAAACGCACAAGGAATAACAAGAATATCTTATTCTGATATTTCTGGTATAATAAGAATTATTATTCCAACATCAATTATTCACTATATTTTATTTTCCTATTCTACCCTTAGCACACTACCCGAGGCACACCATATTATCCATTATTGGGTACCCACAAAATTAGAGCAAATAAAATATAAAATTAAATATTATTTTAATAAAATATAATTTGATTTTGATTTTGATTTTAATTTTATCTTATTTTTTATAAAGCTTTAATCTATTAATTAAAATAAAGAAATTAAAATTTAACAAATACAAAATTAGAGCAAATAAAATATAAAATTAAATATTATTTTAATAAAATATAATTTGATTTTGATTTTGCTTTTGATTTTGATTTTATCTTATTTTTTGTCAAGCTTTAATCTATTAATTAAAATAAAGAAATTAGAATTTAACAAGTTTTATCACATAATAAAGCTTGAGGGCAAAAAGATCATTTAACTCAATTAAACCTCTTTATTACTCTTATTCCCCATTCTCATACCAAACACAAAATTTTTTATTCCTGAAATCATCCCAAACATTTTTTTACACTAATTTCGTACTTTTTAGTTATCTCTACTTTTTTACATTAATTTCGTACTTTATACTTATCTCTAGTATAACTAGAATAGCTTTATCCCGTTACCAAATGCACCATAAGAAAATCAGTTAAAAAAAATTTTTATTTTCCAAACCCGCTAATGCCTTCCACTTAATTAAACAAGAACAAATTTCGAAATCCGGAAAGAAAATATTAGTTTACTAAAATCATGTGTGTCAAAAAAAAAAATATCCTGAATTCAAAATCCTACTATCACAAACTCAACACCGCCACGAACTCAGCGGCAACAAATTGTCGATAGCATGACACAAACATTTTATTTTGGTTTCGCATATTATATAGATAGTATGACATAGATCATTTTTTTATAAGTAAAAATGCATATAACTTATCTCCACTATTATTCATTTTGATTTGATTATCTAATTTTTAAATTTTTGATTTTGCTATCTAATTTTTTAATTTAATTGATTTGATCAAATTATTAACTTTTCGAAGAAGAAAATTAATATAAAATTAATTAATATGTTTATCTCATGGATTTAATTAAATAATTCATATATTCATATAACTATAAATTTATTAAAACAAGTAATTATTTTAAATTTTATATTAAAAAATTCATCAAATATTTTAAATTAAATAAATTAAAAAATTTGATATTTAAATTAAAATTTTTAAAAAATAAATAGTCGAATTTAACTTGATCTATATTTCAGATTCCTTTTTTATGATTCCTCATGATACCTTAGAAGAAGCCAATTAACTTTGTTATTAATTTTTGTACATACATGTGTGATCTAATTTCTTCTCATTTTTCCTCATAAAATAAGAGAGAGAGAGAGAGAGAGAGGGAGAGGAATTATGTAAAAAAGTAACACTAAAATTCCCTTATTTAGAAATCCAAAGAATACAATAATTGATGTGAATGACAAAGAATGTTGTAAAAATAACTTCTCTGCCCCAATTAAGTATAATATCTAATATTCCCTGAACCCCTGAACATTAATTAAGTACAAAACTGTGCATATGATTATTATCTCCGTCCTCTGTATTTAGATCGTGACTTCTCCACTATTTCCGGCATGTCCGTGTTCGCCAAAGAAGACATTGCTTTAGCAATCTTCACTTTCTTTACTAAAAGCCACCATGTCTTGTCTACCTTCTCCTCCACCTGCATCTTCGCCCTCAGCTGGCTGTAATATGAAATACATTATATGGGATTAAGTTAGCTGCTGATCAAAGCCCCCATGTAATATGAAGAAGAAGAAGAAGAAGAAGAAGAAGAAGAAGAAGATTGGAGAGGCATACTTGCAAAGTGGGACCTTGCAGGACTGGTCTGATCGGTCGCAGACGGCGGCGTGCAGGCGGAGGAGCTGCCACATGCGCTTGCAGTGCAGGCATCCCCCCGGGGCGAGCTTCCTGGCGCAGGGGGCGAAGTGGCGCATGAGGCGCTGCAGCCCCTCGCAGGTAGCGAACCGGGTGCAGGGTCCCTTGCTCGTCCGGCCGGCACGGTCGCAGCCCTCGGTGAAGATGTGCTGCAGGCAGTCCATCGCCTCGCTCAGCTGCTGGTACGCCTCCTGCGCCGCGCGGTCCCTCTTCCACTTCTTATTCCTCTGCACCCACAGCAGGCAGCACACACATGTTAATTGTTGCAACTTCATTCAGTTCTATTCTATACTACACGCGTACAATTACTAAATTAAAAAGAAAAGGCGGCGACGAAGAGAAATCAATCGAACCAGTTCGGCATCCTGGAGGAGCTGGAGGACCTCGAGCTCGAGGGCGGGGTCGTGGCGGCGGACGAAGCGCCAGCCGTCGGAGCTCTGAACGGCGGCGAAGTCCTTGGCGGCGAGGCGCATGCAGCGCTGGTAGAGGCGCGGGGCGTCGCACAGCTTGGCGATCTTGAGCGCGTCGCACACCCGCTCCGGCGTCAGCCGCGCCGCCACCCCGGCCTCGCTCCCGCTCTTCAGCCACCCCACCCGGTACTTGTGCGCCAGCGCCAGCAGCTGCACCCCGTGCCGCTCCATCGCCTCCTCCCCCTCCCTCGTCCTCACCCACCCCGACCTGCATACATATATATATATACAATACATGATCATTCTTGAATTTGGTCATAGTTGCATTCATTTTTTACAGGATCCGACGAGATCAGATGTGAATTCAATCATATTATATAATATATATATATATATATATATATATATATATTATATATATATATATATTATATACCTGGAGGAGTAGAGGAACTGGATGAAGGTGAGTACGGCGTCGGAGGGCACGCCCAGTATCTGGATCGCCCTCCCCGGCCTCTCCAGCATCCGCTCCAACACCGGCGACGCCGAAGCCTTTTTATCAACACCAAAAAAAAAAAAAAAAAAAAAAAAAAAAAAAAAAAAAAAAAAAATTCCGAATCAAAATAGATCCAGATATATATAAATATAAATATATATAAAAAATCAAGAAAATTTGCTTACGAGGACGCCAGAATGCGCGGGGATGCTCTGCCCGTCGGATGTCACGATCTGGACGTCGCACGGCGGCACGGAGTAGTCGTTGCCGCCTGCCTCGTGCCATCGCCGATATCCGTTAGATTCACCGCTAATTCTCGCCATTCCTTTTAACCTCTCTCTCTATATTCAATTTTCCCACTACTCCTCGATCTTTAATCAAAATTCACTCTTCTTTACGACAACAAATTGACAAGAATTTTTTTTTGGGAAAAAAGAGAAAAAGAAAATTAGCTTGTCTCCTGCTCTACGCATGCACAGGCCAAAGAAAAACGAAGAAGAGAAGGTTCTTTTTATAATATGGAAGAGGTTTCCAATCCCAAATTCCCAATTACCCATATAGAAAATTTTATTTAATGTTATATTTAGAATATGATGTGTCGGATTAAGTTGTCTCGTCAGCAACAGCTAAGAGCTCACTTTTAGGAATTGAATAGTGTCTCGTGCTTATTATTATTATTATTATTATTATTATTATTTTGTGATCGGTTGCACGCCACGTGGCAGATCAAACGGTGGTCGGCGTTAATTTGTTATTGCTAATTTAATAAAGTTAGTTAAATCTTAATATTCGATACGACAGTTGGAACCTACAAAGAGACAACATTTTACCTTGTCTTTTCTTTTTTTTTTCTTTTTTCTTTTTTAAATGGAAGGTTACACAATTAAATTCAGTTAAAATTATAAAATAATTAAAATTTAAATTTGAAACATGGAACGCTAAATCATTAACTTTTTCAATTTACGTCGTAATAATTTTATCCAAAATAGTTAAAGGGCAGTTTATACTTTTGGGCGTATTCCCTTTGGCATGGAACTTCAAAACTAAAAAATATCCATGTTTTTAGCTTTTTAATTTTAATGATATAGTAATTATATATAGAAAGCCCTATATATTTTTGTGAAAATTTATCATAAATGTATGATATATATATATTTTTTAAATTTTTTTTTGTATAAAATATTAAATTAATTTATATTCTGTACTTTACTAAAAATTGGGCAAATCCAACGATAGTTAATGTTAATTTCTTAATTTTGCAATTAAATATTAATGGATATTATCAACCCATGTTGTGGTGATCTCGTCCAAAAAAAGAAAAGAAAAGAAAAAAAAATATAATTTTTTTAATTTCAATTCTTTAGTCCAAATATTCAAAAAGACCATTCAATTACTTGGTGGGTTCGTGTTACATTTTGCTTCCTCAAACAAGCTAGCCATATGTTCTTTGCTTCATTCTCTGGTGCTTTTGACCATATATATATATATATATATATATATATATATATATATATATATATATATAAATTAAATAATTAATTTCTTATGTTGGGCCCAAATGTCCAGTGATGACTTTTATGATAAGCACTTATTTGGTTGCATCTTCGTATTTCTTCTGCATAATTAAATTAAGGGACCATGCCCATGTTTTTGTTTTTGTGTGTGTGTGTGTGTGTGTCCTTAGTAAGCAATTTGTGTATTGAAAATTATGTGAAATAATTTGTGTGCGAGGGACAATCGGGCGCGCGTGGGATTGCATAAGAAAATCGTGAGGCCACGTCGTGGTTGTGTGTTCGCTATCTCAGCGGACCCCCACTGAAATTAAAAACAACAACAAAAGATCAGATCCCTTCAACTATTGGTAAAAATTTGTGGAGTCCGATTATTAGACTATCGATAGTACCAAGTATTTGATGCTATCAAGTTTTTTACCATTAGATCAACTCCTTTAATTATGTTCATCCGTTAGATTTTATTATTTTTTCAACCACCTATTAAACCCAAGGGGTCCATTATCATCTCAACCATATATCTTTTAACTCAACGGTTAAAAACTTAATAACAACAACTTTATACTATTAATAGTATTCCCGCCTAACTATATATATATAGAGTTCGGCTACTATACTATCTACAGTACCAAGCATTTGGTGCTATCAAGTTTTCTATTCTTAGATCAAGCCCTTTAATTATTTTTATCCGTTAGTTTTTACTATTTTTCCAACCACCCATTAAATCCAAGGGGCTCATAATCATCTCAACCACACATCTTTTAATTCAACGGTTAAAAACTTAATAGCACCAATAACTTGGTACTATTAATAGTATTACAGCCTCTATATATATATATAGTATAGTGTTACTATACTCTTATGAGTATAAATCTCTTTGTACTTATAACTTTTTCGCAATTGGATGAAAGAATGTGCGGTTATTGATGAAATAGTGTAAATCCTAAGAACTATTATAATTCTAACCGCATATTCTTTCGTCTAAGGAATAAAAATTTGTGAGTACGAAAAAATTTTACTCATAAGAGTATAGTAGCCAGATTTTATATATATATATCCGGCTATATATTATATAAACACCAAGCAACTGTGCTTGTAAGTTTTCTACCGTTAGATCTAGTCTTTTGATTAATTCTACCCCTTAGATCATACTATTCTACCAACCACCCACTAAGTCCAAGGGTCTCATCATTATCCTAACCTCACATTCCTACATCCAACGATAAAAAACTCACAAGCACAAATAACTTGGTACTTTTATAAGCATAGGAGCTCAATTTTATATATATATATATATATATATATATATATATATATATATATATATATATATATATATATATATATGCTATTCTGAAATAATTCTTCATTTTTTTTTTTTTGCTATAAATAAAAATTAGAGTTATTAAATTTTATAAAATTAGTAATAAATTTGATAAAATTTTTAAGTTTTTAGATTAAAAATATATAATTTTAAAAATTTAGAAGTTGAACAACTCTCAATCCAAAAGAAAATATTTGAGGGGGCTTATTTTAGATTACCCTATAGTTGAGGAGGTCTCTATACATTTTTGGAAAAACCTTAGCTCCTATTCATTCAAGATGCCAATTAAGTAGTAACTAGTTTGGTAACCAGCGCGGTACCACGGTAAAAATTATTTTATCGATAAAATAAAAAAATATAAAATTTTTATATATAATATTAAATTAAGTTTTTTTTTAAAAATACAATGGATGATTCGGAGTCAAATAAGATCAAATAAATAAATAAATAAATAAACAAAGAGAGGGGGGAATAAAGTAATCAACGACCTCGCAATAATCGAGTTCGCAATAATCGAGTTCTCGAAAAGGGCTTCCATTAAAAAAAATAAATAATAATAATAAAATAATTCTAATCTCTGATTAAGAGCTTGGGACAAAAAAAAAATCATTGGATTCCTCTCCTTGAGGCTCCAAAAATTTTATATATTTTTAAAGAAAATCATAATATATCGTATCCCTTCGATTTCTTAAATTTATAATTTACGTGTAGAATAAAGAAAGAAACTATATTTTTTTTTGATATTTTAAATTTATAATCTATGCATAGGATAAAAAAATATTCCACGATTCTTAGATTTTTCAAAATAAAATATTTAACATGTATTTCTCTCGGAAAAAATAAAAATAAATCAATGCATGAATTAGTTAACTACAAAATATGACTATCAATTTTGTTATTTAATTTTAATTAAAATAAAAAATGAAAGAACATGAGTTTCAAATTTTAAGATTTTGTAAGCAAATAAAAACGTTTAGATGAATGCATGAATTAATTAACTAAAAAAATATGATTATTAATTTTACTCTTTAATTTTCATTAAAATAAAAAATAAAAAGACATAAATTTAAAATTTTAATATTTAGTAAGAAAATAAAAAGATTTAAATCAATATATGAATTAATTAACTATTAATTTTTTATTTAATTTTAATTAAAATAAAAATAAAAAATATGAATTTTAAATTTTAATTAAAAAATAAGATTAATGAGGGTGAAAAAATATTATTAAGTGACAAAAAAATATTAAGAATTTATATATTTATATAGATTGTAATTTGATTGGGCAGAGCCAATACCAATTGTCTTTAGGATCCAATTTTTTAATAATGGAAATAGGAAATGGCAAAAATAAATAAATAAATAATAAGACCAGTTATCCCTGTCTCTCACCTAATGCATCGCTGTTTGGATTAAAGGGCAATTCTCTACCTACCCTCTCACGAACCTAAAGCAAAATAAATAAATAAACGAATAATTTATTTTTTTTTTGTTACTTTTTGTTTTTTTATTTTTAAAATTCTCTGCTCTTACATAGATTTTTTTTCAAACTTTATTGCCATGTAAGTCAAAAAAAAGAAAGAAAAAAAAAAGGGTAAGGGTCAATTTGCATAAAAAATTATATTAATTTTGTGTTTCGGTAAATACGGATAATATTTCGTATTTTTACAAATTCGATTCAAAATTTTTAAAAATTAATCAAAATACTTTTATTTTTTTCTCTCATTTTTTGTCGGTTTTTTTTTTTTTCTTTGCTCGAGATACGTCATCCTCCTCTTCTCTTTTTCGAACTTGCTGTCTCGATCCCATACCCACGCAACATAAGCTGCTGCCGCCATGGACCTCGTCGGAGCGTCGCCCCTCGATGTCGCGCCCACTTCGCCATACCCACGGCCACGGCCACGCCCACAAGTATGTGATAGGCATAATGTTGCGGGCATGGGCGTGGGCGCGAGCACGGGCACGGCGGGAGTGGGTGCGGCTTCGATAGGTGGCACTCCGACGGGATTCATAGCGGCGCTGAAGAAAAAAAATATATAGGGTAAAAAAAAAAAAAAAAAAAAAAATTGTATTGTTGCTACAATAAAAAATGTCAAGAATCAGGAAAAAAAAAAAAGAGATGAAATTATACTGTTAAAATGAAATTGTATTATTTCAAAAAAAAATACTATTTTAGACAAAAGTTGTACTTTTCGATACAAAAAATTATACCTTTTTGATATGAGAATTACATTCTTTATGTCATGCCTCGGAATGAAAAAGTGCTCTGAATTTTTATTATTATTATTTTTCAAATTAAAATTTTAAAAGTGATTCTCAGAATGTGAGCAGATCCGCCGCGTGCATAAAAATTTTTCGATCCAAATAGATAGAGTCGCCTGTATACGTACAGCTAAAAAAAATACATAATACAATAAGAGTTTCTAATTATCCAACATTTATAATATTTAAAACAATAATCTAAATCAACAAGACTCTAAATAATCCAACATCCACAAATAAACTAAGACACTATAATCAAATCACTAACTAGCATGATAAATAAGTCATGAATTAGTAATAAGTAAATCTGAAATAGGAATCATATGGATAACGACCAGCTATCTAGCTAGCAATGGGGGATGGTTCTATCGCATGATACTCACATCAATGCCCGCACAACTCACTGCCCGACGGACTTGAAAATGGTGTCAACAAGAGGGCATGAGATACAACTGAATGTATCCCAATGGGTATAACTAGTTGGGGATCAGCAAATTATACCTACTGGTATACAATAATCGAAAGGTAGGTAAAGGCATAATCAGTAAGCATGCATAATAGACTGATATGATAGTAGGTATGATTAGGTAAGTGATGCCGACAAGTAATAAGGTAAGCAGTAAACTGATAGCGAAATAATTGTAAGGCAGATAAGAGAAACAGTAAAGCAAATAAACGCGTCAAATGTACTGATACTCAAATCAACCCAATTGGGTGCCACTGTTGGTCCATAGGACCTCAGGCTAATGTATGATTAGAACTGACATATACCCCACACCTGCAAGAATAGTCAGAGAATAGGGGCTCAATATCACCTAAAACCTGCAAGTACAGCTAGAGAATGGGGCTCACGGGTCGATCAGACCACTCTGCCGGTAAAGAACACCATAACGGGGACCAATCCGTTGGTGTACGTGAAATGAGCAGCTGGTGTATGGCGATCACAATGCGATGCTCAATGCTCGTGGTCAAAAGACCGGAATATGGCGAGTAGCCGGAAACTCCCAAACTGGATCATAAGTCATCGATAGTGCCAGATAATACCATAATGAAGCAGTAACCTTCTACTCTATCATGCCTAATAATCAAGAGATAATAATATGTGCAGCAAATCATCAGTAGGAGTTATATCAAGTAACAGACTAATAATGTCATCAACAGGATAATGTCATAAGAATCGTATAGCGCAGAGATTAATCAAGGTGTTGTAGTGGCAATGAATGAAAGAAGGGCTAGGAAAGGTCATAAAGGGTCTAATCGAGTACGGTACCCAGTGAGGTTGTACTATGCTAATGTTCGGATCGAAATACCCACCTCAATGCAGGCGATCCAGGAGTCCGCTGCTTAACTCTCGCGGAGGCTCCTAATGGCTCGGCCCTAAATCAAGTCATCTGTCAGTCACAGTCTTATACAAACCCAACCCACCGACTCACATAGTGGCTAAGTGCTAAACCACGGACTTATGTCTAAGTTTCGGGATTTGCCAAAATTTTTGAAAATTCGCCGAACGACCACTAATGGTTCGAATAGTGTGTAGCCGTCCGGGTAGCAACATATAATATCGTGTCATTATGAAATCTAACAGTGCCATAAATATCGAAATATCATTCGGAATCGCCGATTTCGACTCCGGAAGGCACCAACGTGAACCAGAGATCTCTGGGTCAACTAGGACAGCGTTGGGACCAGCCAAGGACACTTGGTGATCGTTAATGTTTAGCTAAATTGCTCGGGATGCGAATCCTGCACCAAAACAACGATAAACCAACGATTTTGCCGATTTACGACTCGTAAAGCTATTTTAATCCCACGAAAGCCATCGGATCTTGAACGATCAGTCCAAAGATCACGTGCACGCTATTCGAGGCAGCCCACGTGACTACAATTGTATCTAGATCCCAAATATTACTTAAAATTGCATAATAACCCTAGAAAATAGAGTTTTAGGGTCCTTACCCTAATCCGAGGGCTTTCCAACTAAACCAACAATGCTACGAGATGGGCCTCGACTCGCTAAGACCTGTGCTCATTGTCCGGGGTGTGCTTGGAGTCTAGATAACATGTTGGGTCAACCTAAACCAACATTAAGATTCGACTAATCAAGATCTTCACATACTGTCTATGTTAGGCTCATTAAAGGTGAGGATCATGCTCAGAGGAGTCCAGAGGTTCAGAAGCTCGCATACCTGAAGTCTCGAAGTCACCGGAGTGGTCGCCGGAGCAACCTCGACCAAAAATCAAAGAGCTAGGGCTTGGGCTTGGGAACTCTTGCAAGGCTCGGGTTTGAGGGGTTAGGTGCACATGCAGTAACAAGAGGGAGTCGAGGGAAGTGTCAGGAACCTACCTAAGTATGATGCCAGTGGCCTAGTGCGGTGGCTGCCTGGAGGGGAGGTTGTGGCCAAGCTAGGGCTTGGCTCAGCCGAGCTCGGGATCCAATGACTTAGGAGCCCAAGCAAGGGCACCAGGAGAGGTTCCGACGAGGGGAGGTCGCCGGGTTGCGCTACTGGCAGCAGAAAGCGGCGGTGGCGACGCACGGTGGAGCTCAGCCAAACTCTAGGTGCAGGAACTAGGGTTGGCTTTTCTGGCATTTTGGCTGGTCGAGGGTGCTCAGGAAGCGACGGGGAGACTTCCAGGGTCAAGCAGAAGCCCACCAAACTCTTCGAAGTTGACCCGAGGCATCAGAGGCGGCGCTGGAATAGATTTGGCCTACTTAGGTTTTCAGGGCAAGGATCTTGCACCCAGCGACTTTGCAGGCTTATCCAGCGTTGGGGGTGCACCAAGGGGGTCTCCAAGTGATGAGGAAGCAGGCGGGAGTGGTCTGGTTGCAACCCCAAGTGGTTTGATAGCCTTAGCTTCCTCCCAAACCGAGATAAAGAAAAATCGATTGTACGTGAAGGCGTTCTCAAATTGGGAAGGACCATTTCGGATCAGCGGATAGTGAAAAGAAACTCCCACTACTTGGAAACTTTGGAAGGATCGAAAAACTATAAGCCGATCAACGGGAAGTATCTGAAATATTATTATACATTGGTTTGGGGAGGTGTGGAGTAGAAGAAAAACTTTACATTTGATGAATCGATACGTATGCAACTTGAAAAAGAGCAAATACAAAAGTGTTTCAGAAAAGAAAAAGTCGTGGTCGGAACACTCGGTTGGGGGTCGAAATACATGGCCACCATCAAGCTGGGAGCGACAAGAAAAGATCCAAAGCTGCAGGATCAAATACTACCTTCTGAAAATTGGGACACCCGACCACCACTAGAGCCGACAGGAATGGGAGAGAGAGAATACAAAGTAACAATTAGCTCCCCAAATACCTGCATCCAACGGGAGAAGATCATGCGGTTCCTTCTCGAGAAGAAGGCACCTGATCGCGTGGAGAAGCCGGTCGAAGCATGGTAAGGCGCCTTCCCGGTGGAAACCGGACGTTCGAACGGCTTGAACTCCTCCAACTCCAAGAGATAGAGTGTCATGCCCAGGCGTCGAAACTGCGACCCGGGCTCGCCAACAGATCCGCCGCCCATACGGGAAGTCTCGTATAGACGAAGCGACTAACCTGCAAAAGATCAGCTACACTATACAGATATCAGAGCTGAAATAAAAAAAAATATACAAATCCTCAAATAGTACATGCCAGGTCCTCACAAAACATAAGTCACTCCAAAACTAAAGCTCTCAAAAGTAAAATATACATGATACATCCGCGAAAACGACCGCTGCAAGTTCAAGATCGTGGGTAGGATAGTTTCGCTCATAATCCTTGAGTTGTCTTGACGCATAAGCTATAACTCTCCCCTGCTGCATCAGTACACTACCCAGACCGTTCCGCGATGCATCACAATAAACCTCGAAATCCTCACCCGGTTTCGGTAGTGCAAGCACGGGTGCCCGTGTCAGCCTGCCCTTGAGTTCCTCGAAGCTCTCCTGGCATTAAAGCGTCCAAACAAACCTCTCCCCCTTCCGGGTTAAACGATTCAAAGGAGTGGCAATTTTGGAAAAACCTTCTACGAAGCGTCTATAATACCCAGCCAAACCCAAGCAACTATGGATTTTCGTTATTGTAGTCGGTCGGGGCCAGCCGGTTACTGATTCCACCTTCTTAGGGTCCACCGCAATTCCTGTCGCTGAAATTATGTGTCCCAAAAAGCTTCTCCATAGAGTCAACCCACTTTTCCACGACCCACGGATCGGTCGTCTCCCCCTCAAAGACTGGCGGGTCGTATTTACGGAATTCCGCCAAATTTTCTCTCACCCTTTCTCGCTCAGTCTGCTGGGTAGTATCTCCTCCTGCGGCGACCGCGGCCACAACAGGGGAAGGTGTTGTCACGGTATCCCTTACAGGGTCCCCGGTAGCAGCTCCCTGCGTAGGTCCAGGAGCTACTAGCGATGGAACTGCTGAGGGTACCGTTGCCTGAGCCTGCGGTACCCCGGCTGTTGTGGTCTGAGATGGGGCGGCCATAGTTTCGCTCCCCGCCACCAGTGGTTCCGCAGTAGATGCAGCCGGTCTGGTTGGAGGAGCCTGTGTGACCGTCGCCGGCATAGCTGGTTGCTGCGTCAATCGGTGTACTCGTTTCGTGAGTGCCAACAGCTGCCCAGCCATATCCCGTAATTGTTGTCGAAGAAGCCGATTCTCCGCAACTGTTGATGTCGTCCCATCAGCTCCTGCGTCATCAGTTGACGACCTAGTCCGGGCCATTATCTGAGCATACATAGCAACCAAGTCAAGCCTAGACTTAATAGATTTAATAACCATGTCATACGATCAAGCAGGGATCCCCCCCCCCCCCCCCCCGACACTCGCACTCATACGCACCTAAGCCTTTGGTTATTTCATAGGTTAGCCGCATGTGATATTTCATTCAGTGGATGTTGGACAATAACTACCGTGGTTAAAGTTGTTTTGCTCTGATACCATCTTAATCTGTCACGCCCCGGGGGTTTATTGAAGCGAAAAATAATGTAATGATTATTATATTTTTTTTTTTAAGGGATACTCGCCGGTCACGTGCACAGACCCGCCACATACGCTAGCGTTCTCGGTTTTACTAACAAAGTCACCCTTGCGTATGCACGGCGTAAAAAACCCACAACTATACTTTAACCACGCAAGCCAGCCAAGGATAAAGAATAAAAGAAAACCATTAAACAACCACATTAACCAAAACGGCAACGTAAGTTTGAAAGGATAAAACCACGGGTTTGTAAAACGGTGTCCACACGACACCTGATTTTTAAATCATTTTTGCAATCCCTTGTTATTTTGAAAACGGTCGTACAGAAAGCCTAACTGAGAACATAAAGGAAACCGGTCAACCACAGAGTAATAAGTCTATCCCAACATCCACATCATCCACAATAAATAGAATCACATGCACAAAGTCTAACCAACCGAAATAATCAAATAAGTTTTTGAAATAAGTTACCAGCCAGAATAAGGCTAAATCCCTCTAGTCGCAGCCTCACCGCCGTCCCAGATCCCACCCCTGATCGAACCTGTCACAGTGTGGGAAGTCTGTGACACGAAGAGTAAAGATAAAACACAACTACAAGTACGATGCTAAAAGGTGCAGATAATAAATCAAACCGTAAAACCAAAGCATCCACAACCCGATCATGCAATCAATCGTACCTCCCCTGAGAAACTGAACTGAGCACCTGCCGTGACAGTCCGAGGACCTCAGGCAAAAGAAAATCGTCCCGCTCTCACCTTGGTGCATTTTAACCCCCCATTGCACAAGTGCAGCACCGCAAATAGCCGCAAGGGGCCCCACTAACGTCACCTCGTGGGGTTCACGGTTCATCAGACCACCTATCCGGAAAAGTACACCGACACGGTGACCAAACCGCTTGTGTGCGTACAAGCGCCATGAGCATAATAACAATAATAAAACGTGTGTCATAGACTCCTACGACACTCGGTCGCTCCAAATAGTTGAAGTACCAATACACATGCATAACATGGGGTTAGTCACCAACTCATAACATTGTTCAGACCGAAACTACCGTACTCATAAGTAACGTAACTGTAAACGAAACGTCAATGACGAAGAAAGGGAAAGCTCGGTATGATTCAACCGACGACATCCCCTTTTTCGAATAAGGGTACCCACCTCGAAAAGCGTCGATCGAACCGCCAGAAATCGTCCCATGCCTTCGCACAACTCCCGGACCTAAAAAGTCCCCAAAAAGCAACAATACGACTAAACCTTGCCCTGTGAAAATAGTGGATCCGACCGCTGTCCGGAAATAGACACCGCGAAGTTCTAGTCACCCGATAAACAAAACACGCGCCCAGAAAACGAGCGGCGTAGGAAAAAATACCAACCTGTCGCGGCTCAAACAACAGCGCGACACGGGCAGCCCCGCGCGGGCGTGGGCGGCGCGGCGCATGCAGCAGCCCGGCGCAGGCACCACCCCCGCGGGGGTGGGCAAACAGCGCTCCAGCCCCGCGCGGGTCCTGCCCCCACGCGGCGCGGTGCAGGCAGCAGCCCCACGCGGGCACCTCCCCCGCGCGGGCGCGTGCGACGCGGGGCATGCAGCAGCCCTGCGCGGGCACCACACCCACGCGGGCGCACAACCAGCATGTCAGCACCGCGCGGCTGCAAGCGGCGCGGCGCAGGCAGCAGCCCCGCGCTGGCACCACTCCCGCGCGGGTACGCAACAAGCGCGTCAGCCCCGCGCGGGTCCAGCCCCCCGCGCGGCTGCAAGCGGCGCGGCGCAAACAGTATCCCTGCGCGGGCACCTTCCCCGCGCGGGCGCACGTGGCGCAGTACGCGGTCCTTCAGCGGCGCGCGGGTAGCGCGCACCTTGTCCGCGCGGCGGCAGTGCGGTGGCGGCTAGGGCATCCTAGCGTCGTATGGCAACAAAGACGCAAAAATACAAAACCCCAGACGGCCAAACACTCAAAACGAAACAATGAGAGAGAGAGAGGAGAGAGAGAGAGAGAGAGAGAGAGAGAGAGATATGCCGCTAACCTTGCTCTAACGGAGAAGACGACCCGATCTCGTTCCTCGCAGGTAGTGGGAATCCGGATCCGCTCCCCGTTGACGGTGACGTTTCCATTCCCGGTCCCCGGCACGTTTGATCGAAGAAGATGGAAGAAATCGATCTTCTTCTTCTTCTTTTCCTCTCCCCGAATTAGGGTTAGCCGATTCTTGAGAAAAAATTAATTAAATAAAACTTTATTTCTCTTGTACGTAAAAGAAAACTCAATATCGATATATAAAGAAGGATTTCAAATTTCTCAAAAAATGTGCAAATCATCGAAACGCCCCGTAACAGCTAGCACGGATCCCGATGCACACTACGGACGTCGAGACTGTCCGAACTTACTTTTCTGAACCCGAAACCAAGAAAACCCCATTCCGGAAAATCCAATCGCTTTGTCATTCTCCGTTTTCTGAGCTCTATCACAGAAAAGTACTCACAAGCGCAGAAGTTCTACCCTAAAAAGTATTAAATCTCCTAACTTTATTCGAAAGAAATTATAAAAAGACAAGAAAAATCGTGATACTACAACGAAACATTTTAACATAGGGACATTAATGGATATCTAGGTGATTTAGATGTATAGTTTTTTCCTTGACATTCCATTTGACCTTCGGTTCGGTTTTATTTTCTTATTCTTTTGCGACTGATTGTTGCAGTTGTTGTGATCTATTACCGATCGTCACGTTCTTGGCGCATTTTCACGCACACTTATAGTTTGGCCACCGTGATAGTGTACTTTTTCGGAGTGGTCGTATTTGACCTGTGATCCCTACGCGGTGTTTTGCGTGAGGGGACCCCCTGCGGTTATTCTAGTGACGTGTTTAATGCGGATGGGGTTAGCTTGCACCGACACATTGAGCAAGTTTGTGGTAGTGCCTGAGGTCTGCGGACCGACATGGTGGTTGTGATTGGGTTCTTTCACTCGGACTATTTGCATGTTGAATGTTTTTATATAGTAGCGGTTATCCTGTATCTCCTTTACAGTTCGTTATTGTTATTTTATTTGCTATTATGGTTTCCCGCATTCAATACTTATTATGCTCATTATCGTTCTTTATTTTCTTATCATCGTGTTACTCAGTGAGTACGACTTGTCTTTGTCGGCACGTTGTACCCACTGAGAAATATGATTCAATTTGTGTTTCTCATCCCACTATTTTTACAGAATCTAGTTGTCACGCCCCGAGTTTAAAAACCAGCGTCTAAAATTTTTTTTTTTTTTTTTTCCAGAGTTGAAACCAGCCAGGGCGTAACAGACCGCCACATATATAGAAGAGTCCCAATCCCACGGGGGATTGAGCCTTTTCTATATATGCACGGCTAGCTTAGCAATCAAAACAGAGTACTAACTACGTACACTTATTATTACATCAAAATTACAGTTACACATTTACATTCAATTCATTACATTTTCTTTTCTTTTAACAAGTAATCACTTGGGCTAACGGCCGTCCAGGGTCAAGCTCTATCTCGTGATCTCACCAACTCGTCCCGACATCTCAACACCCGCTTGACCTGAAAAACAGTCACCCGAGGGTGTGAGACACACCGGAGTGTATCCCAGTGGGCACGACGAGCCGAGAAATAGCAGATCGTACCTACTGGTATACAATACTAGAGGATAGTAATAGATCAGGGTTAGAATAATCAGATAGGCAACAGGGAAATCAACGAAGATATATAATCATGAAATCAACTCATGAGAATAACATGAAGATCAGCAGTCATATGTTTAAGTTTAAAATGACAGATATGTAATCATGAAGATCAGCAGATATATGATCATAGAACTATCTTTAAGGATGGCAAAATCATGATCTAGGATATTCAGGTTAATACTCAATGAAATCATAATACTGTTATCACCTTGAGGATAGGATCAATCATGAGTTAGGTCAATCGGAAATATAATCAAGGAATTATAATCAACGCATCAAGGAGTTAGGACAATCAGCAAGATAACAATGAAACTGTAATCAAAGGCATCACATAGAATCATATAAAGGTAGATAACTAGAAGCCAGATCAAAGAATCAAAGGAGCAAGTTAAAGCAATTTAACAACACATGCATCAAATAGATGAAACCACAAGGACCCAATCACAAGCTACCATATTGGTCCCACAAGACCTCAGGCGAGGCTGCCCAAACTAGCACCAACCTGGTTGACATTCCCCAAACTAGGGCCACGGGTCACAACTGTTAACCACTTTACCGGTAAAGAACATCGCTACGGGTAGCAAATCCGCTGATGTTCGTGAAGTACAACGGTGCGGGCGAATCATATGCAAATGCTCAAGCTCACGGTCCACTGACCGGGTAATCGGCAACAAGCCGGGAAATCCCCACTGGGATGCAAGGGCAAAATCAACTGAATCTCAACTCTCATGCAGGAACACTCAGCAACGAAATCGTAAATCTCAGCTCATATGCAAGATCAAGGCAAATCTCTCTCAACAAAAGCTCACAGATAAACTCAACTCAACCACACAAACCAACCAAATGATACAAAACTTAAACACATATTTTTAAGAAAATTATTTTGAAAAGTCCAAACCTCGAAGAGCATTGCCCTCGTCCTATCAAACAAGAACAGACTCCGGCGACCCTACGAAGCTGGGTAAAACCTCAGTTAAATAAATCTTTGTGCTCAGAGATGTATCATTTGATCAGCTAAACAAACAGGCTCACTAATCAACCATGAAAATGTCCAAGTAAAGATATAAATGCTAGAGGTGCTATGAACAATTATGTAAGGCAAACTAGAACAGACATAGATCAGGCAGATAGCAGATATAATATAATCAAAGAAAGGCAGGCTCAAAGAAATCAAGTTTAGTTACCAAAAACAGGGGTCCAACCAGTATCGCACCCCAGAGGGCCGAACTGATAAAACCCGGACCGAAGATAACCCACCTGTCAATGCGCAGGCGATTAGACTGAATCGACTGAAATGCTCAGAAAACCCGATGCCCTCGTATAAACCTGAATTCGAAATAAGGTTCAGGAAGAAACTTAATTTAATTTACTTAACCCCGAATTGTCCTAATCAACTTTAAACCTTTTATTAAACAGTTCATACTGAAAATTTTGCGTTTAGACCCCTAAGGTTTTTAAATTCTCGCTTTTAGTGCCAATTTGGGCACTGTTTTCGCCCGTTCTTTCAATTGGGAATTCATTTTAATATTTCGTCACTTCCAGCAGGTCACTTATGTTTTGTTGGTCACCGTGCTCACCCATTTGTGGCAGCACGGGTCCCGAGGCAAGTTTTGGCCCATAAAATTCCTCTCTAACATAGCCAAAATGCATTTTTGTTTCTCCGGCTCTTCAAACCCAAAATCTAACGCGAGCACCGCGTCCAATGACCCCAAAATAGCCAGGAATGCATTGTCGCGGCTCCGCTAATGGCCCGGAACCATGTTTTATTTAAACATTTCACTAAAAGGTTGATTCAACTACATCTTTTAATCTAAACTTTAAACACAAAAACTCTGTATATCAAAGCTGGTCTGGGCACTGCCAGGACTACAGTGCTCACCCTGGTTGAGGCCCAGGGATGCTGGTTCAAGCAGAACCCATGCCATGTTCACACACTAGTACACAATGCACCAAACTTCAATCCACACAGAATCACTTTGATCTGAAGTGAGCACAGATCTCAGGGGATTGTTTGGAGCAAGTTTCATATACAGAGTTTTGTCGAATTCAATTTCTAAGTTCATTGAGGTATTTTAACAAACAGTTGGTGGGCATCTTTCACACACACACACAAACCAATTTCGAAATGGGTTCTCTGCAGATATTGAACTAGAGGCATTATAACTTGGATCAAAATGCTCTATAGAGCTTTTGGAATAGACTCCCCAACTTGGAACAACCCAAAAACCCCACGAATGGCCGAGCTCAAGGAAGAAGATGATGGAGGAAACCTTGATTTTCGTGACCATTAACCAAGGGGTACTGGGACTCAACCAAAGGCACCAGCAGGTGCTATTTGTTTCCCTGAAACTTCCCATGCACAAGGCTGGCCTCGGGGTGCGGCGGCGGCGCGGCGGAGCAAAGCTCCGGTTTGGAGCTTGAGGGCTCTAATGGCAAGTTTCTACAGAGACACTTTGGATCCCTCCAACATGGATGTAAAGCTTCCATGAGGTCATACGAAGCTTCCCATCCATCTCACCCCGGCCGGAGGTGGCCGGAGCGCCGGCGGCCGCAACATGGTGCACTTTCGGGTTACCCATGACATCATGATTTTCCATGATGCATGGGAGCCATGCAATGGCATGGATGGACTCCCCCAGGTTCCCTAATCACTTCTAGGCAGTTGGCCGGCGCCGGAAAAGCCCGCCGACGCCGGAGCTACATCCTCGGCCAACCATACATTTACTCAAAAGCTAGGGCATGAATCTGCGATTTACTGGGTCGACCATACTCCACCAAATTTGGTGGAGTTGGTCCCCTCCTCCTACAGTCCAGGCACACAAAATTTCAGCCCGGATGGTCCACTGGTTACCGAGTTCTCTCAAGGCGGAGGAAAACTAGGTTTCCGGCCAACTTTGCCCCCGCCGGCCATGCGCTTTGCATGGGGGCTTGGGCTTGTACATGGGGCATGCTAAGTACATGAGAAACCCACTACTTGTGGTCTAGGAGGCTATCTTTTAGTGGTTTGAAGTCCTTACCTTGGCCGAGCTCGGGGATGATAGGTAGTAGCCGGTTCTTGGTCCCCACTCCACGCGCGGCCACGGAAAGACTCCAGCAATGTTCTCTGGCACAGAGGAACTCCTCAGAGTCTCCAGATCAACTTAGGAAGGAGTTTGGTTCCAACCTTTTCACTCTCTCTCTTTCCCGAGTTCACCACTATTGGAGTTGTGTCTCCCCGGCCACCCAACATTCGGGACTAGTTCTGGGGAGTACAGAGGATCAAGTGATGCTTAGTAATCTTCACTGACCCCTCGTGAAACACCCTGGGTAGACCAAGAGACATTTCAAATTAAATGAAAGATTCCTTGAGCAAATCTCCTCCAACCGGTTTCACACCAACCCTAGCACCCGAGACATCTTCAGTAGGCTACAATTGCACCCAGCACCTCATCATATAAGCCTCTAGCACTTAGGTTCAAGAAAACACAAGTTTAGTATAAAAATATAGCTTTTTCGGCGCTTTTTACGCATTTCGAGACAATCCGGTCGCCATTTCGTGAAACGGACTTCGCCACGACGTCCGGCTCGTCGAGACCTGTCAGGTAACGTATTTGTTTGATTTGTTTGACGCTCGGATAAAAAGTCGTTCCATAAAGTTCGACTCAATATAGCGCGTGGCACGCACTTCGATGCACCCGGATCGCCAAACGCGAAATCCGTCAGCGCCAATGCGCTCAGAACGTCGAAATTAGCTAGGACTCATTACTCATACCTCTAGGTTAAAATTCTAGATAGTGGTTCGGCCATTAGTGAAAGCGAGGGATTAAAAATTCGAAGGTTACTATTCACTTAAGTCGCGGGGCCCACTTTTTGATTCCTGATTTCTGGAAGATCCGACCGTCGGATCGAAAACATATGAATATAAAAGTTCTATGTTTCGACGAGACGATCGCAATGGTGATCTCGGATTTTCCAGATCAGACCCCGATCAAAAGTCAATATTTCTGGGCCCACTATTGACCCACTATCTCTCCACTTTTGCCAGAATTAACAATGTAAAGCATTTTAAAAGCAAATAGAGGTTTTATAATTCTGGATTACTACACTAGTGGTGGTGGGGTACAGGATGTGCATGAGGACGCCGCTTAGCGAACTCATTTGATTCAGTTGCTTTTTGGTTATTTTTTTACCTTTGTTAGTTACATTTTTTCCTATATGTTGGTCGTACTAGATGCATGTGACTATGTGGTTGAATAATTGTGAATGTTGGAATGGTTTTAGTTTAATGTTTGAATAGTTTTCTAGTTTTCATGATGATTTAATAATGCATTGTGTGGATGCGGATTTCAAAAAAAAAAGTTTTTGTTAAAAATGGTTTTCAAAGCAATGCGTCGAGTGGACGTGAATTTTTAAAACATTGTGGTTTTATTCTTTCTAAAATGAATAGGTCGGATGTGCGCCGATTTCAAATATTGATATGTATAGTTTAAATTCTGCACTCTACTTTATTATTTCGTAAAAGTTGGTGGTTTGTGGTTGTTGGTGTTGATTGTAAAGTTGTCCACATCGTTCATATATACAGAGAGATCTTGTATATGTGGCAGGTATGTGCACGTTTCAAGAGCGAGATTTATATATATATAAAAAAAGCTTCCGCAAATCAAAATTTTCTGTGAATTTGAATTTCAAATTGCTCTAGGGGTGTGAAAGTGACACTTTGAGCAGCACATGATCGCCAACTTGAAACTCGAGGTCACACCGACGCTAATCCACATAGCTCTTTTTCCTATTCTGCGCAGTCAACAATCACTGTCTCGCGATACGCACCTTGGTTTTAGCATCTTCTACCAAGTTTGGCCCGATCATTCGACGTTCACCGACGTCGTCCCAACATATAGGGGACCGACATTAATGCCCATAAAATGCCTCATATGGTACCATCTTGATACTCGCCTAATAACTATTGTTGTAGGCGAAATCCGACAAGGACAGATATTTGAATCACCACTCTTCTCTATAATCCAATTCTTAATATTGCACATAAGTCCCCCAATTTTTGATATTTTTGTTTCAGCTCATCATAGTGCGTGTAAAACGCATTGGCTTTGCTTGGTTGAGGTATAAAAGAGTATTAGTTGTACCAGGGATAAGTATAAATTTTGGAACGGACTGAAACTAATATAAATTTGTGTTTGGTTGGATTTTAGGTTAGTAACAGGTATAAGAAAAATAGTGTTTGGAAATAATTGAAGAATAAGAGGAATAGATAATTGACTTTTGTATTAAAAGACTAAAATGTCCTTCCCTATTTAGTTTTTTTTTTCAAAATTAAAGTTTCAAAATTTATTCAAATTTTAATATTTATTAATTTTAATTTTTATAAAAATTTTAAGTGGGAGCAAAAAAAAAAATTAATTTTAAAATTTTAAGTGGGAGTAAAAATTTTAATTTTTTAATTTATATAAATTTAAAAAAATTATAAAAAAATTATATAAATTTTAAAATTAATATTTTTTTTACAAAAAAAAATAAAATTTTTAGATCTGTTATTTTGTTTAATAGAACAAATGCCGCACCAAGCCTCAATGAAAGAAAATTTTAAAACTAATTTTTTTAAAAAAATATTTTTAATCTAGTCTTATCGAGTTGGGAAAAAAAAATTTAATAGTATTTGTATTAATTAGGAGAGAGAATATATGTTTTTCTTTGGCTTATTTACATATCTAACTCTCCTAACAAATTTTTTTATAAAAATAGGCTTCCAAAAAAAATATTTGTAGAAATAGGCTTTTGGGCGTTGGGCAACCTAAATGCGATGAATCATTCACCGCTTTCCGCTTTCTTGAAAAACAGTGAATGATTCACCGGATTCACAGAGTTTCGCCAAAGTCTCATGAAAGCGGTCAACCATTTACCGTTTTTACAAGTGGTTAATGGTTCACCGCTTTCATGATTTTTTTCGACAAAGTATAAGTTTTCTTTAAAAAAACAATCAATACATATTATATAATTTTCATACATTTAAATTACTAACATTTGACATTCATATATTTTAATTACAACATCACAACAAGTAATATATCAATCACATCACAACGAGGAATATCAATCACACCACAACAACAAAAATATTAATCACATCACAATAACAAAAAAAATCAATCACAACATCAAATACTCTGAATGTCCTCAACATCAATTATAAATGTCTGAATTATAAAAAAATCAATATAATAATATAAAAATTATATATGCAAGAAATGAAATAAGTATGAAAATACCATGATGTTCTAACAAAATCAACTACTCTCCATACCCTCGTGACCGTCCACGTTTTCGTCCGCATTTACCTCCGCGTTCGCGTCCACGTCCGCGCCACCGACCCAGTGCTCGAATAGGCACATCATCATCATCATCATCCATCTCAGGCTGTACAGGCTAAATGCGATGTATCACATCAATATGCTCGATGGAGATTCCCTCGACAAGTACATCCGTCCTCTGCGTGTCAAGTACTGATGACTGCATCTCCTTCTACATCTCAAGTACAGGCTCGGTAGAAATATGATCGTAGCGTCGTCGCCTCCGTCGATTTGTAATACCAACTGGACTAACATATAATGTGGATGGAACACCCGATGGAGGGATCGGCGCAAATGAAGTATCAAACTGATGTATCTCGGATGTAGATGAGACGTCATATGAAGGAAGTGATGCTGACTGGAAATCGAAATGAAGGACGTCTGATGTCGAGGGAACGTCAGAATGATGAATCGAAACGGATGCGGATGGAAAATCGTATGCAGGCGTGGAAGTGGAGGGAATATCATCCGGACGATCAAAATATGGAGGTGGCTCTGGATGCAGTACATATCCTGAAGCAGCTAATGGGGGAGTCTCTCTAAGACATTCTCGATGTCCCACGTTATATGTTCTAGAGCGTCCATCAATCCAGACGGCTCTTGAGGATCATCTATCAAATGTCCTAGACTCCTGACAGTACAGTGCAGAGTATCCACCTATAAAAAAAATACATATTTATATAAATGAACTTTATATAAACGGCTACTAATATATAAGGAAAAAAATATTAAATTATCATACCAAAGTTCCCTCGATATGTCTCCGCGACAAAAAAGTAAGTGGAGATCGTTGTACGGGATGAGAAATTCACCTCATTGTGATATCTCAGTACCACTGCATGTACAAGGAGGTGGCTCGTGCTGGATCTAGGTCGACGAAGGGACTCTGCTCGGCAATATGATCTAGACGATCAGCCCATCGTAGAATATAAGAAGCATGAAATGCTGCCCAATCCTCTCCCGATCTACCCTGCGATGTAATCCGCCGTATAGCCTCTACATGCTCTGGTATATGCTGGACTAATCCAAACTTGTGGAAAACTCGATCAGATAGATGTAACTCCACTATATGGAAACATATCAAGCAAGTTCTGGCACGCCATATAGCTGAGCCATCGACACAAAAAGGTGGAAGACCATGCAAAATCTCCTCAGTATAAGGAGTCCAAGAAACCTGCAAAAATTAATAAAATTCAATTAATATAAATTTTAAAATTAATCTATATGTATGTAATTTAAGAATTTTTTATGTACTTGAGACTTCCGCTGCTGATCAAGCTCGTCCTGATAAAACTCAATATCGGTCACTC
>CM054954.1:7775833-7778333 GCA_029168755.2 Tillandsia fasciculata
TATATATATATATATATATATATATATATATATATATATATATATATATATATATATATATATATATATATATATATAGAGCTTATATACTTTCAAAAACACAAGTCGAAATACGCTTGTATGCTTTTAAAGTTGAGCTAGAATGCTATCGATAGCAAACGAGTTCCGTTGTCATCCATTTGTTTTCGATGATGGAGTTTCCAAATCGATGATTGGCACCGTTAAATATGATCTATACCATTTAAACTATCCAAAAATTAAATTTCAACTTTTTTCGACATCGTTGATCTAATTTATAATTTTAATAGTACATATGAGTTTTTTTACTAGTTTAACGGTGTAAAGAATTTTAAATTAATTAAATTTTAGTTAATTTTTTTAAAAAATTATTTAAAATAAGATCTATACTCTTAATCTTGATTACAAGACTCTTATCATTACTTTATGAAAATATTCATTTTCAGTCGTGTATTTTTGTGTCCACTTGATTGACAAAAAAGTTTTATATATATATATATATATATATATATATATATATATATATATATATATATATATATATATATATATATATATATATATATATATATATATCGTAGAGCTACTATACTCTTATGAGTATAAATCTCTTTATACTTTTAACTTTTTCACCCTTAGATGAAGGGATGTGCGGTTAGTGTTACGGCTTTTTGTGTTGGCATATTTTGTGAGTTGAGTCGGAGTCTTGAAGTGATCAAATTGTCATTCAGCAATCGAAGACTCAGAGAAGATTCAACAAGAGCTCAAGTTGACACTCAGTGTTTTGAGTCTTGAAGATTGAAGATAAAGAATTGTGGATCAATTACACCAATTTCAAGAAGAATGGATTCGGAATGTTCAGGTACGTTTAACTAAATAATTTTGGTGATCCGAATACATTTGTGTAGTTTAGAAACATTTGGATAAGTTTTCATTGCTTAAAAATCAAAAACTGAACAAATTGGATATTCAGGATCCGGATCAGACCAATCCAGTCCAGACCTCGAACATAGTTTAGTTCATGCGGAATTCCAGGCCGGACCTCCCTTGTTTCAGTCCGGACCTCGAACTATGTGTTTGCTGAAATCGCATGAAACAATCCGGATCAGGAAATTCCAGTCCGGACCCCGAACTATTTTTCCAAGAAAATTGCTGAAAAAAGACAACAGCCCGGATCAGCCAAATCCAGTCCGGACCGCCGTGCGGGAAAAATTCTATTAAGTCAGTTTTTGATGCTTATCTCTTTCCAAAAGTTTCTAACCTATAAATAAACCCTAACATTCATCTTTTTAGGGTTAAGATTTTAAAGATAAATCCACATATAGAGAAGAAAGGAAAACACGATTAATTCATGTTTCTTCGTCTATATTGATCAATTTGATTCTAGGGTTTCCAAACTCCTAATTCTTGTAGAATCAAATTGATGAATACTTAGATGGTGTTTTCTGATCTATCCTTGATCTAAGTATTCGGCGGATTATCATCACCAAGAAAAACAACGATTTCCCTAAATTGGCATCGTGGATTCGATGTGTTGAAGGCGTTTCGTGGATTCGAAATGTGTTGCTCGTGGATTCGAGTGGCGTTCGTGGATTCGAACGTGTGCAGTGGACGTTCAGTCGGTGAGCGCAAGATCCGAAGAAGTTGAAGGAGGGGTTAGAGTCCGTGGAGTCGGTAATCACCTTGTTATTCTTCTATTCTTAGTGGATTGTTATTGCATGTTGGTCCCGTGGTTTTTTACTCTTGGATTGGAGTTTTCCACGTAAATCTCGGTGTGTTGTTTTTACTTTCTGTATTTATTTTAAATTGCACATAAGATTGGTATTTTGTTTATTACACCTATTCACCCCCCTCTAGGTGTTTGATAGTACCTATTTAGATCCTTGGGGATCCTTAAAACCTACAGTTAGGATGATAGTGGTCCCCCTAGGATTTGCTGAGTTGTTGGTGAAATAGTATAAATCATAGGGGACCACTATAATTCTAACCGCACATTATTTCATCCAAGAGTCGAAAATTTATGAGTACGAAGGGATTTCACTCATAAAAGTATAGTAGTCGGACCCTATATATATATATATATATATATATATATATATATATATATATATATATATATATAGAGAGAGAGAGAGAGAGAGAGAGAGAGAGAGAGAGAGAGAGAGAGAGTCCGGCTACTATACTATCGATAGCACCAGGCATTTCGTGCTATCAAATTTTCTACCCTTAGATCAACCCCTTTGACCATTTTCACCCGTTAGATTTTATTATTTTTCCAACCACCCATCAAATCCAAGGGGCCCACTATCATCTCAACCACACTTTTTTTAATCCAAGGGTTAAAAACGTAATAGCACAAATAACTTGGTGCTATTAATAGCATTCCAGCCTAGCTATATATATATATATATATATATATATATATATATATATATATATATATATATATATAGTTCGGCTACTATGCTTGTAAAAGTACCAA
>CM054954.1:7783333-7859105 GCA_029168755.2 Tillandsia fasciculata
ATAGATATTAGAAAGAAACTTCTCTTCTACATGTCTGAACAGATATATCTATAGTAAATAGGCATGCTGACCTTCATTAAACGCCAGATTGAGCCAAGAGACTCTTTATTCACTAATTTAGAAAACCATATCTAACTTACAAAGTAACAAGAAATTCATCAGGGAAGAAAAAACTGAACAGGGATACATTACCAGTAAAAATAAATACCGACAGTTGGTGCTTGCTACATAAGGAAACCAATAACAACGAAAAATATGTGGTAACCACCTATATTTCTTCTAGATCATAGAAACCAAATCAATGTTCTAAAGGTGATTTGAGATATGCAGGCAATTGTCCCACTGAATAGTGCATATATGGTACGCAGGTGCGTATGCGAGCACTTGATTCATCGATTAAAATATTAAAATATTCAAATAAAATGCAAAAAATACTATATACACTATTAAAAATAGGAATACATAGATGTGGAGAAACTTGGCTAAACTTTTGTGAAATATAATAATATTTTTAGTTAATTGCCATTCACGATCACTTGTGGTCATTCAAAAGGCCAACGCTTAAAAAATTCTAGCATAATAACATCTGACAACTGCAAAATATACGCCAATAATTATTAGATATATTAAAAATAATACCAACTAAAATAAGAAGAGACATAGCTAAGTTTTATTTATATAAAGATAATTATATTTATATGCATTATTATTAACCAAACCTGTAGGTATATATATATATATATGAATTGAGCTCCTATACTTTTAAAAGTATTAAGTCATTGGTTTGCAGGTTTTTAGCCCTTGGATGAAAAGATATGCGGTTAGGATGATAATAGGCTCCTTGGGTTTATTGGATGGTTGGTGAAATAGCATAATCTAAGAGGTGGAATTAGTCAAAGGGTTAGATCTAACGGTGAAAAACTTACAAGCACCAAGTGCTTGGTCTTTTACAAGCATAGTAGCCGGACTAAATTTTATATATATATATATATATATATATATATATATATATATATATATAAAATTGAGCGTCTATGCTTTTAAAAATACTAAGTCGATGGTGCTTGTAGGTTTTTGGCCCTTAAATAAAAAGATGTGCGATTAGAATTATAGTGGGCCCCTTGGGTTTAGTGGCGGTTGGTGGAATAAAATGAAAAGATGTGCGATTAGGATTATAGTAGGCCTCTTAGGTTTAGTGGATGGTTGGTGGAATAAAATGATCTAAGGGGTGAAATTAGTCAAAGAAACTAATCTAACGTTAGAGAACTTACAAGGACCAATTTCTTGGTGCTTTTAAAAGCCTAGTAGTCAGACTATATATATATATATATAGAATTAGGCTAGAATACTATCGATAGTACCAAGCCATTGGTGCTATCAAGTTTTTAGCCGTTGGATGAAAAAATATGCGGTTGGAATTATAGTGGGCCCCTAGGGTTTACTAGGTGGTTGGTTGAATAGTAAAAATCTTAGGGGACCACTATAATCCCAACAGCATATCTTTTCATCCAACGGCTGAAAACTTGATAGCACCAATTGTTTGGTGCTATCGATAGTATTCTAGCCGGACTCTATATATATATATATATATATATATATATATATATATAGGTTGGAATGCTATCGATACCCAACGGGCTCCGTTGCCACCCATTTGTTTTCGATGATGGAGCTTCCAAAACAACGATTGACATCGTCAAATATGATCTAGACCAAAATTAAATTTCTTTTTTTTTTTATATTCTTTCTTGTCCATCAAGTTGACACAAAAATAAACGGTTAAAAATGAATATCCTTCAAAAAGTGATAATAGAAGTTTTGTAATCGAGTATAGATTTTATTTTAAATAGTTTAAGAAATTTTCTAACAAAAATTTCAATTAATTTAGATTAATCTTAGATCTCCCTCTCCCTATATATATATATATATATATATATATATATATATATATATATAGACCTAGTCTACTATACTGTTAATAGCACCAAGTCATTGGTGCTATTAGGTTTTTGACCCTTGGATGAAGGGATGTGCGATTAGAATGATAGTGGGCCCCTAGGGTTTAGTGGGTGGTTGGAAAAATAGTATAATCTAAGGAGTGAAAATGATCAAAGGGGTAAATCTAACGACGAAAAACTTGATAGCACCAAATGCTTAGTGCTATCGATACCATAGTAGCTATATATATATATATAAAGAGAGAGAGAGAGAGAGAGAGAGAGAGAGAGAGAGAGAGAGAGAGAGTTTATATACTTTCAAAAGCATAAGCCCAACTATGCTTGTGATTTTTTTACCATTGGATTTGCATTGAGATCCGTACTATTGTAATTTCTCTTTCTCTCTCTTTAGCTAACTTTGCAATAGTACGGATCTCAATGCAAATTCAATGGTAAAAAAATCACATGCATAGTTGGGTTTGTGCTTTTGAAGGTATATAAGCTCTCCCCCCCCTCCAACTCCTCTCTCTCTCTCTCTATATATATATATATAGAACTAGGTTATTATGCTATTCATAGCACCAAGTCATTGGTTCTATTAAGTTTTTGACCCTTGAATTAAGAAATGTGTGGTTGGAATGATAGTGAGCCCTCTAGAATTTAATGGGTGGTTGGAGAAATAGTATGATCTAACGGGTGGATCGAACGGTAGAAAACTTGATAACACCAAATGCTTAGTGCTATCGATAGCATAGCAGCCGGACTATGTGTGTGTGTGTGTGTGTGTATACACACACACACACACACACATATATATATATATATATATATATATATATATATATATATATATATATATATATGTATATATATATACATATATATATATATACATATATATATATATACATATATATATATATATGAGTACATCTCCTGTGCTTTCGAAAGTACGGAGGCCTCCATGCTTATAAGTTGTTTTCGATGATGGGACATCTGATTCGACAATCGGCTCCATTAGCCATGACCTATGCTATTAGAACTATTTAGAAACTAAATGTCATAATTTTTCGGTTTCATTTACCAAGTGATCTAAGAGTCTCAAAAATCACTATTTTAACAACCAATGTGACACGTTCGTAAGTTCAACAGTGTAGAACAATGCAAATTAGGAGAAACTTGAATAAAAAATTCTACTTTACATCGAGAATAAGATCAATAATTCTGATTTGAAATTTTAGTCTTTTATCACTATTTTTTATGAGATTTTTATTTTTAGCCGTTCATTTTAGGGCTAGTCATTCACTTAGCAAACGAAATCAAAAAATTATGAAATGTGGTTTCTAGATAGTTCCAATATTATAGATTAAATCTAACAAAACCGATCGCCAAATCGAATGTCCCATCATTGAAAACAACTTACAAGCACGGAGGTCTCCGTACTTTCGTAAGCATAGGAACCTAGCTCATATATATATATATATATATATATATATATATATATATATATATATATATATATAGTCCAACTACTTTCCTTTTAGGAGAACGAAGGCCTTCGTCCTTTTAAGTCGTTTTAGATTATAGGGATTCCGAATTGATGATCGAAACTATTAAAATTGATCTAGAGTATTTAAAGCTTTTAAAAACTAAATTTTATAGATTTTAAAAATTATTTACGTAGTGATCAAAATATCACAAAATCGGTAATTTTTACAACCTATATGAGACATTTGCTTGTTTAACGGTGTAGAGCAATCCAAACCGCTTGAATTTTTTATAAAAAATTCTTTATACTATTTAGATAATATTTGATAACTCCGATCATGAATTGAGAAAATCTAACAACTATTTTCACAAGATTATTCGTTTTTTACCGTTCATTTTTCGACTCTTCGACGGACTTGATAACGATATTTAAAATTTAGTTTCTAGACACTTTAAATACTCTAGATCAACTTTAATGGTTCCGATCATCGATTCAGAATCCCTATCATCTAAAACAACTTAGGAGGACAAAGGTCTCTGTCATCCTAAAAGGATAGTGTGTGTGTGTGTGTGTGTGTGTGTGTGTGTATAGAATTGAGAGTGCGATTGGGATAATAGTGTGCCCCTAGGGTATAGTGGGTGGTTGGTGGAATAGCATGATCTAAAGGGTGGAATTGATTAAAGGATAGATCTAATGGTGAAAAACTTACAAGCACCAAGTCCGGCTATGTTTTTTAGCCCTTGGATGAAAGGATGTGCGGTTAGGATGATAGTAGGCCCCTAGAGTTTAGTGGGTGGTTGGTGGAATAGCATGATTAAAAGAATGGAATTGATTAAAGGGATAGATCTAACGGTGAAAAACTTACAAACACCAAGTGATTGGTACTTTTACAAGCACCATAGCCAGACTATATATATATATATATATATATATATATATATATATATATATATATATTTTATAAGCACAGAGCACGGTGAAAAACTTACAAGAACCAAGTCCGGCTATAGTTTTCAGCCCTTGGATGAAAGGATGTACAGTTGGGATGATAGTGAGCCCCTAGGGTTTAGTGGGTGGTTGGTGGAATAGCATGATCTAAAAGGTAGAATTGATTAAAGGGATAGATCTAACGGTGAAAAACTTACAAGCACTAAGTGATTGGTACTTTTACAAGCACCATAGCCACTCTCTCTCTCTCTCTCTCTCTCTCTCTCTCTCTCTCTCTCTCTATATATATATATATATATATATATATGATTTTATAAGCACAGAGCACGGTGAAAAACTTACAAACACCAAGTCCGGCTATGATTTTTAGCCATTGGATGAAAGGATGTGCGGTTGGGATGATAGTAGGCCCCTAGGGTTTAGTGGGTGGCTGGTGGAATAGCATGATCTAAAAGGTGGAATTGATTAAAGGGATAGATCTAACGGTGAAAAACTTACAAGCACCAAGTGATTGGTAATCACCATAGCCGGACTATATATATATATATATATATATATATATATATATATATATATATATATGTGTGTGTGTGTGTGTGTGTGTGTGTGTGCGCGCGCGCTTTTATAAGCACAAAGCCCTCCATGTTTATAAAGTCGTTTTCGATGTTGGGACTTCCAAATCGACGATAGGTTCCGTTAGAGTTGATTTAAAGTATCTAGAAAATAAATTTTGTGATTTTTTGATATCATTTGCCTAATAATCGAAATAGCTCAAAATTAACGACTGAAATGTACTTCATTTGCATGATTTGATTAGAAGCACATGGCCAACTATTCAAGTTCTACTCTGTGGTACTTAAGAATGATTTCATAAGGGAAACCGACATCATTCTAAACTAGTTTGTTGAACCCCCTTGATGGCTTGATGGCATGTGGCACCCCAATAGTCCCACATCGGATGGGAATGTGAATGTGTTTGGATTTATTTGAGACATGGACACTAGTAATAATAACTGGGCTTAAGCATTTTGGGTTGTGGTGTGGGCCCAACGAGTTATTATTGCTAGTGGGCCAGGTCGTTACATTTGGTATCAGAGCTAATAACCAGTCGGATGTGTGCGGCGAGTCTCGACTGAGCCTGGATCTAGATGACAGGGCTAGCGAGATAAGTCTCACATCGCATGGTGATCTTGGGTTGCTGTGTGTATGTTTGGACAGATGAGGACGTCAGGCCTAAACGGGGAGAGTCTGTGACACCCCAATAGTCCCACATCGGATGGGAATGTGAATGTGTTTGGATTTATATGAGACATGAACACTAGTAATAATAAATGGGCTTAAGCATTTTGGGCTGTGGTGTGGGCCCAACGAGTTATTATTGCTAGTGGGCCGGGTCATTACATAGCATGTTAGAATGGATTCGAATTTGGAAACATATAACAAACTACTATTCCTTTCAATATTTTTGGGAATTAATAAGGGCCTTAAAATTCAATTTTAGAGTAAATAGAGTAGTTTTAAGATATCAATGTAAGAACTATTCAAGTCATATTCTGATTATCATATTTATCATCCTTTTCTTCTCTTTATTTGTGTCCAATACTTCAATGCTTATCCTTTGCCTCTATTAGCTATTTCGTTTAATATGATCAGATTATTTTATAGAGTAACTTTAAAAGATAAGGCATTTTCCTTTTGGTGTCCGTGGAATATAGCAATGTTGCTGACACTGTTTGAAGGCGTGCCTGAGGCGCGCGCCTCGGCGCCTAGGCACAAGGCGCGTGCCTTAGCGCCTCAGCAATAGCGAGGCACAACGCTATTGCTGAGGTGCGCGCCTAGGCTCTGAGGCGCGCGCGGGGCGAGCCATTGCTGAGGTGCACGCCTAGGCTCTGAGGCGCGTGCCTCAGGCTCACCTCACAATATTCTCGCGCGCGCCTCACAATATTTATGCTTAGATGAATTTTGGATTCAAGTTATCAGGTTGTCGGATTCTTAATTTGATTCTTAAACTTTAACCCGATAAGATACCTAAAGAAATCTTAAAAGAAACCTCCCAAAAAAAAGAAAAGGGAATTAAAAAAGAAAATAGAAAAGAAAAATAAATTGAAAAGGAAAAGAAAATAGAAAAGGGAAAGGGAATTAAAAAGGGTAAGGATAAGTTGTCGTCATCTCGATCGTCTATATTCATTGATGAAGAGCTAGATCGGGTTGATTTTGAGGATACAGAAGAAGAAGATATTTGGGATAAAAAATCTGAAAATGATTAGGAAGAAGAAGAAGAAGAAGAAAATTATGGTGATGCAAGCGATGAGGATGAATATGAAGATGATGCTTAAAGAACGACCAAATGAAAGCATTGGCACCACAATCACTTTTAAGTTTTTAGCTGAAAATTGAAATATATATATTTTAATTTAAGAACCTATATGTATGTGTTTTCTTTACTTTTTTATGGTTATTTTTTTTTGTATGGTTATTTTTGGTTTTTTTATGTAGAATATTAAATTAAATTAGGCTTAGTAAATGTGCGCCTCGCGTTCTTGAGGCGCGCGCCTCGCGGTGCGCCTAGCGCCTAGACTCCAGAGGAGCCTTGCGCCTTTTGTGCCTCGCGCCTTTTCAAACACTGGATACTGATATCAATTATAAACAATTTGCTGCAACATGACATCTTAAGTATATTTGGGTTCTCTTTCTAGTAAAATTCTAGAAAACTTGTCCCTGCTAATTGGGTTCTCTTCCTAGTAATATTTGCGTTCTCTTTCTACTAAATAAGTGCACACTTGATCCATTGTTCCAAAAAGCAACCTATGCTACTACATATGTGGTTTAGATCATCAACCGCATGGCATATGTAATATGCGGTGCAGTATGCGGACAGACGACATATGTGATCCATATATGGCATGCGACTACATATGTGATAGTTTATTTTTCGAAGGTAGAATTGAAGTGGATATGTATGCGGCACGCGACTGCATACGTGATATTTTTTCTTCAAAGGTAGAATTGAAGTGCAATGTTGAATAAGCAAACAATCCTATTCAACATTGCACTTCAATTCTACCTTCGAAAAAAAAACTATCACATATGTAGTTGCATGCCATATATGGGCCACATATGCGGTCCGACCGCATACTGCACCGCATATTACATATGCCATGCGGTTGATGATCTGAACCACATATGCAGCAGCATAGGCTGCTTTTTGGAACAATGGATCAAGTGTGCACTTATTTAGTAGAAAGAGAACCCAAATATTACTAGGAAGAGAACCCAATTAGCAGGGACAAGTTTCCTAGAATTTTACTAGGAAGAAAACCCAAATATACAAGGATGTCATGTTACAGCAAATTGTTTATAATTGATATGAGCAACCAGTGTTTGAAAAGGCACGAGGCGCAAAAAGCGCAAGGCTCCACTAGAGCCTAGGCGCGAGGCGCACCGCGAGGCGCGCGCCTCAAGAACGCGAGGCGCACATTTACTAAGCCTAATTTAATTTAATATTCTACATAAAAAAACCAAAAATAACCATACAAAAAAAAATAACCATCAAAAAGTAAAGAAAAAACATACATATAGGTTCTCAAATTAAAAATATATATATTTCAACTTTCAACTTAAAACTTAAAAGTGATTGTGGTGCCAATGCTCTCATTTGGTCGTTCTTTAAGCATCATCCTTATACTCATCCTCATCGCTTGCATCGTCATAATTTTCTTCTTCTTCTTCTTCTTCATCATCATCATTTTTAGATTTTTCATCCCAAATATCTTCTTCTTCTGTATCCTCAAAATCAACCCGATCTAGCTCTTCATCAATGAATAAAGACGATCGAGATGACGACAACTTATCCTTACCCTTTTTAATTCCCTTTTCCTTTTCTATTTCCTTTCCCTTTTCAATTTATTTTCCTTTTTTAATTCCTTTTTCCTTTTTTGAGGTGGTTTCTTTTAAGAATTCTTTAAGTATCTTAACGGGTTAAAGTTTAAGAATCAAATTAAGAACCCGACAACCCAATAACTTGAACCCAAAATCCATCTAAGCATAAATATTGTGAGGTGAACATGAGGCGCGCGAGAGAGCCTAGGCGCGCACCTCAGCAATGGCTCGCCTCGTGCGCACCTCAGAGCCTAGGCGCACACCTCAGCAATAGCGTTGTGCCTCACTATTGCTGAGGCGCTAAAGCACGCGCCTTGTGCCTAGGAGCCGAGGCGCGCGCCTCAGGCACGCCTTCAACCAGTGTCAACAACATTGCTATATTCCACGGACACCAAAAGGAAAATGCCTTATCTTTTCAAGTTACTCTATAAAATAATCTTATCATATTAAACGAAATAGCTAATAGAGGCAAAGGATTGAAGTATTGGACACAAATAAAGAGAAGAAAAGGATGATAAATATGATAATCAGAATATGACTTGAATAGTTCTTACATTGATATCTTTAAACTACTCTATTTACTCTAAAATTGAATTTTAAGGCCCTTATTAGTTCCCAAAAATATTGAAAGGAATAGTAGTTTGTTATATGTTTCCAAATTCGAATCCATTCTAACATGCCATCAAGCCATCAAGGGGGTTCAACAAACTAGTTTAGAATGATGTCGGTTTTCCTTATGAAATCATTCTTAAGTACCACAAAGTAGAACTTGAATAGTTTGACATGTGCTTCTAATCAAATCATGCAAATGAAGTACATTTGTGCACAAAATCTTTAGAAAGAACCTAAAGTGTTGACACAAGCAAGGCACGCATCTTTTGAGACATAAAACCATAACAATACCCCAGACATGTAACACAATTAATATTACAAGATGAACAAAGCACGCTTCATCTTACTAAATCTTGGCTACTATCACAATATTGAGCAAAGTAACAAAATAAACCTAAGAAACCTGTCCATATCAAGAGAAAAGGAAAAAAGTAACATGGAGATTGAAGTATTATACTTGAAGTTTGACAAAGTTTCCCTTATATTTAACTTATAATATCTGAAATTTCTGAATAAGGGAGAAAATAAAATGGAGATAAAAAAGGGTAAGATGTATCATGTATGAAAATTGACGTTCCTAAAGTGCCTTTTTTTGCACCTCTCACACTGGCCATGGAGCATTTAGGAGAGCCTAAAAAGGATTTGGAGTATGTCGAGACATTTCAATAGGGCCTATAAAGGTTTGAACTTTTATATGCCAAATAGGTCTGCCTGAGGCTTATCCTAACTGCTCAGTTCTAGCAGCTGGTTTTGGGACTGTATTTATGAACTAATTATAATCCGCCAATCATATATACCGACAGATCAACAATTTATGAGGTCAACATTCTTGGAGCATGCATAGCAATAGTTCTGCTGAGCCCTTTCCTAACTCACTCACTCTATATATATAGAGAACACACACAGATATGCTCTTATAAAATAACAGCAATATAATATATTTCTTATAGTTTACAAGATTGGAACCTAGAAGTCAAAGCATTAGCAATCCCTAGTACTATACCTCAAAAGGAAAAGAAAAAAAGAAGAAAGAAAAGACAAACCATAATAAGAAATTTGTAAGTAAACAACATCACAAAATAAAAACTATGACCAAATAGCATCACAAATAACAGCTGTAGAATATCCTCCTAAATCTCATAATATAAAGCATTCAATGCATAGCATTATTAGGTCAAGAAATTAAGAGAGAGAGAGACCTACTTTGTTGGGTTGCTAATGCAGATGGTCTCTTTGTTGTGCAAATAGTCCCCTTATTGCGTAGAAGATGGAGTATGTGAGGGTGTGGATCATAAGCACTAACCAACTAACCCAAAAGCACGTGCTGATAGGAAGGGCACACCCATCGTACTTAAGGGCTTAGCCACAGCGCTCGGGGGCTTCAACCTAACTCAACCCACCTGGACGTTAGATTTATTGTTGGGTCTATTACCGTTAGATCTATTATGGACCGCAGCCCCACTCAACTTATTGGGCTCACCCACCTCAACTTATTAGTCTCTTGGACCTATTATCACGGGACAGAAAATTGAACCTATTTTAGCCAATAATAAATAGCCAACAATTCTCCCTAATACCTGCACTGTTAATACAGCATATGGGAATCGTACCAGCGCCATTCACTCTAATACCAGTTGTGGATCGTGAGCGCTAACCAACTATCTCAAAAGCACGTGCTGATAGGAAAGGCGCACTCATTGCACTTAAGGGCTCAATCACAGCGCTCACAGACTTTGACCAGAGTCAACTCATCTGAACATTAGGTTTACAGTTGGGCATCTTGCCGTTAGGTCTATTGTGGATCGCGACCCTACTTAACTTATTGGGCTCACTCAACTTATTAGTCTCATTAACTTATTATCACGAGACAAGAACTTGGGCTTATTTTAGCCAATAATAAATAGCCAATAAAGAGGAGGGGTTTCTCACGAGTTGTTCTCTATTGGGTTTTTTTTAAAAAAATGTGATGGTTTGTAAGTCGCGCAGAGTAGGCAGCCCACTTTTGACGACTTTGGGATTTTATGGGCCGAAATAAAAAAAGTGAGATGTAGTTGTAACCCACTTTATTGTTTCACTTTTCAAAAGTAACATACATGTTCACTCTTATAAACCAAACAACCAGAAAAATACCACCTCGCCAAAGTATCACTTTCATTCAAGGATTTAAGTATCCATCGGCATGGTTCGTATTCATCGTGTCGTATCGTGCCAATAAGATGCCGACATGCCGATGGCACAACTCAAACCCTCTTTTCTTTAATTTACTAAGTAATTTTCTCAACAAAGTTCAAAAGATTTGATAAAGATACATAAAAAACAATTATAAAATTATGTTGCTAAAAAAATTAATTATTTTATACCATTATGTGTTGGCACACATGTGTTTTTTGTGACCAACACTCATCGACATTGCTCGGCACACACCTTGTCGTACCGTACCAGCAAGTTTTCGACACGACCCCGTGCCATGGCACTTAAATCCTTGCTTTTATTGTTTCATTTATGGGCAACCAAACATGCGCTAAGTGCAGTAGGTTCAGTTCTTTTCAACTGGTATTATGTTTATTAGATACAAAATTTCTTTCTATTCAAAAATGGGTGGCTTTGAAATATATTAGCTGCTTCTTCTTCTTGTATATTCTCCCTTATTGTTCCAATATTACTTTTATTAAACTATACTTAACCAAGCAATTCTTCATAAGTATTTAACACACCAATTATTTAAACAAAAATTTCATTCTATTCAAAGAATTAGTGCTTCAGCAACATTTTGGTGCCTTTGTTTTCTTAGATTTCTATCTGCTATACAAAATTATAGATTTGGTTACTGCTTTTCAGAAGTTGAGAAAAATGTAATCAAAGCATTTCGCAATGAGCAAATTTCTCTTTTGGAAGTTGGAAAAAAAAAAAGTGCTTTGGTAACTCAGTAGTATCTGCTTAAGAATGAGCTAATCAATTTCTATGTAACAGTGCCCATGGATCTTCTTGAAGACAAAGTACAAATGACTAAGTGATCTCTAGGCTTCTCATCCAGTCTAACCAAAATTGTTTCTTAATCTTTTAGGAAAGAATTTTGACAATAATCCTCCAACATATGGACAAGATAGCAGTTCTCTTTCTAGAAGTTTCCCCCAATCTTTTATCTCAGCATCCAAAGGTCAAGTAGCATGTAAATAAAGAGGGGAATTACAATTTTAGATGGATATTATTCATATATGAACACTTTACTTTGAATTGCAGGGGCAACTTCTATATGAGTGGGAAAAATTAGTGGAACCGACGCCAAAGTCATTTTGATCTCACGGCCTCAAGCTATATTGTTAAGTCAAGGTAGATTTTCATCTCACCAAAAAGATGAGAATCATGTGTCTGACTGTTTTCACTAATTTTCTAGTGAAGGAAAAATTGCATGTGTCAAAGCTTAAGTCATCACCTAAAGATTTTCATTTAACACAGTGATCATGACTCATCAGGTATTTTTGTTCTGTTGTTGAATTTCATTTCCATGTCACTGGAGCCAAGCGAAAACAAATGGCTCACAGCTAACAACGATTTATTCGGAAACCAAAATCAATACACGAAGAGAGGAATCCACACTGAAGAGACACAGCACCCAACCACAACATTTACAAAAACCAAGAGAGCATCAATCACAAGAATACTAGAGCTCAAAAGCCTCTCAGCAGAGCAAGACCTGTAGCCAAGTGTGGCGACAGCATCAAGAAGAAGGATAATTTGCCAACAAAATAAATGCAACAAAAAGAGGGACAATCCGGAAGAGGATAAGCAAAGTTGACCTATTAATGCAGCACGTGTCTGATATTCTATGTATTCCCCACAAATAACTAATGCAACAAAGAAAAAAAAAAAAAAAAAAACCTAAAGAAGAGGCAAATTGTTGAACCATACAGTGAAAGCACCTACTCATCACCAATCAATCATACACTACAAGTAGTAATCTATTGTCAGACAAACTATAAATCAAACATCAAGTAAAGAATAAATCCATTAAAATTTTATTACTTAAAGGCTAAATGTTCAAAATTGGCAATACCGTTAAACCCTTACACTCCGTTTGGTAACGGGGATAAGGGGGGAATAACCCCCTTATCCCCATTTTTATACCCAAACGAGAATAATTTTAATGGGAACAGTAGTTCCCATTAAATCAGAATAAGAGGTTTGGGGGTGGGAACTGCTGTTCCCACCCCCACATGGAATTGGCTGGGTTTGCAAAAATGCACGGGAATCGAGGCCGCGTTCACGTGGGTGCCCTGTACGGCCACTTCCTCCTTCTCCATGGTTTCCATCTTCTTCTCCTTCTCCCCATTCTTCTTCTCCATTTTTTCCACCTTCTTCTCCCCCGATCGAAGCTCCATCGCACAGTGAGGCCTCGCCCGAAGCTCCGTCGCACAGATCTGCGTCGCGGCCCCGGTGTGGAAGCCGCTCCATCGCCGTCCGCCGATCGCCGCGTCGCGGACCCGCGACGGCACGCTCTGTGCGGCTCCTTTCTCCTTCTCCATTGTTTCCATCTTCTTCTCCCCCTTCTCCGTCTCCATTTTTTCCATCTTCTTCTCCCCCGATCGAAGCTCCATCGCACAGATCTGCCCCGCTGCGGCAACACTCTCCGCGTACACTGAGCTCTGGCCGATCTGCGTCGCAGCCCCGCTGCGATCTGTGTCGCGGCCCCGCTGCGGAAGCCGCTCGCCGTCCGCCGATCGCCGCGTCGCGGCCCCGCTGCGGCAACGCTCTCCGCGTACACCAATCTCGGGCCGATCTGCGTCGTGGCCCCGCTGCGATCTGCGACACGGCCCCGCTGCGGAAGTCCGCTCCATCGCTGTCCGCCGATCGCCGTCCGCCGATCGCGGCCCCGCTGCGGCAACGCTCTCCGCGTACACCGAGCTCGGGCCGATCTGCGTCGCGGCCCCGCTGCGATCTGCGTCGCGGCCCCGCTGCGGAAGCCGCTCCATCACCGTCCGCCGGAGAGCGTTGTACAATGTCTTAATTAAAAACTATCGAATTGTATTATAATATAGATTAATATTATAATACTTAATTTATAAAGTATTATATAAATTAAAAACTATCGAATTATACAATGTCTTATTTTTTAAATTTTTAATATTAATCTAAATTTAGTATAAGGTTGATTAATACCATATATTATTTTATTTTTAAATTATATCATAGAGGGCAAAATAGTCAATACACATATTTATCCCTTCTCAATTCTTCTTATTCCTCTATACTCAACCAAACACAATTTTTTTTTATTCATCTTATTTTTCTTATTCCTATATAATCTACCAAACACAATTTTCTTTAAACCCTGTATAACTCTTAAACCCAACCAAACAGAAATTTACACTAGTTCCTGCTAATACCATAACTTATAACTATTCCCGGTATAACTAAATTTTTTTTATCCCCGAACCAAACCTAGCTTGATTAAAGTTCCGAAACGGAAACCCTAGCGATCAAAACCCTAAGCCTAGTATCGAAGAGGGAGCGAATCTCACCGAGATCACTTGGACGGAGGCGGAGGCAGCGGCAGCGCGGGCGCGGGGGCGCCGAGGAGGGTGGCCTGCTGGAGCTCGAGCTCGTTGAGCTGTTGCTCGCGGTCCATCTCGATGATGAGCGGGACGAAAAGGACGAGGAAGGTCGTTCCCGCGATCCACGCCGCTTTTCCGGTGCTCCGGAGGAGCTTCTTCGCCACCGTCGCCGCCTCCGCCGCCGCCTCCCTGCCCCGCACCACGATCGGCGAGCGAGAGATCGACCCCAACGCGCCCTCGCCCTCGCCCTCGCCGCGGCCCCTCCGGCTCAGAGACGACGACATCTGCACGCTTCGTGGGGCGCACCAACAACGGAGGGTCGGGGGAGGAATAGGGTTTTGAGAAATAGGGTTTAGAGCGGATTTTCTGTTGGTCTATTACGCCAAAAGGGCCGGATTTGGCGGGCTATGCATGTTACCCGATATTTGATCGAACCCGAACTTGAATAGGCGGATTCAACCAAAAGTAAAGCAGGAATAGTTTCAATTATTTATTATATGAGTATAATAAACAGCAAAAATTCAACATATTTGGATTCGATTCTAGCTTTTATCAGTGTACGAAATAAATTCGAAATCGCAAGCAAATCCATATATATATATATATATATATATATATATATATATATATATATATATATATATATATATATATATATATATATATATATATATAGAGAGAGAGAGAGAGAGAGAGAGAGAGAGAGAATTGTGCTGGAATACTATTAATAGCACCAGTCCAACTTTGTCATTCATTTTGTTGCCTTTGGATCGCATCGAGATTTGTGCAGATTCTTTAATGAAAAAAAAGCAACTTAACACCGTTAGTTACTTTTTCTTTTCTTTTCTTTTCTTTTAAATTTTTTTTTCTGAATTTCTTTGTCTTCTTATTCTCTATCAGAGAAACCCACCACCCTCTCAACTCTCTCACCACCCACTCCCAACCTCTCTCTCCTCTACTCTCCCCACCTCTCTCTCCTCTACTCAAGCTCTCTCTCCCAACCCAAGCTTTCTCTATCTGGATCTGGCGCGCATGCTCGCTTCACCTCCATCTGAGGCCGCGCCATCCCACTCGTGTCGCTCTCCCATCTGAGGTCGCGTCCCCAGTCCCCACTCGCTCGCTCCCTCACGCTCGCTTGCTCCGGCGTTGTGCTCCCACAAATCATTACCAAAAGGTTACAGGTAAAAATATTTTTGCAAAAATCAGATTTTTTTTTTTAAATCTAATTTTTTTTCAAAATCTAATTTCTTTTTTTCAAGACAGCATTCCAGTCACAGACAACATATACATGAAATAGGTTTCGAAAATGTATATGTATCTCTTGACTAACCATCTGCTGCTGGACAAGTCACTAATCATGTTTCCTTAATTTTCAATTCTAATGTCAGTATAGATGTGTGTCTCTGATATTGCTCATTTTTAATCATGACACTGTTGTGTTAATTCTAATTTGCTGGTCTATAGCAGAAGGAAGAGAAAGAAAAGATGAGTAAGTCATGCACAGGTTACCTAGCAAAGAGCAATTCCAAGACTAGTTCTTGCTCCTCAGTCCATTCCCATCTCTCAAGCTCAATCTCAATCTTCCGAGCAATGTAAGTCTGTTCCTTCAAAACCCGAGTCTCAATTAATGATCTTGATATTCCTATTGCTTAGGAAGGGTATTCGATATAGTACTAAACATCATATCTCACATTTTGTATCTTATGACTCTTTATCTCCATCCTATAGGAACCTTGTGTCTTCTTTGTCTTCTATATTTGTTCCACAAAATTAGAATGAGGCACTTACGGATCGTAAATGGAAGGAGGCCATGGTTGAGGAAATGAAAGCATTGAAAAAAAATGATAGTTGAGAGCTTATCGATCTTCTAGAAAGGAAGAGACATGTTGGATGCAAGTGGGTCTTTACAGTGAAGAACAAAGCCGATGGGTCAATTGAAAGATACAAAGCTAGACTAGTTGCAAAAGAGTTCACACAACTTATGGAGTTGACTATCAAGATAAGTTTGCTCTAGTGGCGAAATTAAATTTTATTCACATTTTCTTAGCTGCGCAACAAATCTTGAATGGGATTTGCAGCAGTTGGATATTAAAAAATGCTTTTTGCATGGTGATTTAAAGGAACAAATGTATACGGAAATCCCTTTATATTTTTTTCTTCAGCTAAAATGTTGGAAAGTGTGCAGATTAAAAAAGGCATTGTATGGCTTGAAGCAATCACCGAGAGCTTGGTTTGATAGATTCAGTAAAGCTGTGTTAGCATTTGGATACAAGCAGAGTAGCCTCTGATCTCCCGAAGCCTAGAATGGGTCTATTGTAGAGTTTTTTTTTCTTTAATAAATAAGTTCGTTAACTAGTCTTCCTAAGACTTACATATCTTTTCTCTTCCTTTCTTAATCATGACACTGTTGTTTTCCCCTGTAGTTGACTAAAAATCACTTTATGGCAAAGATGCTATGGAACTACTATTCAAGGTACGTAAGTAAGTAGCATCAAAATTTACATCAGAAAAGAAATAGCACAAAGCTATGATATGATCGACCCATATTCACCATTTACATCTCTTAAGATCCTTCATTGTATATTTCTCTGAAATTGAAAAAGAGGCTAAAATACTAATTGAATGAATTATGAAGTGAAATTTAACTTTAATGGGGGAATTAATAAAAAGGACACCTAACTACCAGCAAATTAGAATTAACACAACAGTGTCATGATTAAGAAATGAGCAATATCAGAGACACATATCTATACTGACATTAGAATTGAAAAATTAATGGAAACATGATTAGTGACTTGTCCAGCAGCAGATGGTTAGTCAAGAGATACATATACATTCCCGAAACCTATTTCATGTATATGTTGCCTGTGACTGGAATGCCGTCTTGAAAAAAAGAAATCAGATTTTGAAAAAAAATCAGATTAAAAAAAAAAAAAACTGATTTTTGCAAAAATATTTTTACCTGTAACCTTTTGGTAAGGATTTGTGGGAGCGCAATGCCGGAGCAAGCAAGCGTAAGGGAGCAAGCGAGTGGGGACTGGGGACGCGGCCTCAGATGGGAGAGCGACACGAGTGGGGGGCGGCGGCCTCAGATGGAGGTGAAGCGAGCGTGCGAGCCGGATCCAGATAGAGAAAGCTGGGTTGGAAAGAGAGCTTGAGTAGAGGAGAGAGAGGTAGGAGAGTAGAGGAGAGAGAGGTTGAGTGGGTGGTGAGAGAGGTTGAGAGGGTGGTGGGTTTCTCTGATAGAGAAGAAGAAGACAAAGAAATTCAGAAAAAAAAAATAAAAAAGAAAAGAAAAGAAAAGAAAAGAAAAAGTAACTAACGGTGTTAAGTTGCTCTTTTTCACTAAAGAGCCTGCACGAATCTCAATGCGATCCAAGGGCAACAAAATGGGTGGCAAAGTTGGGATAGCATTCCAGCACAACTCTCTCTCTCTCTCTCTCTCTCTCTCTCTCTCTCTCTCTCTCTATCTATATATATATATATATATATATATATATATATATATCTAGTTCGGTTATTATGCTATCGATATTAATGTTTCAATCATCCACTAAATTTTAGTAGCCCATTATTATTCTAACCGTATATTTTTTTTATTCAAAAGTTAAAAATTTAATAACACAAATTACTTAATATTATTAATAGTATAGCAATCTAATTATATACAGAGAGAGAGCGAGAAAATTGCTATAGGAATAGCATCCTTACTCTATCTAATTTTTTAGCCGTTGATCCTACTTTGAGACTCAATTCCTACTTGGTGATGGATTATGCGAAGAAAATAAAAATTTGTCTAAGAATAAAAACCCATCTCCCTCTTTCTATCTCATTTTTGCTTCTTCTTTCAGTATTTCTCTTTTGTCACGAGCAACTTAGTCATTTAGATCAAGTGCTGACAAACCTTTTTCTCCTTCCCTAGGAGTTTTTTCTTTATTTTTCAATTTTTATAGAACTTTTTTTTATAACATATCTACTTAGTTTGATTATTTTTTTTTATTCTTTGCTTTTTTACCAACTTTTTATGTAAACAGATTATTTTCATTTTCCAATAAAAAAGTATAGTACTTTATTTGAGAATCATTTCATTTTTTGAACTTTGAAATTTGGTTTTCTATTTTTGTTTTCTTTGTATTTTCACTGATTGTTTACATCCAAAACAGAGGAAAGAAAATTTTGAAAAAAAAAAAAAATTTATTTTTATATCAAGTATTTATTGGTTCAAATGAGAAACCTAGATTTATAAATATTTACAGGATTGTATGGCAAATTTTTTGCATACCTTCTATTTTTATATAAATCTAATGAATTTATAAGTTCCATAGACACCTCTCATAAAGAGGAAGGTGCCTCTATACTTGGTTCCTATAATTTAGATGTTACTAATGATGAACAAGCTATACTTGGTGATGAGACTTTAATAGATGTGAGCATTAGGGGGGAAAGAGAAAATGATTCTTATAAATATTAGAAAAATCAACAACGATAATTAGAAAGAATGAGACAAGAAAAATCAGCCACCCATGAACTATTTTTGAGTCAAATTTTTTCTAATGCTGAGGAAGGAAAAAATTTGTATATATATATATATATATATATATATATATATATATATAGAGCTTATATACTTTCAAAAGCACAAGTTCATTCATACTTATAAATTTTTTACCATTGGATTTGTATTTGAATTTGTATAATTATACTTTCTACCTTTTTCTTCTTAAATTATTTTACAATAATACGAATTCCAATACAAATCCAATGGTAAAAAATTCATAAGTATTGATGAATTTGTACTTTTGAAAGTATATAAGGTCTACTCTCTCTCTCTCTCTCTCTCTCTCCTCTATATATATATATTATATATATATATAGATATATATATATATATAGTTCAGCTATCATGCTTGTAAAGCACCAAGCAAATAGTACCTAGAACTACTTTAGCTCTAGCACGCTTAACTCTCATGTTCCTTTTGGATCTTGCTACCATCCAAAATGCTATAGCCGGGTTAGAGATTTAGTCCTATTATATCATTTATATAGAGGACTAATCCAAATTCCGGGGGTGTCACATTCTTCCCCCCTTTAAGCCCTGACGTCCACGTCAGGCTCAAGCTTGACACCCCCTTTAAGCCCTGACGTCCACGTCAGGCTCAAGCACACTCACAAGCACCAGGCGATGTGAGACTCGTCTCGCTAGCCTTAGCCGACCTTGTGAGGAGCTGCACTCCACTCACAACGGTCATTAGCCGGGGAGCCTCGCTCTACCCGCTATATAACCCTGGCTCAGCCGAGACTCATCTCACATTTTCGGCTGGTGAATGGCTCTGATACCAACTGTGACGCCCTACTTCCCAGGAGGTCACCCATCCTAGAACTACTCTAGCACTAGCACGCTTAACTCTCATGTTCCTCTTGGATCTTACTACCATCCAAAATGCTATAGCCGGGTTAGAGATTTAGTCCTATTATATCATTTATATAGAGGACTAATCCAAATTCCGGGGGTGTCACAACCAAGTCATTGGTGTTTATAGGTTTTAGTCCATAGATGAAAGGATATGTGGTTAGGATAATAGTGAGCTCTTTGGATTTAGTGGGTTGTTAGTGGAATAACATAATTTAAGGGTTGAAATTAGTCAAAAAGATTGATCTAACGGTAGAAAACTTATCAGCACCAATTGCTTAGTACTTTCATGAGCATAGAATATATATATATATATATATATATATATATATATATCTATATATATCCTTTGTATTCATAAATTTTTTGTTCTTGGATGAAGGGATGTGCGGTTAGGATGATAGTGGTTCCGTATGGTTTATACTATTTCACCACAACCCACTAAATCCTAGGGGGACCACTATCATCCTAACCGCACATCTCTTCATCCAAAAACGAAAAATTTATGAATACAAAAGGATATATATATATATATTATATATATATATATATATATATATATATATACGAGAGTAGAGAGAGAGAGAGAGAGAGAGAGAGAGAGAGAGGAGAGAGAGAGTTGGGCTGAAATGCTATGATAGCACCAGCCCAACTTTGCCACCCATTTTGTAGCCATTGGATCGATTGAGATCTGTGGAGGCTCTTTAATGAAAAAAAGAAAAAAGAAAAAGTAAAAAGAAAAAGTAAAAAGTAAAAAGCTTTTCTTTTTAATTAAATGATTTGCACGAATCTCAATACAATCCAATGGTTACAAAATGGGTGGCAAAGTTGGGCTGGTGCTATCAATAGCATTCCAGCACAACTATATATATATATATATATATATATAGAGGCTGAAATACTATCGATAGTATCAAGTCATTGGTGCTATTAAATTTTTAGCCTCTGGATTAAAAAATGTGCGGTTACGATAATAGTGGTGCCCTAGGGTTTAGTGGGTGGTTAGTTGAATAGTAAAAATCTTAGATCACCACTATAATCTCAACCGCACATCCTTTTATCTAATGGCTGAAAACTTGATAGCACAAATTGTTTAGTACTATCGATAATATTCCAGTCGGACTATATATATATATATATATATATATATATATAATATTATATATATATATTTATATATATATATATATTATTTATTTATTTATTTATTTATTTATTTATATTTGGTAGACAGATTTTTGGTTGAATCTCGAATTGTGGCGAAGTTTTATTTATATTTACAATAATAATAACTTAATACATTTAAATTTATTAATTATAAATTAATTAGGTTTATTAATATTAATATTAATTAATATTAATTATAGATTTGTATTTATATTACATTATGTAACGAAGAAATACATTTCAAATAATTATTCATAATTAATAATTAATTTTCATATTTTGATATTTATTTATTTTTTTTTTTTGACTCTACACCTTTGGTTCATCATAATTTACTTATATATTAATTTTATCTTAATTATTTATAATTAGATTTTACTATATCCTATTTATTTATTTTTAAGTCTTCTATTTTTTAATATAGCTTAATCAAATATGAAAATTAAAATATAAACTTTTATCATTTGGTTTTTTTTTTTTTTTTTACTTATTCACATACCTTTTAATGTAACTTATTTATAAATTACAGTTATTTATTAGTAAATGTTATTATTTGGTATTTACTTTCTTCTAACTATTCACCTTTTCTTAATATTTATTATATTTTAATTCATAATTAAATTTGAATGCAAAATATTTTATAAAGTTAAAAATAAGATATTTAAGGTTTGAATAAAATATATATATACTAATAGTTATATTTGTGCAATGTAAATTTATTTTTACATATAGTATGATGTTGAGTTCAAATATTAATCTCTAATTAGAAAAGCATATTTAATTAATAATTTTTTTAAAAAAATTGTAAATTTTAAATTTTCATGCATAAACTGTTCTCATTAGACCGACCATCCTTATATAATACAAAAATAAAAAATAGCATATTATACTACGAATAATATAAGTAGTATATTATGAATAATGTATTACGAATAATATAGTATATTATTAATACGTACAAATAGTATAATATAATATATTATACAAATAATGCAATATTTGTAAAGATGACAAAAATTTTATACTATTTGTACAAATATTGTATTATTTAGAAAAATATATTGCGCTGTTTCTTTTCTTCTTTTTTTTTTTTAATTTTTTTATTATTATATTTAGTTTATTTTTATTTGTATATTAGATAATATCTTTTGAGAAAAAATATATATAATTATGACTTATCTATTGTATTTTAAAAAAAAATTAATTTGTATATTTTATCTGTTTATTAGAATAGAAACAATTTGATCGCATTTATTTAAAAAACAGATGATTAGAAAAAGTACAAAATCAGTAAACTTTTAATGTAAAAAAAGCCATAAACTATTTAATATAATTATTTTTTAAAAAAAAATGATTTTTGAGGTCGTGGGAGCAAGCGAGTAGGGGTGGTAATCCAGCTCGTTATTCGCGAGCCAGCTCGTATTCGGCTCGAAATGAGCTCGTGATCGAATTGCTTGTTTAGTAAACGAGCCGAATACGAACCGAATTTTTCAGCTCGTTTAATAAACGAGCCGAACACGAGCTGAGGTCAGCTCGTTCGTATTCGGCTCGATAACCGCTCGAGTATATATATATATATATATATATATATAAATAATTAGGTTAGAATATTATCGATAGCACCAAGCCATTGGTGCTATCAAATTTTTAGCCGTTGGATGAAAAAATATGCGGTTGGGATTATAGTGGGCCTCTAGGATTTACTAGGTGGTTGGTTGAATAGTAAAAATTTTAGGGGACCACTATAATCCCAACCGCATATCTTTTCATCCTACGGCTGAAAACTTGATAGCACCAATTGTTTGGTGCTATTGATAGTATTCTAACCGGACTATATAATATATATTATATATATATATATATATATATATATATATATATATATATAGAATTAGGCTAGAATACTATCGATAGTACTAAGTCATTGGTGCTATCAAGTTTTTAGCCGTTGGATAAAAAAATATGCAGTTGGGATTATAGTGGGTCCTAGGGTTTACTAAGTGGTTGGTTGAATAGTAAAAATTTTAGGGGACCACTATAATCCCAACCGCATATCTTTTCATCCAATGGCTGAAAACTTGATAGCATCAATTGTTTGGTGCTATCGATAGTATTCTAGCCGGACTCTATATATATATATTACTATTTAGATTTTATACTATTATTTTTTTGTAAATTTTAATTATTACATTAAAATTTTATTTTTTTATTTTTTTTCAACTTTACATCTAGGAATGAAAATTAAATTTGTCATTCGCGAGCCAGCTCGTGTTCAGCTCGTTAATAAACGAACCGAACACAACCGAACACGAACCGAATTTTTCAGCTCAATATTTAAACGAGCCAGTTCATGTTAGATTCGTTTATTAAACGAGCCGACGTGGACAGCCCCTACCAGAGAATTTTTTTTTTTTTTTTTTTTTTTGTTAAGAAATAATATATATAAAAAAAAAAAGAGAAGAGTTGGACTTGATAGAATGGGTACGGGTCCAGTGACCGAATGGCAGCCGTTTCCACAGCAACCCAACCCGAGCCGATGGGACTGACAGATCACAGCGGGACAATCTGCCCTGCCTTGACCCTTTCTCTCTCGTCTTCAACCTACGTCCAACTCGATTCCGTTGGCAGCCCAACTTCTTTCCCCGGCCGGCCGTTCCTGTGAATTTTTTGGGCTACCGACAGCCGCGACGACCATCATCTCGACCGACCAAATTTGCTGTCTTCTCTCTCTCTCTCTTCATAAGAGCTGGGGTTTAGGTTTCAAAAAATCGTTTAGGGGCCAGAGAGGGGGAGATGGGGAATATATTTACGAAGAAGCCCAAGATCACGGAAGTCGACCGCGCGATTCTCTCCCTCAAAACGCAGCGTCGCAAACTCGGGCAGTACCAGCAGCAGGTCAGATCTCTTTCTCTTCCTCTTCCTCCCGCTTTTTGCCGATTTCTTCTTCTCTCCAATTATTTATTTATTTATTTATTTATTTTTTTTGAATTTGGATTGCCCTAATTTTTTTTAGATCGTCTTTGTTATCAAATTTTTGAATGTCAATAAAGTATTGGTCTCACGAGAGATTCGCCGAATTTTTGTAATTTGAGGAGAAGATGAAAGTAGACATGTGGAATGAATGGGGGGGGGGGGGGGGGGGAAAGTTCTGAAGCTTAATTTTGACCCTTAATTTTAAGAGAGAACTAGTATTTTTCTTGTTCTTTTGCTGTTTTCCTTTGTTGGATAAGGACAAAGATTGATGCGTCTTTGCATTGAAATCACCTATCATTTTTGGGCATCCTAAGCAACTCCTGTTATCTGAGCATTCTGCTTTTAGGCTGAGGGGTCTGATTCCATAGGAGTAGTGCTTTTTCCTTTTTTTCCCTTTTTGGTTCTGCTTTTAAGATACTTAGTACAAATTTCAGCTCACAATGAGAGCAGAATAGACCTAGGAACATTGCCCTCAATGAAGGTTTCAGCTCTGATGAAGCCAAAGGCTACTTCATGAACCCAGAGATGATTTAAAGTAGAGATTGCTTCATATCCTTAGTCGAGCGTAGCCTACTGCAAATACTGTTTCTAGGTGCTGCTCTTCAAGCTCATGCTATCAAGAAACTAGAGCTCGGAGTTTACAAACTTGAGTTCTTCCCAGAATTTTTCTAGTTATGATGTGACTCGCTTGTTGTTGCTCATAGATACTGTAGTCAAACAGATATTCCCGCTAATGCACAGGATTCTACTTTCGCTTGCTTGATGTTCACTATAAACTGAAGTAGAGTGCAAATCTTTGTTGCCGAACAGACTATCTATACAATATTGACTTGAATTGAGTTATGAAAAGGCAATTATATCATTTTTTGACTTCAGGTACTTATCATTTTCACGGCAATTACCTCCTGATCGTTTTTCTGGCAATTACGTCGTTTATAGGTAGACACAAAACTTAAAAGAATTTCATCTTCTCTTATTAAAAGGGTAATCGACCTATAGGCCTTTCAAAGGAATTATAAGCGTGTTCTCTGTTGCTTTTCCCCTCTAGAATTTTCATACATCTTATATTAAGTGGATTTTTCATTCATTTTATACCCCACATAGTGCCTCTGAAGGGAAAATACCTGTATATGTGGCATTGCCATGCAACAGCTATACAAAGAGGATGTTTCCTTTATTGGACTACACAAAAACCTTTTTCCTAGGTAGATCGGTTATGTCAATCATGTAGACGGACATTAATGCAAATATGTCTAACTAGTGTAATTGTATGAAATGTGGATGCATATTAAAAAACTTGTCGTCAAATGCTTATATCATATTATTAGATAAAAGTGAGATTCTATGAAAAATGTTATGGGAATGCAAATTTCTAGTTGCTGTAAGTTCATTCGCTTGTCTATATGTGGGCATATCCAGCCGTTGCTGGGTCTTATTTTCATTGTCATTAGGCTCTATACCAAATTGACTAGTACATCACACTATATCTTCTATTGTTTCTCGAGTATAGAAAGTTCAACTTTAGGTTATTTAGAGAAGAAAAGTCTGCTTGCTTTTTCTTTTTAGTATTTTTGTGATATCAGTAAATGTGAGTGAATCACTCACTTTTGGAAAGAAGTAAATCTCTCAAGTCTGTCAACTTTCCTAATCCATTCAATGTAATGTGTAGTGGTTTCTTATTTTCCATGGCTTGTAGAAGTTCTACTGCCTTTGTAAAATATTGGGCATAACTAGTCTCTCAAGATGCCTTGCTTTTGAAAGATTCCGAGCGCAAAGCCCATGGGTTTTTTCTCTATGGAACTGCTACTTGTGCTTTGGTGATGTTACCATTAAGCAATCTGACAAATAAGTCAGAAGTCTGTTGGTCTCTAGTAGTTTTTTTAAAGTTAGATAATTGCAACTAGTGTTTTACATTTTGGGAGTGTTTGGTTCGGGTACAAAGGGATATCCCCCCTTTTGTACCCAAAACACTATGGAACCGGGGGGGAATGGAATCCCCCCCTTTTCCATTGTGTCCGGTATTAACTAGTACAGACCCTACCCCCCTTGGAATAACTCACTTTTCTCTCCTCTATTATTACCCTCACACTCATCACTTTTACCACTCTCTTCTCCCTATTCTCTCCTCTTCTCCTTTCGTCCTCGCCGGTGCTTGATTCCTGCCTTTGTGAGCCCGCGCGCCCTCTCGTGCCGTGATCTGTGCCCCTCGGTGGACCGATCTGTGACCGGTGCTGATAGGGGGGCCTCTCCTTCAGCTCCGTCTGTGCCGCAGAGATCGCCGGTGCTTGATTCTCGCACGCGTGGAGCCGCTTGCCCTCTCCCGTACCGCATTATTTTTAAAAAAAAAAGAATTATTTTAAAATATTTTACAATAATTATTAATTATTATTTATTTGTACCGCATTATTATTTATTTATTTACAATAATTATTAAAAAAATAATTATTTATTTAAAATATTTTACAATAATTATTAATTATTATAAATATTTTACAATAATCCCGCCGATCTGTACCGCATTATTAATTATTTATTCATTAATACATTTTACAATAATTATTTTAAAAAAATATAATAATAATAAATATTTATTATTATCGTCGCCGCCGTCGCCTATCGGCCTTCCCTGTATCTCTTCATGCCGGGACGGCTAAAAAAACCTATCTCAAGTTACCGCATCATTATTCCCAACGCAAAATAAAAAAATTAATATTAATTTTAGAACAACAACAGAATTCACACTAATTTTTAAATAATTACACTAAATTAATGATTTTTAAATAGTTTATATTTGTCCACGAAAAATTACTGTAGTTTTTTAGATATTATTTAATCTATTTTTAATATAATATTTAGCACTAATTTTTAATTATTTAATTTATAACTTACTAGATTAGTACAATATTTATATATCTTACCAAAAATTTATTTAAGTTTGGTATAAATATTAATCAATAACTTTCATATAATTAATTAAATACTAATTTTCTATATTATCTAATTAATTACATTATAACATATTACATTAATTATATTTACAAAATATTAATACAATATTATTTATCAATTTTTAACCCCCATATAAAATGAAAAGGGCAATCGTTCTGTTTTACACAAAAGTCAACTATTTAGCACCTCTTATTCTTGATTCCCAACCAAACACTATTTTCTTATACCTGGTATTAAACTAATATCCCAACCAAACACTTTTTTCATTTATCCTACCTTTTAATCAATTTTACTTATACCTAGGTACTACTAATCTTACTAATCCCCGAACCAAACGCTACCTTTGGGTTCAAATAACTCTGCGCTCTGGTCAGCTGCTAGATGGTCAGAAAGTTGAGCTTTCCGAAGATTATGCCTGTAGTTGTCCTGGCCATTGTCTTTCTCTATATGCAGTGCATTGAGTCCCTTCCTGACCTAATCCTATGGGGCTAGTGTTTAAGGCTCTAGTTAGTAACTGTGGTGTGTTTCTTTGATTTTCTATTTCCACAAAGATTACTGAAGTATACTCAACATATATATTTGTTCCACCAAGTAGAAAGATGATTCGGTGTTTGAGATTTTTATGCTTGAGACCATCTGTAAGATACAAATGGTTTTGGAATATCGTATTCAGTCTCTTTTTTTTTTTCAAGTTATGTTCCCATTGGTATTAATTATTATGTTTCTTTCTGTTTTTCCAGCTTGAGACAGTGATTGAGGCTGAAAAAACAAGCTGCAAAGGATCTGATTAGGGAAAAGAGGAAGACGGGCCTGGGGCTTGCTTTGAAGAAGAAGAGAAGAAAGCTCAGGAAGAGTCCTTCAACAAGTTGATGCTGGCTAATTAATGTGAGCAACAAGTAAGTGGTTATATATGTAGAACATTAATTTCTTCTTATAAATGAAATAGATAAAAATTATGTGTCAAAGCATAATTTTCCACTTCAGCTGGGCCAGCTTGGTTCAGTTCCGAAATTAGAACTTTTGTGAGAACAACTTTTGGCAGCAAAACTTTTGTTTGGAGTACTATCAACGAAAAGTTTCTTACCGTCTGAAAGAGTTACAAAAGGAAGATTCTAGGTATTCTTTTACGCGCTTGTATATGTCATTAGAAAAGTGGCTTTCGATATCTAGATAATAAGGGAACCTATACATTTTTTAGTGTAAACATGTTTCACTACAAAGTAGATTAGTATAATTTCTAGAATTTCTTTACTCGTAAAATTTATATTACTTGCCAATAATCTAATTCTAAGCCCTTTTAAGGCAAGTATTATAATCAAGTAATAGCATATTGAAATACAAATATCCTTCATTTTCTCAAATTGTCAAGTTTTTATTTGTCAACCTTTGGAAACCTAAAAGTGAACATTATTTATGATTACTGAGATAAGGTTAACAAACTTAAATTCAACTAACTCTACCTATATATATGTTATACGTGCTATAGTTTTATATTCTAAGTTAACAATTGTGTCATTTGTAAATTTTGAATTATATTTTAGTTATGATAGCTGATTTTCTAATATGAGGATGCACAGATCAATTACTATACTTTTCTACCTAATAAACAATTTGTAAACATAAAAATTTCAGTCACATATCATTTACACTATGTTCGGCCTTATGGAACTGTGTAGAAGTGTTGTTTGAGAGTATACTTGTTTGGAAAAAGTTTTAACAACATTTTAGTAAAATCTCTTTAATAGATCCACTTTGTAGTAGAATCAGAAGTTCCAAACGAAGCTATGGCCAAGCACTATATTTTTTTGTTTTGCTAGGACACTCCACTAGAGGTGTTTGCTGCTAAAGATTGTCATGTCGCTCTACACGGTGGCTGTAACGATTTGGCCTACTAGCACTAAAAACTCGTTAGACCCAAACCACTGATCCAAAATACTTAAGCCTAGTTATTTGTTCTACTATGCCTGTCCACATATAAGCCCATCACACTCTCCCACATTATTTGATGTGGGACTATTGAGGTGTCACAAATTCCTCTGCCCTGACACCTTTGATTGCTCAATCACACACATAGCTCAAGATCACTGGGCGATGTGAGACCCATCTCACACTTTTGGCTAGTGAATCGACTTTGATACCAATTGTAATGACCTAACCCACTAGCACTAATTATTTGTTGGGGCCGAAAACACTAGCTTTGCTTAAGCCTTGTATTAGCTTAGTATGTCCGTCACATATAAGTCCGACTTGGCTCTCCCACATTATCTGATGTGGACTATTGAGGTGTCACAGTGGCCAGGTGCTAGCTTCAAAGTCACAAAAGTGCACTTTTGGCATTATTTAAGCCTAGTTGGGGAATGTGTTCCCAAAACACAACCACTGTGATGGCATAGGCCTAGTTTGGGAATGTGTTCTCTAATCGCTTTCACGCACGCCTTAGAGCTCCAAGAAAGCCAGAAATATCATTAGCTTGGCCAATCCCTGTTGCAAAATGGTGGTGAGAACTTCCATGGAGAAGTATATTATTGGATGCTTTTTCAATGGAGGTTCCCACCACAATTTTGCTGCATCGGAGGAGCTGATCACTTACATTCTTTCCTACTTTTTTGGAACTTTAAGGCTTGTTATAAGATGTGGTGTCCAAATACATTTGCTTTCATGACTAGAGGTCTGAAAAATCCGAAAGCGCTTTGGAGCTTCCATCATCTAATGCTACCGAATTATGGTGGGAACTGCTACATGAGGAGCAAGTATTTTGCCTTAAAGCATGAAAGCAAGTGCATTTGGAAATGCAATCGCAAACTAGGTCTACAACATCAAACTGAATGTGTTTCAAGGATGCATTCCCAACTAGCCCTTAGAGCTAGGGGTGAAAATGGGTCAGATATTATTCTATCCGACCCGAGTTCGAAACCCAAACTAACGGGATATTGATTGGGATTTTACGATCCACTTTGGATTCGGATTTGATTCCGGGATTTAAAAATTTTCCTGATTGGGTTTTGGGTCCACTATATTCTTTAGATTTTTATTTGATACCGGATAATCTGAATCCGAAATTGCTTCTAGTATATTTTTAGTAAGTAACATACCTATTGAGTCTATATTCAGTTTTTTTTTTTTTTTTATATTTTTAGATTTTGTTATTTTTCCAGGAGTTTTGTAGAAGTTTTAGGAAACTCATATATATCTTTAATTTTATTTTATTTTTTGCTTATAACAGTTTTATATATTTATTAAATATCCAATTCGTAACCATATCTATTTAATATCTAACATGTCCAAAACTGTTTTTACTGGATATGGATTTGAAGTTTATTATCCGTCCAAATGCCCAATATCTGAATTTGTATCCGGATCTGATTTAAATTCATATATATGAGTATGGATTGAGCATTGAGTCCGTATTCAATCCATTTTCACCCCTACTAAGAGCTTAAAAAGGAAATCTGAAAGCTCTTAGTGCTCTGCTCCTCCGATCCTATGAGTGGTGGTCGGAACCTCCGCTGGAGACTCCTGCCCAGCTCTATGTGACAACGTGGTTCTATATGGAGAATGTATCCTAATCTAGGGCTTTAGGGAATGTGGTATTAGTATGTATTATTGTAGTATTGTGTGTACCATTCTGGCTTGAACCAGGGTGGCACGGGGCTTTGCCCATCCTGTAAATATTTTTATGCTTGCCGCTTGCTCTAAATCCTGTGTGGCCACCTGAAAGTTGAAGTAAACAAGCCTTAGATTGATCTTCGCGAAGCTTTCTTTTCCACATGGATTGTATGGTAATATGTTTTTTATTTTTATTTTTATTTTTTTTGGGTGTTTATTACTTGCTTTAGTTGGCAGATATTGAACTAGCAAGTAAGCAAAAGGCTGTATTTGAAAGTTTGAAGACAGGAAACAATGCCATCAAAGCTATTCAAAATGAGATTAAGTTGGAAGATGTTCAGAAATTGATGGATGATACAGCTGAGGCGAAGGCCTATCAAGATGTAAGTCTGATGTATTTTACCTTTCCTTCATCTGCTATTTATTATTGAAACGAGTCGAATCTTTCAGAAGCCCTTAACTGTGGTAGATTCTTTGACAATTTTGATATATTTTTCTCCAGCCATCATGCAACTGCTAAAATCTCAAACAGGAATCACTAGGGAAATATTTTCTTCTTATTTGTATCCTAGTTTTGTTATAAATATCAGTTTAGTTTCTTGTTTGATGGTTGTTTTCTGACTGCAACATGATGAAGTTTTGCTTGCCAGTTGCTTGTTAAGGATCAAATATGATTCATGTTTGGGAGAGGGCAATTTCACTAATGTTTAAACTTGCAAGTGGTTAAATTGATGTTTTATTGATGCTGCAAAATTAGAAAAAGTGTGCGAGTCCTAAAGACCTCGATTGTTGAACTGTGCGACGGAATCTGTAAGGGAACTTCTGGATTAGCATTAAGGAAAGATGAACCTTTGACACAAATATATGCCTCTGCTCGGTTTAGTGGTTTGCACTATACAATCTAGAAATTTTAGGTCTAGTTTGGTAATGTGGGGGCTAAAAACATCACATTTATGCTTTGTAAGGTCCAAAAAAAAAAAAAAAAGAAAATCCAAAAACGCTTCCATGTGTCCTCCGATGCTAAAAACTTGCGGTGGCAACCACTACCAAAGAAGCATGTGGTTATGTGCTTCTCCGGTGACAGTTGTCATCACAATTTTATAGCATTGAAGGAAGATTGGAAGTGCTTTTGAATTTTTTGCGCCTTTCAAAGCATAAAGGCTGTGCTTATAGCTACCGCCTTACCAAACTAGGTCTTGGTAGACAAGCAAGGCTGTAAATTAGCTTCTAAGCGACTGAATATTGCACATGGTTGTACATTTTGGATTGTGATATCAGGCACTATTGAGTTGTCTTTTAGCTTCTTATAATAGTATAGCTCATATTTTAACTCTTGGATCAGTACTCTATCTCATGAGAAATGACTTTATTCTTTTAAAGAGGATACTCCTCTTCGTCTTCCCATAGATAAGGGGTTGATCCTCACTTTCTTCTTTGAAGAATAGCCTCACAATCATAGCAATCGAACCAATTCCCTCGTTAGAAACCCCTTGAGATGCATTTTCTCACAACCCTCTTGTATCCTCTTTACTATTGAAATGCAACTTCTTCCTATAAAACCTTTCTTGTTTGCCACAAGTCAAATGTCCAACTGTAGAAGATTTTAATTGGAAGGAATATTGTTTAGATGATGAGAAGCTTACTGTATTCTTATGATGTTCAAATTGGTGAAAAGAATTATCATCTGTTGCATGTCTACTAAAATTATTGCTATTGAAACGTTGATTATTTTTTTCTGGCATAGTAACTTAATTGTCTATTTTTGCAATTTTCTGCGTAGTTCTATGAGGGCTTGACAGTTGAGGCATAATTGGGCATGGCTTTTTGCTTATGTTTATGCTAATAGTTGAGTTTGTCGTCATTAACTTATTATAGGACTTCCAATCATGAACTACTAGTGCCTTTAGGATTATCTATTTCAAGTAAATTGAAGACTGTAGTCTTATGCTTTCTTCTTTCGTTGCAGGAAATAAATGCTGCATTAGGGGAGCAGCTCTCTGCTGAAGATGAGGAAGCTGTTTTGGCAGAGTTCGAGAATTTGGAAACTGAGGTTTGTTTACTAAATTGCTCAAGGGCTCTTTCATGCTGCAAGCACATTTACTTAGATTAACAAAGAGAAAGGAAGCGACAAACTTGCATGAGCAAGCTTTTGTGCCAAAATAAACTTTGTTCAGATTTCATCGTCATGTTTATAGGTGTTCTAGTAAAATGTTCTGGCTTTTATCATTGCAGCTCACACTACAATCATTGCCGACGATTCCAGCTTCGCCAGTGCCAGCTGAAGAGGGTGCTAAACCGTCGGTTGAAAAGCAGCCTGAAGCAGAATCTCAGGCAGAGGAAAAGAAGACGAGGTTCTCGACCTTCCTGATGTACCCACGAAAATTCCTGTGGCGCTAATGATGGTGCAGCCAAAAGAAACTGAGGTCTCTCTCTCTCTCTCTCTCTCTCTCTCTCTCTCTCTCTCTCTCTCTCTCTCTCTCTCTCTTACTGCGTATAGCATGTACGAACATGGCTATAAATGTGCGCGCGCACATGTACGGAAATATCTATATGGCGGTGTTCGGTTTATATCTTTGTATATATGTATTTTGTAATTGAATATCTTTGGTTGAGCTATCTCCTGCTACAAATTGGGCTGCTAATAAATTGTTTCTGATTAAAATGAACAGTTTTGGAGGAGCCTCTACCTGCCTGATTAATGGATTGTGATAAGGAACGATTTGGACTGCAGCCGCCTGCTCCGTGCTTCGATCAACAGACTTGTAAATTGTATGGATCCTTCTTCGTTGCTTTTATCAGTCCATTTGGGCATCTACGCATGCTCACTAGACCTTAAAAACTAAATTTGGATCTGTAAAAGGTATAGCGAAACATTGCTTCTTTTTTTTCTTTTTTAATGTTATATATTCATATTATTTTTTGGACTCTCTTCTGCCCTTCCGTGTTGTTCTTTTATTAGGATTTTAGCTGCCTCTGTTACAGTTGATATTTTTCACAGTTACACTTGTTAGTGCTATGTTTATGTATTAGCGGTGCTGTTCGCATTACAGTGATGTGCACGGTGATGGCGAGCACAGGAATAAATGCGATTTAAGTGTAACTTGCAGAGATGTGTATTGCATTATAATCTTGTTTAGCTCGGTATTCTTGTAAGTTTATGTGCTTGTTAACATGATCGAAACAAGCTACTACTGAACATTAACAAGTTATATAGCACCTGTCTATCTACTCATTGTGATTAAAGTTGGTTAGAGTCATGGGCTCTTTTTACCTATCTGAAGTCTCTTTAGTCAACTGCTGAGCATTTCAACTTTAGGGGCGTGGGAGTTTGGTTCGGATTATCTTGCCAAGATTCAGGATCTTGTGTAGTATATAGATTGCATTGCATTATACATATTGCAATATGGTATAAATGATAATATAATATTTTGTTGTAATTCAATTATATATTGTATTGGTGTAGTTGTATAGAAGTTCAAAATTGTTATTTTAACATTACCGTTTTCACTTATTCCCTATTGGTCCTAGAATAACAAGGAAACACGAAAGAATCTTGAATCAAATCCAACTTTACCTTTTATTTGTGCTAATCTTGAAACTATAGATTATCCAACGAATAACAAAAGTATCTAAAGAAAATTTTCACCAAACCAAATCTCCCTTAACGGATCCCATAAGAAACTTGTCCGAATGTTCAAATTAGTTATCTAGTCATAATTGCAAGTTGTATTACCTACGAGGTGATTTAAATTAAGGACATTTGTGGTAAGGAATAATAAACATATGATCGACTCTCTTAGTAGAAGAATTTTTTTTTTTTTTGCAATTATAACTTAAAATTTCTTTTTTTTTTTTTTTTTTTTTTTTTTTTTTTTTTTTTTTTTTTTTTTTAATCAGCTTCAATAGAGTTATATATATATATATATATATATTATATATATATATATATATATATATATATTATATATATATATATATAATAAATATATCTTTAATACTAAAAAATTCAAAAGAATTCTCTAAATTTTCTTTACTACTAAAAATTCGAAAGAACTTTCTAAATTCTAGAAATATCGAATGTAAGATTTATATTCTATAATATGATGTGCCAATAGCATTTTACTATTGTAAAACGGTCTTAAAACGGAAAACAAAAAAATACAAAAGTTTTTTCTTTTCCTTTTTTTCTTTTCTTCTTCTTCAGAGTCCACTCGCCAAAGACTCGGAAGTAAAATACAGAATCATTCTCAAATAATCTTCGCCGCAAAATATGCCGAGCAAGACAACTAACGGCGCAGTTCATCTCCAAAATTACAAAGTGATGATGCAATATTACATCTTTTAACCCAATGTTGGTTTGCATTTTCTTCAGTAAATATTTTGCACAGTTGCTTCTCGAAGACCAAGCATGGAGGTGGATTCATAAAAGGGGCCTAAATTGTATATTGCATGCAAAAACACGTGTGAACGCAAATATATATGAGAAGTAATCAACAATTGGTCTCTCGATAACACAGTAATAAATGGTCAGTATATGACAGTAAAACCCCACCTGACTTATTACCAGGATATGATATATCAGAAAGCTTGTCTCATATCTCTGAGAGATCTCATGGTGTCACTTGAAGGAAACTTCAAAACAAATTTTAAATACTACAGTTTATGCTAGAGAATCATTTTCTTTCGCTTTAGCAAGAAGTTCCTCTCTGATCCTCTTGATCTCCATCTCCCTCTCCAGTCTCTCTTTCTGCCCAACAAAAAAAAAACAAAACAAAAAAACAAAAAAAAAATGAAAGAACCTACAGGAACCGAAAGGGGAATAGCATATAACAGTAAGGGCAAAAGAGTTGGTTCATTCATATAATAGGAGCAAAATCGATAAGCACTTTCTGATTCGAATCAATCCGGCTCGTAAATTAATTCTGTAATCACATTAACAAGGCCATGCAGAAATAGACTAACAATCATCAATATTTTACTCGGTCAAAAAAGTATAGCTACTTAAAGGTTCTCTTATTGAGATACTATACTACGGTATTTGGGGGAGCAGAGTGATTAGTATTTACTAGTGTTGAGAATGGAACCAATACCAAGTGGCGTAATTTCATGAAACTGCTTGTTGCCACAGCAAGTTGCTGTCACAAGAATATTTAATAGATTAAGATACTAGATACAAGGAGGGAAACTAAAAAAATTGAAAGAACCACTTGGAACTGAGCAGGCAAGGGGTAACCCGAGCACACCTCGAAACCACCGTCTCAACACAATAGAGTAGCAGAAAACCGGATCTTATGTATAAAAACTTGACGAGATCAATTGAAAAACAAGCACAAGAACGACAAAACAATAAAGATAACAAAGCATACAAGAAATTTACGTGGTTCGGCCAATGATGTGTCGAGCTACGTCAATAAGAAAGATCTCCTCAATGCATTCCTCAATTAATCCACAACACAAAAAGTAGAAGTGAAGTCGATACAAGAATCTCTTTCAGGACTCGCCCACTGTTTTCTCTCTCAATAAGAGTTTCACAATGAAGCTCTAAACACTAAAACTTTAAACCCCAAACCCAAAATAGAAGGGGAGAAATCACTATCGTCCATCCGAGTCTTCCAATTCACTTCTAGCAATCGATCTCCGCTTAAAAACCCTCCATAAGATGTTACTGGTCCAACTCCTTATACCACAAGATTAGACCGAATCAGAATCGAATCCAACTTGACTTGTTCACCAAAGCCCCTTGTCCCGAAACCTAAAAGAGCTAGCTCTGAAACCTAACACTCCAGGCCAAGCTTCAAAGTGTCGTGTATGAAACCTGAGTTGCTGGTCTGGCCTATGTTCCAGAACATGAGTAAGAGGTTCCAGAACAAGACTCCACATACCAGCCTCCAACACCTTCGGGTTCTGCAGAACCTTGGCCCACGTTGACCTATGTACCGGAACATGACTTCTTAGGTTCCAGAACATCACATCCAGTAACCTTTATCCTCGAAGCCTGACCATAGAATCGACTCGGAACTTTGCTTCACCTTGATCCAACAAGAATTTCATGAAAAGACTACATGAGAAAGGCTTGTCATAATTTATAGCCTAGAAGGTATATAGGAAAATTCCATTAGTTTACCTAGGGTGTCATTTATTGGATCAAGCCCTTTGTGATTCTTTTTTGGTGATAAGACATCCAAATCAACAATCGACATCGTTAAACATGATGTATTTAAACTTTCTCAGATATGAAATTTATAAAATTCGAATATTATTTTTTCCTCTGTAAAAGAGGTTGCAAAATGAACAGCCAATCCAACAACCCTCTAAAAATAAGGGATAGAACTGCTAAATTCAAGATCAGGATAACATATCTTGATCTAGAGAATTAAATAATTTTCTATCAAAACTCAATAGACTTGCATTGTTAAACTAGACTATTAAAACTATCACTTTCAAGGCCGCTTTATCACTAAGTAGTTGATGTTGAAAATTGATGAAATTTGGTTTCTAGGAAGTTCAAACACCCAAGATCATATTTAATAGTGCCAATCATGGAAACAAATCCCTGATAATTAAAAATGACTCCATAGTAATAAAGGCTTGGTGCCATTAATAGCACCCCAGCCTAGCTCATATTTCGTCTCCACAGAAGCAAACTTAAGAGATCATATGAAAGAGTAGGAAAGTTCAACATAACATGCACCCGTTAAGCTTATAGACGATTTATCAAGTACTTTTGTCGTATTAACTTTGTAAATTATCATTATAAAGCTATTAGTTCTTCGGTATGTGCATAAAGTTTCACGCTTAAGCTCCTGCAGCTAAATAATCGATCTGCAAGAAATCATTTGCCAATAACGACAAAAAAAGAAATTTCACTCCTGCATGTCTGAACAGTTGTCTCCAGAGAGAATATATGCCGACCTTCATGGAGAATGCCGAATTTAGCAGAACAGACTCTTCATTCTCCAACTTTTAGATACACATATGTGACTAAAAAGATGTGCCAAGCAATTTATCCCAGAATAAATTACAGAAGAGAGGTACATAACTAGGCAGTCCAAATCCGGACAGTTCATGTGGCTATAATTAACAGTCAATAAAACAACAGAAAAAGAGATGCTGTAATTACCCACATTTTTTCTATGCTACAAACCAAGCACATCCCTGTTTAACTTACTTCACATTAACCAATACAGCATCTTCAACCCAATTGAAAGGGACATATTAGTGTTTCCTAAAAATTACTAGGAAGAGAACCCTACTACAATGTAATGTTACAGCAAATTGCTTATAATTTAATATCAGTGAAATTGCTACATTACATAGAAACAGCAACAAAGGAAAAACCTTATCTTTTGCAGTTAGTCCAACTATAATCTTACCATATCAAAAATACTTAATAGAAGCAAATGTAGGTGTGTAATGTGGGTCGTGCCGGGCTGGCCACATTTACTGGACCGAACCGGGCCGGGGACCAAGCAGGACCATGCCTCGCGAAATTTCCCAAACCTATGGCCCAACATGGCCTCCTAGCCCGAACAGTATGGGATGACTTTCTTTTTATGCAGTTTTTGCTTCCTATTTTAATTCTAATTAGTTCTAACTCTATAAATAAACAACTGAGGTGCTTATGAACATATTGAAGAAGAGAGAAACACTTTCTAATCCTTAAATTCTTCTTTTAATCTCTTGATCGTCTTCTTCGATCAAAATTTTTTCATCAATTTGATTTATAAGATTTTAACTCATTCTTTTTTCAAAGAATCAAATTGATGCATGCTTAGAAGGTGCTGCTTTCTCATACTTGATTCTCTAAGTATTTAAATCACCACCAACTACTTTCAACGAGTTCCGAAATGAACGACGGCGCGTGGATTCGCGTGAAAGCCGAGGAGTCGATGGAGGCCTTGTGGATTGGAAATCGGGCGCGGAACGTGGACTCATGACGTGCTGCGGACCGGCGAAGGAGATCTACTTCGAGCGTACAGTAAAGGTTGAGTTATTATGTAGAGTCACCTTGTACGTGTTTCTTTCTTAGTGATTGGTCCCGTGGGTTTTTTACTCCGAGTGGATTTTTCGTGTTATTGGCCCCGTGGATTTTTTACTCCGAGAGGAGTTTTCCTACGTAAAATATTGGCATGTTGATTTTAACTTTCCGCATTTATTTTTATTTACGCTAAGATTGGTTATTTTATCGTTTACACCTATTTACCCCCCTTCAGGTATAGTTTCACCTATTTAGATCCTAGGGATTCATAACCCACAAAAAGAAAAAAAGTGCAGGTTAGGCAGATCTTTCAAGGCATAAAAGCATAATAATTCCCAAAACATGTAACAGAGTTAACAATACAAGATGAACAACAGTGGCAGCCTTCATCTTATAATATTTTGGGTACTAACATTATATTGAACAAAACATCACAATAATCTTAAAAAGCCTTCCCATTTTCAAGCGCAGGGATTGTAAGTTGGAGATTGAATCATTATTTGTAAAGTTTGACAAAGTTTCCCTCATATTCAACTTAACATATCTGAAATTACTGGAGATCAAAAGGGTAAGATTGATTATTCGGCGAATGAAAATTGAATCTCTCACAGCCATGGAGCTTTTACGAGTGTCTAGACTCTAAAAGAGTTTTGGGGCATGTCGAGGCATTTTAATAGTGCCTAAAAGGGTTTAAACTTGTATTTGCAAAATGATTTTGCCAAAGCGGATCCTAGTTGCGCAAGCACTGGAAGTTGGTCACAAATTTTATATTGATTATGTCACAACTCATTTTTACTCTACTTCCAAACCACAAGAGAAGCTTGTCCATGTCAACCTAGCAGGGCATCACATGCAATAAATAAATGTATACAGTCATTCCAAAGCAATTAGAAGATCATTTCAAAGTAGTTATAATGCACATTTTAGTTTATTAACCACAATCAGAAGTTTCTCAATTAACTTGAGATCAAGAAAAAGGCATGGATAAATTTTTCCCTATCTAATGCATAATACCGCAAAAGGATGCTTAACTATCTAAGCGTCATGGACACTGATGACGCGGGACACGGGACATGACACGATTCGGACACGACGGCTCAGCAACTTTTTAAAAAATTAGAACACGAACACGGCATGAACACATATAATAAAATATAATATTATTAATATAATAATATATATTTAGTATAGAACTAGACTACTATACTATTAATAGCACCAAATCATTTATGCTATTAAATTTTTGACCCTTGGATGAAGGGATGTGTGGTTAGGATAATAGTGGACCACTTGGGTTTAGTGGGTTGTTGGTTGAATAGTATAATCTAAGAGTTGGAAATGATCAAAGCGGTTGATCTAATAGTGGAAAACTTGGTAGCACCAAGTGTTTGGTACTATCGATAGCATAGTAGCCGGACTCATTTAGTATATATAAAATATAAATTTTGGTAAAATATTGTTATATTTCTCATATAAATGAAAGTTAAAAATTTTCATTGATAGTTCATATATTTTAAGAAAAAAAATTCTCCACTATACATAATTTATGCATATTGTCCAAATTTTTTTTTTATTTAACCATCAAAAAGTTAAAATATTTATCATCTTACATTATATATGCATAAAAAAAATAAAATAAAAAAAAATATATAATTTTTTTAATTGTATGCGCTATGGATTGACATTGAACGTTCGTTCAGGAAGTGTCCACATCGGATACGAATCCGACACGGACACGCAAGTGTCCGATATGCTTATAGAAGTGTCCGTGATACATAGTTAACCATACTACTTCCATAAAAGATGTATAGATTTGACAAAAAAATGGATCTGTAAGGCAACAAAATATACAGACATTTCTTAATCCATCTTGAGATTTGACTATCTAGTTTGTTAAATACTATAGAGATCAAAGACACAACGACAAAACCTCACCATCTTGTTGATCATGGGTCATCAAATAGTCTACTACTTTACTAGAGCTTTGAGCAATGGATGGATGCAGGACACGCACTAATGTTTGAATGGCGTCCTGCATTAAACATTTTATCTTTCGTTTGGCCTCCTCATATTCTCCTTACCAAGTGACACTTAAGTGGTTGATTTACAAACTTTGTATGTGCATTTCATAGGAAGCTTCTGCAAAAGCAACAAGTTTGTTCAATTCAACAGGAAGCCTTCTGTGATAGCATTTGTTCTAGATGCAAATCTCAACACTAGGTATGTTGAGGTCAAGCATGTTTCGGTTTTGCAGTATCCTTTCCATCATCCCAACAGTTGAGTATCTTATAGAAACAAGAAGAAGAAAATGGGGAAAACCTTATATCTCATTAGCTGTATACTTTAGCATTGTCTGGATAATATACCACACCAGCAAGGTTTTTTTTTTAATTGAACTATACTCAAGTACAATAACTTCTCTCTTATCTCAAAGACACTTCAAGAAACAGTTTTTAGTAGCAAGAACTACCATGGAGCTTATTTTTACAAAAAAGACAAAGAAATTTTGGCAAAAAAATTTGCTCTCAAGATTAAGCAGGTTAGACCTAACCAAGAGACTGTTTGGCCCTGCTGTACTGTATAGTGCTGTTTGAGGGAGCATTTTATGTCTAGAACTTAGAAGAAAGAAACTGAATTAAATTTTTCCCAACAGATTCCCTCTGAAGCAGAATAAAAAAAGCACCAAATTGGAGATTCTTTTGATACTCAGATTTCATTTCTAAGAGGTGACTTTCCCGCTATCAAATCTATCTAATGGAAGGTGGGACTCTTCTCATTGCAGCAAAAGCACCAGATTTTTCTCTTTGCCAAACATTCCACTAAAGATTACTACTGCTGAAAGCAAGAGCAGAAGCAAAGGCCAAACAGACTCTATGTTTTACATCATTGTTATTTAAATGGTCTGACAGGTTGCTTGCTCTCTGCACCGTAAATATGAAATCATCTAGAAGTTACTAGTAACAATTTTTTCTTGAAAGAGCACAAAAAAAAACCTGTACCTCTGATTCGATTTATAACAAGAGAAGGTGCAATTTCTCGCAATAAAAAAATCTAGAATTGAAAGAGAAGTTCATGAAGCATGTTCTTGCAAACAAATTCAGTTTTACTCCAAACCTCAAACGGAAATGTTTGTACATATATCTTCCTATAAAATGTACAGATAAACTTTTCCTATTTTAAGGGCATGTTATTCATTAAGCGAATGAAAATTAATTACCAACAGTGTTCTCTTGTTTCTACAATGACCAGCCTTGAAGGCAAAACAAAGTAAAGCACAAAATTCATTTCGTGATCAATTTGGCAAATTAATTAGAAGTTTCAGATAAAAAGGCTATCACACTTGTTTAAATGTCAGTCCTAGCAACTTCTTCTTTCTCTAACTAAATTTGTTGGCAAAGCTTTCAAATCTTCAAATAATAAAATGCACCATAATTATTTACTCATTTTTTTAATTTTTTTTATCTTAAAAATGATAAAAGGTAAGAGTGATTAGATATTTTCCACTGATGCATATTTTTGAGCTATAAATTTTTATTTTACTAGCTGAACTATTGCTGAACATTTTTTCAAGTTCTTCCGAATTTTCTGAATTTAGAACTTTTTAACCTTGACGGAACTGGAATAGCACACTCTTGACTACATGATCTATAAGGCTCAACTGATCTTTTTATAATGGGCAAAAATTCAATTGAGAGCTACTTACAAAATCTTTGTTGTGTGATATATGTTATCAATCCTAACTCATGGTTTAAATCCAAGCACCCGGTGACCTAAACTATTTTTGAACAACTAAAAAAAGAAAGGTACAAAAACTAAAACAGCATCCTTTCACCTGTCCACATGACACCTCCTGTTAAAAGAAATCTTCTTATATAATTTTTGTCCTTTCATACTTGATCTATAATACACCAACTAGCCCACTACTACTAGAAACTTGTTGGGCCTGAATCACTTGCCCACAGTGTTTAAGCCCAAGTTACTCATACAGGAGTGCTAGTCCTTATCTACTTATCCAAACAGTACTACTGCAGTGTCATTAGCTCCTCCCTTTTAGGTCTTGATGTCCTCGTTCGGTCAACTAACACAAATCAGACCCACCAAGCACTGCAGGATTCCAAAGATGGCTCCTGCAGGTTCAAAGGTGGCTTCCGCTATGTCAAGAGTGTAGCACATTGTTCCATATATTGTTTCCACACTTTTAGCTGGCAATTTACTACAATACTGAATGTAACACACCATCTAAACCAATAGTATTAGCAACTTATTAGGCGTAAGCCACTAAATCAGAATGCTTAAGCCCAAGATACTCATACTAGAGTGCTAGTCCTTATATATTGATGCATAGTCACCACTCTATCCACTAAAAGATAATGAGGGTGTCACATAATCAACAATAAATTGTTGAAAGGTCAATAGACCTGCCATTATGCCGATAGTAATGCTTCATATATACCAAAAGGTCCCTCAAAATATTGTTGATGAATCAGCATTGTATGTACGGTGTCGATGATAGCCATTGGTTTAGCATTTTAAAGGCAAACTATTATTACAGGCCATGTTTGAAATTTCAAAAGCCAATGCAATCACTATTTATCATGTATACAATACTGACTCATCAACAATATTTTAAAAGACCTTTCAAAATACTTGTATGTTATAGCAACACTCTTTTAGTGATATACGGAAATTAGATGAAAATGTATTGAGACCGCCTCAACTCTCTCTGGATACATCCCAAAAATAGTAATATTCCTACACTGCAAGAACTCTAAAATACAAAAGGCATTTCAAAGCTTTTCCTAAAAAAATGCAAAATCCCAGTCTCTTTACTTGGCGCACATTCCAGATTAGAAGGAAAATAAAATATTCATTACTTACCCCTTCCCTTCAAAACCCATGCATAGAGAATAAGGGTTCCGTCCCCTTCTTCCCTAGTATCTCTCCTACCCTCTCCCTCCCTCTCCATTTCTACCCCTTTTTCTTTCTTCACTCCTTTTCTTTTATTTCCTCCTATTTCCTTTCTTCTTCCACAGACTCACCTACAACGATGCCTACACCAAAAGCACTGTTAACCCTATTACAAAACTAGGGCATCCGTAGAAATAGCTTCCACACAAAGGGTGGCAACCATATTACTGGCAAAGAAGAAAGCAAAGCATTAACAATGGAATAGGAGAGTGGCAAAAGCAAAAGGTAAAGGGGAAGTAGATAACATTATCGACACACGCGCGGGCGCGCGCACACAAGCCTCATCCTCGGGCACAGAGTGAAAATGACCGAGAAGGAGAGGTGGTACCAAAGCACAAACTATACAGTTATTTTTTGGCATTTTAAAGAATTAGGGTGCAATTTTAGTTTTTGCAAATTTAAGGTGCACATGTTCATACAGAATGTAGGGTCCATAAACTTTGGTACATTAGGATTTGATAATACTATTTATGATATTATGACTATACAGTATTTATTCACCTCACTTTCCAAGAACTACTCACCTTTATAAATTTTAAAGTTACTAATTTTAGTTATTTGATTATGCCAAAGAAACGTACTGCATGTAACTAAACACTATTTTGTGCTTTGACCAATTACATACTACAGTAGCCTTTTAAAACAATGTGTGCCCACTAAACATTTAGGACCTGTTGGGAAGCTTGAAAATCTTATTTAGTACTGTCTCTTTTCTTTATTCAAGGATCTTGCAACAATCTGTGAAAATCTTATTTAGTACCATCTCTTTTCTTTATTCAAGGATCTTGCAACAATCTGTGAGAATTATGATTAGATATCTACAATGGCAGAGTGTAACAAACTATAAGTCAACATCTCAGAGCAAGATAAATCACCTTGTAGGTGGAATGCATTATGTAAAAGAATGGTAACTGCCAGGATTTTGTGATAGACAATTAGCAAACCCCAAGTTGAATGCTCTATAGCGCGTTAATTGTCACAAGATAACTTATTCTAACATCCAAACGGGCCCTAAGTAGTTAAATTGCCATGGATGTTCTCTATACCCGATAATCCCAATTTCTTGCGCATTTAACAAGTAACAAAAGAGTGTTTAAAAGGCTCTATAATATCATAAATAGTTGATTTTCCTAACTTATTCAAGCAAGAAATCATAGCGCAAAAAGAGCGTAATCAGGTAATAAGCACATGCACACTTGCGTATGTAATTGTTCCAAAAAGTGATCGATGGGGCTGCATATGCAACCGCACATACGGTTCGAACCATTAACCGCACAGCATATGAAACATGCGGTGTAGTATGCGGTCGGACTATACATGCAATTCGGACCATTAACCGCGCAGCATATGTAATATGCGGTGTGGTATATGGTTGCATGTACAGCAAGCGGCCACATATGCAGCTGCACATGCGGCAGTGTTTTCTTCTTTTTTTTTTTGAAGGAAGAATTGAAATGCAATACTGAATAGGACGTCTAGTTAATGACAAATTATTTATCTATCAATTTACATTCCAAAAATATCCTTATAAGCCTAATGAACCTAAAATACTATTGGCCAACAAATATTCCTCGATTACAGAAACTCAAAATTTTCAATTTTTTCTCATTAGCAAAATTTGTGTGCTAATTCTCTCTCTCTCTCTCTCGCTCAATGTGTCCGTCGTTTCCCATAGTTCTCCCTTTTTTACATGAATCCGGTGCACCATACACCACAAATCAACAATTTTATTAAAAAAATCTTAAATTCAAATTTTAATTTTAATTTTAATTTTAATTTATTAATATATTTTATGCCATTTGGATGACATACCGTTAAAAAGCATGAATTTAAAATAAAATTTAAAGTTAAAAATTTATAAAACTTATTTGTGTTTTTTTAGATGTGTATGACATGCATTACACGTCCACTTAGGTGTGTGTGGTTGACCATTAAATGTACCGAAAATTACTTTTCGGTTAGAAAAATTGCTTTCCGTTCGTTTGTTTAGCCGTAATTTTTTTTTTTCAGAAAACCATATTTACGGATTTCAGGAAAATAGAGTGTTTTCATTTTCCGACGATTTTCGGCAGAAAACAAAAACTCAAGCTACGGAAAACTTTCTTCATTCATTTTTTTTCCACCTAACCAAACAAATATGAATTTTTTTTTCTTTCAACTAAACAAATGTTGTGGAAAACTAGTTTTTTTTCCTACAAATTTACATACAACCAAACACCCCCTTAGCTAAAAACAACAAAAGGTGCAAGTTCTCACAAAAGGAATTGCTAGAGTTGAAAGAGAAGTTCATCAAGCATGTTCTCGCAAACAAATTAAGTTTTAAACCGAATCTAAAGTATACATATACTACGAATTAAGCTAGACAGGTCGCTTGTTTCTGCACAGATAGGCGTCGCGGCCAAACAAAGTAAAGAAACAAAATTCATTACTTGAACAAGTTGCGCAAATGAACTAACAGAAGCCTTATAATACAAAAGGCAGTCAGTCATCCCATTAGAACAGTAGCTATCTTATTTACATGTTAGTCCTTCCAACAGCTTCTCCTTCCTTACCTAAAGTTGCAGATTATCAATTCAGATCCTCAACTAAGCAAATGCATGCAATATGGGTTATTTACATGCTTCATATGGGTTTTCATATGGGTTTTCGGCATGACCCCGTGTCATGGCACTCAAATCCTTGATTGTGAGCAAACAGCAGCAGAAATTTTTCTAGACAGATTGGTTTTCCTTAGATTCCGAGAAATGGGTAACCCTATTTGGAGCCGAGAGGAATAATGCAGCAGAAAGCATCATCATTCAGCAGCAAATAGGACTAGAACCAGCGCGATCAATCCAAAGTGAAAGAGGAAAAATCGAGGCCCAAAACAAAGAAAGAGAGAAATTGGATAAAGAAGAGAGAGAGAGAGAGCACCTTCTCGTCCTGGTGGAGGGCGATCCAGACGTGGAGCTTGTCCATGGACTGCCAGAAGAGGAAGGCCCCGAAGGACATCGCAAAGTACGTCGCCACCCGCACCATCCTTTCTTGCCAATCTCTCTCTCTCTCTCCCCACTTCGGAGATCTTTCTCTCTCGCCCGTTTTCTTCTGTCCCGAGACGAGAGTTCCCTGCGGCCGAAATGAGAAGGCGCTAGGGCTGGCAAAACAGCGAGACAGTTGAAGACGGTAGAAGGGTACAATTGAAGAAAATATCTATGTATACACCCTGTTAAGGGTGTACATCGTACCCCGTTGATGGATGGTGTGGATTAATCTTTATATAATCATTAAATTAATTAGATAATATTGTCACTTTATATTTTTTGATGGCACATTCTTTTCCTCCATTTCTGCCCCTTTTGTACAGAGCCTCTCTTTCTCTCTCTCTCGCTCTCTCTCTCTCTCTTCGACGATCTACGACGCCTTCGCGAGGGCGACACCCCCTACCAGGCCACGATTTCTTACTTCGAGGACAAGCTCTGTGCATGCTTCCTTTCCCGCGCCCCCTCGGCCCCTCGCCCCCTCTCTCTCTGTTGTTTCGACGATCTACGACGCTTTCGCGAGGGCGACGCCATATGTACATTTCAATTCCCTCATTTTATTCTCTATATATGGTACCGGTACACAATGTACATAATGTATCGGTACACTTATTTCTGTACAAAGGAAATGGTCTAATTGGATTTTTTTTTTTTTTTAAATTCCTAAATTCAGGAGTCTTCATCCCTTAAAGACATGAGTAGTGCTATTGGTGAAATTCCAGTTGTGACCATGTCATTTGAGAATGTGCCCTTCAAAATTGAAGCAAAAATAGAAAAAAAAAAAAAAAAAAAAAAAAAAAAAAAGGAAATCCTACCGATCGGCGCGGCGAGGCGAGGTAACTAAACCCTAACCCTATACAATGGAGGTGACGGAGGCGAGAGAGCTCTTCATCGAGCGGTCCTTGGGTGCTGAGCAAGGCGATTCGAAGGTAACCCTAGACGACGGAGATGAGAGAGGCCTGGTTTGACCGGCCCTCGGCTGCTGGTCGAGAGTCGCAGCGAGCGAGCGAGAGAAAGAGAAAGAGCCCTAGAGAGAGAGCGCGAGTGCGAGAGAGAGAGGGAATGGATAGAGAGCGAGCGCGAGAGAGAGAATAAAGGGGAGAGTGTTTTAGAAAGAGAGCAAAGAGGAGAGACGGGGTGAGAATAGAAATTCCGCTTAATTGTAATCAATCCCAGCCACCCAGCTTCGGGGTGTATTGTCACGCCCCGGGGTCGGAACTGTACCCCGGGCTCGCCAACAGATCCGCCGCCCCTACAGGAAGCCCTGTAGAGACGTAGCGACTAACCTGCAAGTAAGTATCTAAACTAATAGATATCAGAGCTGTAAAAGTAAACTAACAGTAATAAGAAGTAAGACTGTCTCACACAATAATATACATAAAGTCCTCACTCAAATACAGGAGTCTCTCAAAATAAAACAGCAGAGTACAACTCGATACCTCACTACATAATCTCTCAAACCAAAAGACACAACCAAAAAGTGTATCGGGTACCTCTACCACACGCTGCTGCTGAAAGGGGGAAAGAATCTACCTCGCGATTCCCTTACCTCGGTCTGTAGGGGCTGGATCAGCAACGGGCACTGCAGGAACTGGAGCTGAAGTCCCTGGGGAAAAGACACCACGACGGGTGTGAGAACTACCTCCCACAGTAGTTCTCAGTGGGTGCCGCCAACAAGCCCGACGGCCTGCCCACTAAGTCTACAAGGGGCATAAAGTAACAAAAGAAAAAGCAGTACAGAAAGCAGGAAAGTAAAACATCTACTGCTACCATGCCCCTAACTACATGCTCAAGGAAAAAGGATCGAAGACCAATATGTCTCTACTGATACTCGACTCAAGTCACCCAATCCAAACTGACTGCCCAAAGGGTCCAGTCAAACCTGCGCCTGCCTACTGCTGTAGGTATGTCCGTAGCTGCCAAAACTGGCTCAGCCAGAGGGACGATGTCCAAGACTGCCAAAACTGGCTCAGCCAGAGGGACACCAACATCGACAAGCCGCAATAGAAGTAGCAAGCCCAACTCCGGAGTGGCACTCGTGGGTAGCGACCCCACCGAGCAAAGTATCTGCGCATCTCTGTCGATCTCAAGTATGGCTCATGCAGGTTATGATCCAATCACTGACTCGCTCGCTAACTAGGAATCCACACTGTCCCAATGATCATCTCCCAAAGATCCCAATCCCACATGTCACTATCTCAATGATGAACAATCTACAGACTGCTACCGACTCTACTCGGTCCCCAGACACGAGTACAATGCATCCAAAGCTACTAAACCTCCCAACCCACAACGTAGGGGAAGACCACTATGTCCAGAATGACAAAAGTAACAAATGCTGTGGGGGAAACTAAAGTAGATGCGTAATCTTAACAGCAGTCGTCTGGGTAAGATATACAATGCATAATAGATGTGCTAAGTCAAGTTTTCCAATTAAAATGGTTCATGCGTGGCAAGAATTCTAATAAGATCATCAAATTAGCAATTACTAACAATGGGTACTATCATACAGTTTGCACAGTTTATATCGCTCAAATACTATCATGTATGCATTTATAATTGCAGAATTAGAGTGCAGTCCATAGTTATTGCAAGCAGGATCACCCACCTGAACACGCTAACTGTCCGGGACGGAACAGATAAACAGTCCAGCAAACGACAACTGCCCAGATCCACAGAGCCAGAAGCACAGAAAAAGTGCTCTCACAGTCCTGGGTACAACAACAACGCACAATTACAACCAATCAACACATAACAATCACATTCCAAAAATCTGCATACACCGTTACTGTTCACACGCGATTTTCACCTGAAAATAAATTTTCTAAAATTCCAATAAAAATATCGCGACGATCCTCGCGAAGTGTAGATGTCGATAGGCTCTTGAATCGTCGAAATCCGATATCCAGAAGTGAAGATAAAATTCCGCGAAGTCGCTGCTATCAAGATCCGAAACTGTAGCAAAGGGGCGTAAAAATGTACCCCAAACTCTCAAAAAAACTCATTTCTGGGAAAAATGATCAACACGGAAAACGTAGATATACCTGTCGTGCAACCGTTGGCGAAAAAATCGTCCAAAAATGTGGTCGGGGTAGCTCTGCAGGTCTCCCAGAAGAAAATGCGACGGTAGTGGGCCTCAAACTGTAAAACGTCGCTCCGCACTACGAGGTAAGAAACACAGTCGTCATGACTTCCAGATTTTCTGAAACTTTGTCGGAAGATAGATAAGAGGGAGAGGAAGATTTTTCATAAAGGGATCAAGAGCTGGTTCTCACGGGAAAAGAGTGAAAAAGCCAGCCCAAGGTGACCTATATATAGGCCTCAAAGAAAAAGCCCCAAAAAAAACAAGTCAATGGGCTCGGGCCCAAACTTTCGGGCGCCCGAAAGATTTCGGGCGCGCACAGTGCGGCCCGGCCCAAAACTTTCGGGCGCGCACAGTGCGGCCCGGCCCAATACACGCCGTCGGACGGGATCCACGATCCGTCCGACCCGCCTCGGAGCCCGCCACGTGTCGCCCGAACAGCGAACACCGAAGCGGGCCACTCACCGCCCGCCACGTGTCCGCTCCCCGGGCACAGTAAGGCGGTGGCGCCCGCCAATGAGCGGGCGCCACGTGTCCGCCCGGTTGACCCGCTGCCCGGCCGGCAGCGCGACGTGGGTCGCACGTGGGCACGCGCCCCGAGGCACCTACCGCGCGTCCGGTGCACCGCGTACGTTGCACCCGCCAATCAGGGGATGACACGTGTCTCATGCACCCGGTCCACGCCTACCCCAGCAATTCCGTGGACCGCGCCGCGTGCACCGACCAACCGGTGACTGCCACGTGTCCCCCGCCTGGTCCATGCACCGCCGCGCTCCACCCGGTAAACCGCGCGCCCTGGGCCCGCCAATCAGGCGGTGCCACGTGTCCATGCGCCGGGTCTGTGCACCCCGCCGCGCTGCTCTGTGGACCGCGCATCGCAGACCGGCCAATCAGAGCCTGCCACGTGGCATCCCGGCGGTCTACGGCCCCTCCCATGCACCATTTTTCACTAAAAACTTCCGGGTGTCCGTTTTTGGGCATCCGGACTCCAAATTAAGCAAATAAATAGTCGTTTTCAAGCGTTTTTCCGTGCTGAATCCATCTACGACCTCTGTTTGGCCTAAATCTTTTCAGAAGCTTCGGCAAACCCAGCCGAAGGCCAATACAGTAAATAAAAGCACACATGGTCCATCAATAGCACCCAATTGGTGCACTGTGGGCCAGGTACACCAATACTAGGTGTTCTAACTGTGGATCCATCGGAAAAACACTGCATGGGAACCAGGGCCACTACATGTATGATGTACACCCCGAAGCTGGGTGTACCGGTAGCACTATTGTTGAAGAAAATATCTATGTATATACCCCGTTAAGGGGTGTACATCATACACCCGTTGATGGATGGGTGTGGATTAACCTCCATATAGTCATTAAATTAATTAGATGATATTGTCACTCTATATTTTTTGATGGCACACTCTTTTCTTCCATTTCTGCCCCTTCTGTACAGAGCCTCTCTTTTTCTCCTCTCGCTCCCTCTCTCTCTCGCTCTCTCTCTTCTCTCTTCGACGATCTACAACGCCTTCGCGAGGGCGACGCCCCCTATCAGGCCACGATCCCTTACGTCGAGGACAAGCTCTGTGCATGCTTCCTTTCCCGCGCCCCCTCGGCCCCTCGCCCCCTCTCTCTCTGTTGTTTCGACGATCTACGACGCTTTCGCGAGGGCGACGCCATATGTACATTTCAATCCCCTCATTTTATTATCTATATACCGGTACCGGTACACAATGTACATAATGTACCGGTACACTTATTTCTGTACAAAGGAAATGGTCTAATTGGATTTTTTTTTTTTTTTAATTCCTGAATTTAGGAGTCTTCATCTCTTAAAGACATAAGTAGTGCTATTGGTGAAATTCCAGTTGTGACCATGTCATCTGAGAATGTGCCCTTCAAAAATTGAAGCAAAAATAGAAAAAGGGGAAAAAAAAAAAAAAAGGAAACCCTACCGATCGGCGCGACGAGGCGAGGTAACTAAACCCTAAACCCTACACAATGGAGGTGACGGAGGTGAGAGAGCTCTTCGTCGAGCGGTCCTCGGGTGCTGAGCAAGGCGATTCGAAGGTAACCCTAGACGACGGAGACGAGAGAGGCCTGGTTTGACCGGCCCTCGGCTGCTGGTCGAGAGTCGTAGCGAGCGAGCGAGAGAAAAAGAAAGAGCCCTAGAGAGAGCACGCGAGTGCGAGAGAGAGAGAGGGAATGAATAGAGAGCGAGCGCGAGAGAGAGAATAGAGGGTAGAGTGTTTTAGAAAGAGAGAAAAGAGGAGAGACGGGGTGAGAATAGAAATTCCGCTTAATTGTAATCAATCCCAGCCACCCAGCTTCGGGGTGTATGATGTACACCCCGAAGCTAGGTGTACCGGTAGCACTATTGTTGAAGAAAATATCTATATATACACCACGTTAAGGGGTGTACATCGTACACCCGTTGATGGATGGTGTGGATTAACCTTCATATAGTCATTAAATTAATTAGGTGATATTGTCACTCTATAGTTTTTGATGGCACACTCTTTCCCTCCATTTCTGCCCCTTCTGTACAGAGCCTCTCTTTTTCTCCTCTCGCTCCCCCCTCTCTCTCTCTCTCTCTCTCTCTCTCTTTGACGATCTACGACGCCTTCGCGAGGGCGACGCCCCCTATCAGGCCACGATCCCTTACGTCGAGGACAAGCTCTATGCATGCTTCCTTTCCCGCGCCCCCTCGGCCCCTCGCCCCCCCTCTCTCTCTGTTGTTTCGACGATCTACGATGCTTTCACGAGGGCGACGCCATATGTACATTTCAATCCCCTCATTTTATTCTCTATATACCGGTACCGGTACACAATGTACACAATGTACCGGTACACTTATTTCTGTACAAAGGAAATGATCTAATTCGGTTTTTTTTTTTTTTTTTTTCTTTAATTCCTGAATTCAGGAGTCTTCATCTCTTAAAGACATGAGTAGTGCTATGGGTGAAATTCCAGTTGTGACCATGTCATCTGAGAATGTGCACTTCAAAAATTGAAGCAAAAACAGAAAAAGGAAAAAAAAAAAAAAAAAAAAAAAAGGAAACCCTACCGATCGGCGCGGCGAGGCGAGGTAACTAAACCCTAAACCCTACACAATAGAGGTGATGGAGGCGAGAGAGCTCTTCATCGAGCGGTCCTCGGGTGCTGAGTAAGGCGATTCGAAGGCAACCCTAGACGACGAAGACGAGAGAGGCCTGGTTTGACCGGCCCTCGGCTGCTGGTCGAGAGTTGTAGCGAGCGAGCGAGAGAAAGAGAAAGAGCCCTAGAGAGAGAGCGCGAGCGCGAGAGAAAGAGGGAATGGAGAGAGAGCGAGCGCGAGAGAGAGAATGAAGGGGAGAGTGTTTTAGAAAGAGAGAAAAGAGGAGAGGCGGGGTGAGAATAGAAATCCCGCTTAATTATAATCAATCACAGCCACCCAGCTTCGGGTGTATGATGTACACCCCGAAGCTGGGTGTACCAGTAGCACTATTGTTGAAGGAAATGGCAGGCAAAAATTTAAAATATTTTTATTGCCCTAATTTAAGGATAAATAAAAAAAATTTAGTAATTACAAAAAAAAAAAAAATTTGAAATAATAAAATAAAAATTTTACAGAGATAACGAAAATTACTAATAGCTCAGTAACAGAATTTAACTTTAAAAATATAATTGAAAGAACTTGAAATATTAAAAAAGTATTTTTAATATTAGCTTTCTAAGAGATAAAGAAAAAATCGAAATTTTTTAGGATATAAAGCAATTGCCCCCAATCTATAATTTAAATATAAATTTAAAAATTAAATGATTTAGGTAAAACTAACTTAAAGTTCAATAACCTATGGTATAATTTATCCCTCCAAATCAAATCCAAGCAAAAACCAAAGTCCTCTCTCTCTCCCCTCATAATTATTTCATCAAGTCATAACCAAAATCCTCTTAAACTCTTTTATTTTTTTTCACCACGAAATCTCTTTTCTTCTACCAAAGTCCTCTCTCTCTTCCCCTCATAATTATTTCATCAAGTCATAACCAAAATTCTTTTAAAATCTTTTTTTTTTCTTCACCACGAAACCTCTCTTCTTCTACCTCTGCTTGTGTCTTCACACATAGCACTCTTCTCGGCAAGCTCTCGCAAGCAAGCTCCTCGCCGCTGATATCCTTGTCAACAAGCTTCTCATTATCGTTATCCTCACTGTCGAGCCCCTCGCTGTCGAGCCCCTCGCCGCCGATCTCCTCACCAACGAGCCCTTTATAGCCAATCTCCTCACCGACAAGCTTATCATTGTCGTTCTTCTTGTCGGTGACCCCTTTGTCGCCCATCTCCTTACCATAAGTCCTCCCCTTTACCTCATCTCTCTCTCTCTCTCTCTCTCTCTCTCTCTCTCTCTCTCTCTTTCTTTATTGCACAAAATTCTCTAATTTATGCGTGAATCCACTTGTTTATTAGGATAATTTAGAAATCTAAATGATGAATTCATGTGGTTGCTTTATGTACGGTGATTTTGTTTGAATTGTTATGATTTTTTGCACACCATGTGTTTGATTTATATATTTTTGAGGGATAGAAATAATACCTAGTTAAGGAATAAGAATAAGTAAAAAGGAAATTGTTGATTCGATTCATTAATATTTCCTTTTGTTGTTTAAGATTTAGAACGAGATTGTGACACCCCACTTCTCAGTGAGTTATCCATTATAGAACTACTCTAACTCTAGCATGCTTAACCCTCTTAACCTCTCGAGTTTATCCACCACTCAAAATGTTATAGCCGAGTTAACTGATTTAGTCCTATTATACTTTATATATATGACTATTTAAATTTTAGGGGTGTCACATTCCTTATCCTTTTAAGCCCCGACGTCCTCGTGAGGCTCAGGCACACTCACAAGCACCATGCGATGTGAGGCTCGTCTCGTTAGCCTTTAGTCGATTTTGTGAGGAGCCATACTCCACCCACAATAGTCATTAGTCCGAAAGTCGCGCTCTGCTCGATATATAATCTTGACTCAGCCGAGACTCATCTCACACTTTCAGTTAGTGATTAACTTTGATACGAACAATGACGCCCTACTTCTTAGAAGGTCACTCATCCTAGAACTACTCTATCTCTAGTACACTTAACTCTCTTAACCTCTTGGATCTATCAACCACCTATCAACTACCTAAAATGCTACAACCGGGTTAAAAGGTTAAGTCCTATTATACCTTATATATAGGACTTTTATGAATTCCAGGGGTGTCACATGTAAAGCCTTACTAGAGTCAATGTTAAATTTACTGTGCACCTACCTTTGACATTAGATCACACTTTGGAAGGTTTGGACCTGAAACTTGTTTTTGTGGAATTGGCGTCGTTGTTGTCCATAATGATGGCCCAGCCTTGTTGGTCGGCGAGGATTCACACATTTATTGTACTATTGGTAGAGAGCATAATAGTTTTTAGATTTTCATCAATCATCTCAATATATATATATCATAATTTTCTTATATCATTATTACTTGCTCCTATTATGCCTCTTAATAGATTTGTTAAGTAAAGATCAACTCTCGATGATCATACCAACTGAAATTATTTTATAAATTCTCACCCTCCTTTTGTTTATTTTCTCATAGTACTTAATTATTTTATAAATTCTCACCCTCTTGTTTATTTTCTCACAGTACTTAGGAAGTGGTGAATGGATCACAGGGTGTGATGGCATCAAATTAGTTGGGATAACTCTAAATTTTGTTAAGGGCATGTTTGGTTAGCCGAAGGTAAAGTGCCGAAAGTAATACTTTCAGAAAGTGACATTTTATTGATTGCATAATTTATAAAAGTAAATAAAAAAAAGTTACTTTATAATTGTGATTTATAAAATGAGTTATAACTAAATCTCACTTTCTCGACTTGGGCTCAAAAAATTTCGAAGTTGCCGAAAGTGAAAAATTTATCTAAGAGATGTGTTTGGTCTTAAATTTAATTTTTTAATTTATTTTTAAAATTGAATTTCAACTTAAATTTGAATTGAAATTATAAATTTAACTTCACATTCTGTATATAAATTCAAATTCAACACAAAAATTCTAAATTTAAAATTTTGAATATATATTTAAATTTTAAATTTAGATTTGAATTCTAGTTTTAAATTTTAGATTAAAATAAAATATTTATATTTATATTTTAATCAAATTATTTTTAGCTAGGAACTTTAGCTTGAACTTTGAATTCAATTTTTTCTCAACTATAAATTGAAATTATTAAATGAAACTTGAATTCAAAATTTATATTTTTAAGTGGAAATTAGAATTAGAATTTAATTTTGCATTTTGAATTTAATTTCAATAATGAGTTGCAGTTTGAACTTTGAAATCGAATTATGAAATCAAATGTTCAATTTGCTCAAGTTTTAATTCAAGTAATGAATTCATATTTGAATTTAAAATTTAAGATGAAATGGTAAATTAAAATTTGATTCAAAGCATGGATTTAAATTCGAATTAATATTTTAATTTTTAAGTTGAAATTGGATTTTAGGATTTATTTTTAGTTATGAGTTGTAACTAAAACTTTAAATTCAAATTGTCCATTTAATTGTATGTTTTAAATTTTAATTATAAATTCAACTCAAATTTAAGTTAAAATTTAAAATTTAAATTTTGAATTACAAACATAAATTTAAATTTAAAATTTTAAGCTAAATTATGATTATAAGTCATTTGTTATATTTTCACTTCTTTTTATCTTATCGAATAATCGAAACACAAAAGTATAAAATCATATTTTATACTTTATATCCAACCACCAATCAAACTAAAGAGTCATTTTTGTATGGGTTTTATAAAAGTAATTTTTTTTCACTTTAGTTACTTTCCGGCAAAGATTTAAATACCGTGGTACGTGATCGTACCGAAAATTTACCAGCAGGATACGATCCAGTGCCGGGCCGTGCCGACGAGTGCCGGTCACAAAAAAAAATATGTGTGCCGACACATAATGGTATGAAATATTTTTTTTCTTTAGTAACAAATTTTTTTAATTGCTTATTATGTATGTTTATCAAATATTTTAAACTTTATTGAAAAAATTACTTAATAATTTTAAAAAAAAATAATTTTGAATTGTGCCATCGGCATGGAAACTGTATAATACCGATATCTTGTTGGCACGATACGGCACGATGAATACTTAAATTCTTGCTTTCCGATAATCAAATGTATCCTAAAGGTTAGTTTAGAAGTTAAGACTTCAGTGTATTTAAAAGTTTGGATTAATTTTTTCGATATCTTTGAAAAAGTATGAACTAACGAGTTAAAATATTAATTTTTGATTGAGTGTTGGAATATGAAATTATAATATTATTATGTATATTGTAAAATTATTATGCAGATTATAGAACCGATGACAAGCATATACAGGGGAGATCAGTTGCACTTGTTATATGACTTTCCTACCGAGTATGACAGATTACTGTTTAGATCGATCCAGCCTTCAACCATCTGTGGAGACTACTCTTCTCTCCCTCTTTTCATCCCCTCCCTTTCTTTGAGATGCCACCCGCAATTATCCCTTGAAGCTCCCTCTCCCCTTTGCTCTCCATTTATTCCCCTTCCCAGATCAGATTTGTACATCCTACGAACGTCGCGGGGCTCGAGCTACAACAAAATTTCACCAATCATTCGTGGAGCTGAATATACGAAGCGATCTAAGATGAAACAATTAAGAGGATGATAACAGGAACATAGAAACAAAAAGATTTTCTCACGGCAAAAACCACATCTGCCCAGTCCATATAAAAAAGAAACGAGTACACAAAAATACCAATGAAAACAAACAATCCTATATAAATAAACCTGATGGTTTTTTGGCAAGATATTGTCATACAACTTGTAATGATACAATTTGTCATTGATTTCGCTTCTTTTTTTCTTCTTCTTTTTTTTTTTTTTTTTTTCTTTTTCCGCCATGTCAACCAACTGTTATGGAAGCTCCACAAAAGCATAGTACATGATTGGAGAAGATAAATTAATGGACAAATAATTTTCCAAACACAACCAAGCCCATGTATAGAATTTTACAAAGTAGTGAAGTTGAAGGTATTTCACCCAGCCCATATTCTGTCCAACCTGTCAACGCTCTTCCTTCCTCTGTCCAGCTGATCAGTGTTCCTCCTCGATCTCTCGTGGCAGTCCACGCTCCTCCTGGACTTGTCGAAGTGGTCGAATGAGATCCTAAGCTTATCTGACTTCTCCACATTGCTGTATCTGTACTCATTAGTTCTCAACTTGTCTATGCCAGACCTTGATTTGTCTCTTCGGTCTGTGCTCTTTCTCGACGGCTCGAAAAAACGGTCGGTGCTTTTCCGAGAAGGCTCAAACTGGTCAGTGCTTTTCCTCGAAGCACTTCTGGTGGGAGGTGATTTCTCAACAGTGGATATAAACTTCTTGAGATGTTTGAGGTACTCTGGGAAGAGCTCTAAATTGCAGTGTTTTCCTCCTTTGAGCCATAGGGGCTCATATTTCTCCCTACAGAGTTCCCAAAGCTGCTTTCCATGGGACCAATCCACAACTTCATCTGTCGTTCCCTGTAGATGAGAAGAACAAAGTGTCTTACCAAGTGACAGAACAAATTAAGAAAGAAAGAAAGAAAGAAAAACCTAGAAAGCCTCCAACTAGGCGCATAGTGCATGATGCAAACACTAAATTTTCATGAATTTGAAGGTAGCCCCGCTTTTAGTGATCCAGCAACATTATTTTGAACTTCAGAAACAACTGAACATTTCCAGAAAAACTATTAACTGCATGTTAACGAAACAACTCACGCAGACGAGCATAGCAATCTACTGAAATACAAACTGCTTAATACTAAACACTTAACATGTGTTGATTGCCTAATATTGTAAACCTCACGAATGAAAGGAGAGACGACCATTAAGACCGAGTGCAGCACACTTATTAGCATGATAACTAGAAGATTCAAATAGGGAAATGTCTTGCATAGCAGCTAAGCATGTACTTGCATGCTTAGTGCTTATAACCATCCAAATGACTCCATTCCGAGGCCAGAAACATAAAAAGTTTAAGTTCGTCGACGTGCGCGGCTGTCCCCATATGACCCCATAAAAAATTCAACTCCAGAATTTATATTATGATTGTTATAATTTTACTTAGTAGAAGGTCACATAGTGAAAAGAAATTTAAAATCTAATGGATAGGGTAAGTGTTTTCTTCGGGGATAGGTTCCAAGCTACTAGTTTAGAGAATGTATCTGCAACGAACTCTGTTTCATTTCACTATTGGGCAAATCTGAAAAAAAAATAGAGATGAAGTATGTCTCCTTTTGCTTTAATGTTTCAACATACTTCCTGCTTCGGCATTAACATTTAAATACAGGAGCTTTTAGAGGATAATTTCCGTCTGCATGAGCTCTAATTTATGACCAATAAGAAAGATTACCTACTATCCAGCCTTACAGGTTTCATAAGAGGACCCTAACTTTACTGTATGCGCTTTCAGAGTAGCTTCCACTTGCGTTAAATTGCGTATACTACTTCAAGGCAAGGATTTAAGTATCCATCGGCACGGACCGTATCCATCGTGTCGTATCGTGCCAACAAGATATCGGCACGATACAGCCCCCGTGCCGATGGCACAATTCAAAACCTTTTTTTCTTTAAATTACTAAATAATTTTCTCAATAAAGTTTCAAATATTTGATAAAGACACATAATAAGCAATTAGAAAATTTTGTTGCTAAAGAAAATAAATACTTCATGCCATGATGTGTCAGCACACAAGTATTTTTTGTGATCGGCACTTATCGGCACGGCTCGGCACGCACCGTGCCGGCAAGTTTCCGGCACAACCTCATGCCACGACACTTAAATCCTTGCTTCAAGGCCAGTTTAATGACGCATTTTGTTGTGTAGTTTTCAATGTCTTGGTTAGTTTCATATCAAGTCAAGGTAATCTAATTATAGACCACATCTTGTTGATTTAGAATGATCTCATAGGCTTGTCGAGCATAATTTAGACTTATTATTCATCAGGAAGACCAACATGAGACCCAAAAGGGCCATCAGTCCTTAGCAGATTACAGCAAGAGCTTGTCCAAGTGAAAGATTTTTACACATCAATTTGAACACTTACGAAAGAGAGATTAAATGTAAGTATCTTACTACAAATTATCTTACCATCCAATCCAAAGACAAGTTTCCCTTACAAGGAAAGAGTGAAAAAAAATCAAGAGGGAGTGCATCTGTCAAAACAATTCCTCAGTTTACTTAAGCCCAATATATTGGAAACAAATTTTATAAACTTAAACAGACTTTCAGGCCCCTGTAGTTTGTAATCTTAAGATTAATTATATCTTAAGCATTTTCCAAGCCAATAAAGAAGTAATTCTTTTTTGACTGGACTTTTAATAACCATTTTGCATTGCAATAAAATTAAGTTATCGTACAAATTTGAATGCTCAATGTGAAGACATCGATACTTACATGGATTATCAGCACAGGACAATTTACTAGAGGGATCTTGTCAATATTCTGAAAGAACAACAAGCAAAGAAGAAAAAGACGAAGTTAGGAAAATCATAAACTGCCAAAAAATTATATCAAGTGTAGATATGAAAGAGTACTAACCTTGTAGATGTCAAACCAGTATGTACGTTTCACAGGATACATAACCCTCAAGCCTGACAATATAGGACTATGCAAAACAACAGCTCGGAAGTTAGGTAGGCGGCTTGCCAGATCTACAGTAGGTCCACTTCCAACAGATTGACCATATAAGATAATCTCCTCTTCTTTAGCACCAAAATGCTCAATTAGGCACTTATAAGCAGCTTCTATATCAGCATAAGTGTTCTGTTCGCTTGGCTGAAAACAAAATGAAAAAACTATTAGTTTACTGCAACAAGCTATGTCTGATCAATCACATAACGATTTAAAATAGCTGCATTGATAGGTCAAATGGAAACAAACCTTTCCAGATGACTGGCCATATCCAGAATAGTCATACCTGCATGTTTACATGAGGAATAAGCAATGTACATTTCTAAAGTTTCCTAAGTTAATAGAAAAGCTGTAAAGGCACAAGCAATTTCTTTTCAAAACAATCGTTTTTCAAACTAATCATTCGAGACTGAAGACCAATAAAACTTGTGGATGAGAAAGTGGGGCAATGCTTCAATCATCTCCTATAACATTGGTGCTTTATTGCTTATTGTTTCTCATATATTACACAATTTGCACAAAAAGCTTCTGTTGTAAATAATAGCTGAATTTGTTACAAGGCATAGCGTGTGGATCTCAACTCTCATGGTAATGCAAATAGCATGTGAAATTTAACTCTCATGGGAATGCAATATTATATGCTGCTCTTATAACCGAAAGAAGCTTCGAAATCCACTAGTATATGAACTGATTTTATAACAAGCAGCTGTCCATACATCCATGAACCAAAAACTATATATAGGATACTCGATATATCACATTGACAATAAATTAAACTGGCTAATAGCAGAAATTCAGTACTACAATATACATTATCCAACAAGTGGCAAACTTTGCCAGCCAAGCCAATAGCATAAGTTGCAGCTTCTTTGTTATTGCCAAAAGTATCGCTAGCATAAAGCAAATAAAGTTTATAGAACATGCATCCATTCAATAGAAATAACTATAATTTAAGATTATGCATACTATAGCAGCTTCATCAAATCCCGATTGTCTCTAATCAAGAAAAGCTTCCAGAAAGCAGATCCTAATTCCAATCATAATCCATTTATCTTAACAACAGCCTTTCTTCCAATAACACTCCAGAATGTTCTTTGCCATCACATTAGTCCATTAATTATGACTGACTATAGAGTACAGCATTCCTAACAGGATAACCTTGCCAGCTTTCTCTGGTTATTTTTTGCCTCATTATGATGATCCCTGCAAAATATGCTACAAATATAATTGCTCAGTGCCACTGTCAAAATGTTCACCATCATAACAACATTTCCACACTAAACATCACAGCTTATGCATGTTTCAAAGCTATCCAAAAAAGGCCATTAGCTCACATAGTCATCAGAATTTACCGTCATCATTTTCAGAAACCTCTTAGGGGTCGTTTGGTTGCGGTATAGAACCGGGAATAGCGGGTTTATCCCCCTTATTCTCCCAAACGCTCCTGGAACTATCTGGTATTGCTTAACCCAGAACAAGGAGAATAGCTGGTATAACAAATTCCATCCTATTATTTTACTATTAAAATTTTTACCATATTACCCTTCTTACCTACTTTATCTCCTCCCAACATATTATTTTAATAAAAACTCTCTCCTCACTCTCTCTCCTCTCCCCTCCTTTCTCTCTTCCCAATAAACTCTCATCATCACAAATCCCTCTCTCCTCTCTCTCTTTTCCTTCATCCCACCTCCTTTCTCTCTTCCCAATACACTTTCATCATCACAAATTAATATTATAAAATTTTAAATTTTAAAATTAAAATATTAAAATTTTATATTTAAAATTTTAAATTTAATTTGAAAAAAATAAAATATTAAATTAAATATTATTTTTAAATAATATAATTTAATTATGATTATAATTTTATTTCTATTTTTTTAAACCATTAATCCATTAATTAAAACGAGAAAAACGATTTTACAAAATTTTAATCACATAATAAAGCTTGAGGGCAAAAATTTACAAATATTTATCAAATATATGAATTTTGCGAAATTTAAAAAAATTTTATGTTAAAAATTAATTATTTAAAATTAATATTATATAATTGTAAATCTTAAAATTAAAATGTTGAAATTTTATATTTTAAAATTAAATTTTAATTTAAAAAAAAGTTAACATTAAATTAAATGTAAAATTTTTAAATAATACATTTTAATTATGATTATAAATTTATTTTTATTTTCTTAAACCAATAATCCATTAATTAAAACGAGAAAAACGAGTTTAAAAAATTTTAATGACATAATAAAGCTCGTGGGCAAAAATTTACAAATATTTAGCAAATATACGAATTTGCGAATTTAAAAAAATTTTATGTTAAAAATTAATTATTTAAAATTAATATTATTTAATTGTAAATCTTAAAATTAAAATGTTGAAATTTTATATTTTAAATTTAAATTTTAATTTGAAAAAAGTTAACATTAAATTAAATGTAAAATTTTTAAATAATACATTTTAATTATGATTATAAATTTATTTTTATTTTCTTAAACAAATAATCCATTAATTAAAACGAGAAAAACGAGTTTGGAAAATTTTAATGACATAATAAAGCTCGTAGGCAAAAATTTACAAATATTTAGCAAATATACGAATTTTGCGAATTTTAAAAAAATTTTATGTTAAAAATTAATTATTTAAAATTAATATTATATAATTGTAAATTTTAAAATTAAAATGTTGAAATTTTATATTTTAAATTTAAATTTTAAGTTGAAAAAATTAATTATTAAATTAAATGTATTATTTTTAAATAATACATTTTAATTACGATTATAATTTTACTTTTATTTTTTTACACCATTAATCCATTAATTAAAACGAACTAATTAATTTTTAACATCTTTTATCACATATTAACTCTTGGGGCACTTGGGGGCAAAAAAGTAATTTACCCATCTTATCCTCTTTATCCCTCCTATTCCTCATTATTAAACCAAACACAAATTCTCTTATCCCTGGAACCATCCCAAACGCGTTTTAGCTCTAGTTCCGTACTTTATACTTATCCCCGGTTTAGCCAATTCCAGCTTAACCCGCTTCCAAACGCACCCTTAGATATTATGCATGTCCATAGAAAATAAGGATGACAGTGAAATAAATATGCTACAAATTGACATCTGCATCAACTGTTACATTTGCCAAGAGACATAACATTATGTGTGATGGCGAGGCTTTCCCTAATTGTGCTGTCACAGGCTTAGCTCAAAGAGGCAACTAACTAATAAGAACGGTACCGCTGCCTATGTTTTCTTCGTCTACTGACCTACATTAGCATGAGCCTTCTACAGGACAATGTTCTTATCTTTTATGACAGTCCAGATAAAGAGTTGCTATATTTGAATCACTTTACGCGCAGAAAAACTGATAGTCACCATAGTCATGATAGTACATGAGACAACAAGAAAAGAAAATTATACAAATTCAATGTCCCCTGTAAAATGGAGTGAGCTATACATATGAAGAAAGGCTGCCCATACAGGCCAATATCTGATCGTGCAGAGAACTTATTACGGAGTCAACTCTGTACAATTATTTAATTCAAGCCGCATGATATCGGCATGTATGAATAAGATTAATGCAAATTATGAAAAAGCTAGCCATATTTAGAAAATTCAACCTCCTAAGAAAGTAAATCATGTTTTCAAGCTGTTAAACACTTCTCTTAATTGCTAGGGAGATATTCTGGGCCACAGTGAGTCTGAAATAAAGATAATTAAACCCTCTTAACTGATACGGCATTTGGCACGTTGCTCCTAAACACAGCTTAGTCAAATAATTAAATCCCTCTTAATTTGCATATATCTTTGATTAAATAGGAAGAGATTAATTTAGACATTATCAATTATCAAGCTGCTTGCTAAACACTAATGACTCATACTAAATTTCTAAAAATAGAATCTCAATTTATATGCTACTCCCGGCTTCTTCCTATGACTAGCATTATAGGGAATGTCACACATCTTTGAACTTGCTGCCTCCAGGTAGTAACCCTCAATCCATAGCCTCCTGTTTATCTTACTATATTCTAAAACCCTACTTAAAAGTATATATCAAACTCCTAAAATTCATAATGTGTACCAGTTTCGGTGCCAGATGGAGAATGCCCTAATTACATAGGATCGACTTGTTGGCTGCAAAGTTCACTCCCATGTGCAGAAGCTTGCAGGTTTGCACAAGTTAATCAACTTCAGCATCCTTTTCTTTCTATGAATATGTACAACTCATATCGCATGACTCAAAGATCTTAGAATGTACTGGCCTTCGATCTACCATTATCCTCTCTCTCTTCCCCAATGCTTGGTAACCTTTTACAAGCAGATACAGAGGCTACAAATATGAAAGGCACCAGTTACAAAGTCGTCATAAAAGAAAATCCATTAACTTAAAGAATGTGTTGAAGTTCACTACAATCAGATCCTAAGAACAATCCAAGACAGTAGATTTGTGATCATACATGTTAATCATTTCGAAGCGTTATGATGAGGTATACCTAAGGAATAAAGTTTTCAGATATAAATTCTAAAGAGTCAAGATCAATGATGATACACTTTCTTTTTGACAGTATAGATTCAACATCTACAATGGAAGTGTTTGTTGTGAGAACAAGGCCTTTCAGACGCACCACATAACATCATCAAGAACCTTTGAGGACAAAGCATGCACCAAGTCTACGTGTCTGCACACGTGCATGGGGTTTATGATTATGTTGGGTAAAAACTCAAAATTTTGAGTTTATAGTTTATTTTATCTGTGTTTAATATTTATTTAGATCTCCTAACAGATTAGTCACAAAGCGAGACTACATAGTTATAGCAGGACAGATCTGCTGGCTGCATGGCGTTCCGGTGCTCGTCGCAAACTGATGACATAGATACAACAATTAGCCAATTGAGGACTCCACATGGTGCTATTCAGCCAGCTTTCATGATTTAGACATGTCTATTTTCTTTTGGACTCTTCTTTCCATACTAAAGAGAATTAATTAAACAAAGGATAATGATGTACACTATAAACAGACAGCCTCTTCTTAAGTTTTGAGGAATAGTTTTATTTCATTTACTAGTGCTTCTCACTACAGTAACTCTCCGATACCAATTCCTAATAGACAAATGAATGGATGATCATACATCATAACTTCGTTATATGTTTCTTTTTTAAAAAATAAAATATTGCAAATGCATTCTCGTTATAGTTTCCAGAGTTTTAGCTCGAAACAAGCATAACTATTCTATAAGATTCACTTAAAGAATGCTAAATTGGCAGAAAACTCATTGAAGCATTACAAACTACCAAAACTAGTAAACTGTTAAACTAATAGGCCCTACCAAAAACCAAAAAGCTCAAACCTTGCTAGAGGTCATCAGCTACCTAGGCATTACAAAATGCATTTCAGTACCTGTTTCTAGGATGCAGAATATGGTCATTATCCTAAAAAATGTTCAACTATGTTGTTAGGGTTTGGTTCTGCCTAGTGCTTACTATTCTCCTCACCTCTCTAAGGGAATGAGATGCTTCATTTTTCTTCCATTTGAGGAGAAAGCATTTTAAACATGCTTCATAGGCAAATGTTTTCCAGTATAAATGGATGTTAACTTGTAAAGACTAAAGATTTTTTATTTGAGAGAATGTAAGCGAATACTTTATTAGGAAACTATTAATAAAAGCATTATCAATCACTTATGAAGTACAAGGTTACTTGCAAATTACTGAACATCAAAGTAAAAAGAGTTGAGGTTATCTTAATATAATGGATATTTAAGAATAGGTGGACGATCTTGCTGCTAATCATTTTCAACAAAATATGAACAGAAGTACCAAAAAGGTGAAAATGTCAAAATGGTATGAGTTGATGAAACTAGTTAAAAGCTCTGTTACACTACTGAATCGAAAAAGTTGATGGCGAAATTGACTTGATTCTCAGTGCTTTAAATGTTGACTGTGTCTTGCTTCTTATGGTCCTCAAGATTTTTATAGTTTTTAATCAAGTTCTATCAACCTGATCTCATGGTTAACCTACTTTTTTTGAAACTGGAAACCAATGCTACTAGCTTCATGCATCCGTGTGTCCTTACAATTTTTTACTTCTTTATTTTGTTTTTCCTCATTTCCTCTTTCTTTTTAAATGATCAAGAGTCTCATATTCTTCACAATTTTTTTTTTTTTTTCAGATCACCGGACACAGCAATTTCAAAACCAAAAGTAGATACCTGGGGCTTTTTGATCGAACACTAATGAGCCTTTGTATATAGCTATATGTGATCTAATAAGGACGGGGAGACTGCAACACGAATAAACCGGCAACTTTCCTTTCAAAAAGCATGCCCAACTAGGAATTACATGTTTGATCAAAAAAGAGCCAGGGCTCAAAATATGGAATTCACTGAGCAATTCAGATCAGCAAGATTTACCGCTGCGATTCTTAGAAAGACACCCACCCTATGTCAAGTGCCTATGCTAGAGAATGCTTCGAAACAACTTCCAGCTACAGCACAATGCATGAGAGGAAGCAAACTACATGCTTCGATTTAATGCCACACAATGGCCAATACAATAACCACCAACTAGACCAATACAATAACCACCAAATACGCCAGCTCTGCATCTCAAGAGGTTTGGTATCTTTTGGTGGACGCTGCCTTGCACAATAATGAAAAGCAGTTGATTCCTTAGATTTTACAGACTCTGGAAATTGAGACATCAAACAAAAGCAAAAGAGACTTATGATTGATCAGTCTAACCAAAGTAGGTAAAATGTTTTACATCATGAATTATACACAGAATAGACAGAAAAAAATAGTAATAATAATAAGAATAATAATAAGAATATTGGTAATAACAAAAAATTAACCAGCTCTCCCGAAATCAAAACCCGGGGAGATCTATTATACCTGGACGAGAAAAAGTACCAGAGCCACCGGATACTAATAAACGGTGCTCATAAAGCACCAACAATCATATAAGAGATAAATTGCTATGATGGACAAAATCGTTTTTCTCTCAACAAATATAGGTACGAAATGACCAAATCCGCCCTCCACTCCTACATTGTGAGAGTACCAAAACTGTGAAACAAACCTTGTTCCTCCTAAAACTAAACAGAGCTTAAGCTCAGAGAATATAGTGTTTTTAATTATTTTAGATCAGAGGCGTGGGTGGAAAAACAAAAAAAAAAAAAAAAAAAAAAAAAAAAAAAAAAAAAAAAAAAAGGAGGGGGACCCCATCCAAAACTATGACCACAACTTGCAACAAATCCCTATGAAACAAGCTTCAACTCTCAACCTTTCTCCTATTAGAAAAAAAATTATAAAAAAAAAAAGTTCTTAGGGATCAAATTTGAGCTAGAAATTCACAAAAACACTCAATTGCGATTTCTCCGCAATCTTTGCCGCAGAATTGATTAATGATAGGTATGATGAAAAAAGGGAAGAGAAGTTCACCAATCTATGCATTCCGTAATCAAATTTCAAAAATAGAAATCAGAGAGCAGCAAAAAGGATTGCAAATTCTGCCCAATTAAGAAGAAGAAGTAGACGAAAAAAACAAAAACAAAAAAAACAAAAAAAAATCAAGAAAGAGATTAAAAGAAAAGAAAAGTAAAAAAAGAAAAAAACCCCAAATTCCTGAAAAAAAAAAAAAAAGAAAAAAAGAAAAAGGAGAAAGAGGAAAGAGATGAAGGGGGGAGGGGGTACCCGAGGACGTTGACGCGGAGGTGGATGCTGAGCTCGAGGAAGAGGTCGTACATGTGGCCGAGGTCGGCGGCGTTGCCGTGGGAGTAGAGGAGGGTGGAGGCGGCGAGGGGGTTGCGGACGTGGAGGGCGACGATGTGGTTGCCGCGGCGGGTGGGGAGGCGGAGCACCTCCACGTTCTCCCTGTGGGGGAACCGGCTCAGCGTCACCAGCCCCGTCTCCGCCTCCGTCGCCAGCTCGTACGACGCCGGCTGCGGCGGGAAAAACGCCAGCTTCGACGCCATCGACGACGTCACGCCGCCCATCCCCACGCTCGGGCCCCCCACCTACCCACACACTGCCTGCCTCGATCGGCTGCGGCACGGTGTGTCTGTGTTTCCCTCTTTTTCTCTCTCCTTTTCTCTCTTTTCCGTGGGAACGAAGCGACGAGGTGAGGAGAGCAGAGAGCAGAGAGAGAGAGAGAGAGAGAGAGAGAGAGAGTACGGAGAGTTATGATGGGGCTGCTGCGGTATTATATAACTCGGTAAATTTGCTCCAATCGACACAGACCGAGACGAGTGGCAGCTTTCTCTCTCTCTTTATTTGTTTCCTTTCTTACCATGTTGCTAGGGATTGAGATTGTCCATGGACTGTCTCGTTACACTTTGATTAAATTATTAGCTCACCTAGAGTGCGCTTTTTTAAGTATATATTTTAATTTTTTTTTTTTTTTTAATTTTCAGATCTATAATATTAACGATACTAAATAATAAAATTTAGATTTTTTCTTGAAACAAAAATTTTAGACATTGAAGAGCTAAAAAATTAAAAATATACTATACTTATTTTTGGAAGGATAAAATGTACATCATCCCGTCCATATAAAGTGTATAAGTAATTTTGCTCACTTTCATAAGTATACAAGTTTTACATCATCCATTCTATATAAGGTGTATGAGTAATTTTGCTCACTTTCATAAGCATACAAGCTTCATTCTTAAAAATGAAATATAGACATGCATATTCAACACTAAAAATATAATATCTCTAGTTTTACTATTTTATTTGATTTTATATAGTTGATATTTTTACAGCAAATTTTTTTTTAGTTAGCAGATCATCTTACTTTCATATCTTCTTTATCAATTTGGTTATAGTTTTGTCAAGATTTTTCAAAAAATCATTCATTCTAGAACTATTCTAGCACGCTCAATTCTCTTAACCTCTGAGATTTTACTATCATCCAAAATATTATAGCCGGATAAAAAAATTAATTTTATTATATTATTTAAATATAAAATTAATCTAAATTTCGGGAGTCCCGTTTAAGCTCAGACATCAACGTCAGGCTTAAGCAAATTCATAAATATCAGGCGATGTAAGATTCATCTCACATTTTCGGTTGGTGAATGATTCTGATACCAACTGTGAGGCCCCAACTTCTCAAGAAGTCTCTCATCTTAAAACTACTCTACCTCTAGCACGTTCAATATTCTAAACCTCTTAGATCTTATTACCATCCAAAAAATTTAGCCATATTATATATATATATATATATATATATATATATATATATATATATATATATAATTAATTCAAATTTCGAGAATGTTATAAGTTTCCCTAGTAATTCAACACAAATGTATATATTGATCAAAATATAATATATTTATTTTTACACGTAGTTACAGCTGTAATACAACAGCAGCCGCTTACAACTGAATAGTATTTTGAACAAATTTCACTAATATTTTCCAAACTATTGTACGGATTATAGTTTAGGCTTCAATTTTAATCTGTTATATTTTAGTTAAAATTAGCAGCTGTGTATTAATTTAGTTTTGTTACTATATTTTTTTTTTTATTCAAACTTACACAAAAATTGATTTAGATATTTTTCTCACAAATAAAAAAAAATACAGAAAGAGTAAAAATAGTTTTAGGCATTTTTACATAAAAAAAATTATTAGTTTTGCGTTTTTGTAAAATTAGACCATCTTTTTTATTTTGCCGATTCGAATAGTATTTTTGAAAAACTAATCAAAATAAAAATACGCATATTCTCTCTTCTTTTTTTTTTTTAATATGAGTATATATAAGTGTACATCCTAATTGGGGTATATATCTTACACCCACCCGATCCTGAAATGAGGTGAATTCTACTCGTCCATCAATAAGACGAGTGGAGAAATACCCATGCTGAAGTGGATGTAGGATGTACATCCCATTTGGAGTGTACAGATAGCAATCCTCTTTTAATATTTCTCCTCCTTTTTTTTTCTCCTTCCTTCTCCACTGCCTGCTTTTCTCCATGCCCCACTTCTCTGTTGCCATTTACGGTGCCCGCATGGGCTCGAACGTGTTATGGATCTCAGAGGTGAGGGCGTGGGTAGCAGTGCAACTCAATGTAGCAGGGTAAACTAAAGGAAGTAGAGAAATAACTCTTGTTTTTTTATATTCTCTTTATTCTTTTTCCATTAAAAGAATAAAATATTACGTTATGTAACTATATATTGCACTAGTTGATTAGTGCAACAACAGACCATAAAAATAGTGCAATATATAGTCAAATAGTGTAATATTTTTATTCTTTTTAGTGGAGAAAGAACAAAAAAATCAAGAAGAAGAGGGCATTGACATCCCCTTCCTCTCCTTCCTTCTCCTCCATCGCTCGCACATTGCCATCGTTGCAACCTCAAACTCCAACTCATCGTCGTCAACAGGAACACATCTGTGATTGCCGCGCAAGCGCCCGTCCTAGATTTGCGACGGTGGGAGTGGAGTGGAAGAAAGAAGAGAATAAAAGCGGAAGGCGAAAGGCGGAAGAGGAGGAGGACGGAGGAACCAGCAGCGTGGAAGGAGATGAGAGGAATTAGAGAAAGAAAGAAAAAAGAAGTAAGAACATTTGATCAGATTTTAAAAAATCTATGCCAAATTTGTAATATTTAAAAAAAAAAAAAGTTGAATTTGTAAAAATACAAAATTAATAAACTTTTTATGAAAATTGCTTTTTTTTTTTTTTTTTTTTTTTTTTTTGCAAACTAGCTGTCAATATGAAATTTGTATTTCAAAAATTTTCTAAGGTTATATGATATAGTAAAAATCTAATCACAAATAATATAATAATTTTAAATTAAAATAATATTATTTTTTATGACGGATAGAAGCGTGCATATTAAATATTATTATTTTTACAAAATATATACTGAGCATAGAGAATATTTTATCTCAAAATAATTTCACTAAAATTATTTTTATGTTATTTTATTTTTTTCTCTAATTTGAAGTTAGCGAATATACTCTTTACTTTTCATATATCTTATATTTTATCCATCTAAGAATAAGATATAGTTCACTGGTCCCTTCAAAGTGACCAGTAAAATATATTTCATCCTAAAATAAATTGAATATATATCTAACATTCTTCTTTATAGAAAGGGAGAGAAGAATTTTAATATAATGTTAATGTGCGGCAAATTCACACTAGCGTTAAATTATCCATACTAGCTAACAAACAAAATTATATTATATATCCTTACATAATAATAATGTATGAAATTAGTATTTTGTTTAGAGCTCTGCTACTTCTACATCTAAAATTGGGTATAGATTCTATAACTCACCCATCCAAAAATAAATATTTTTTCATTCATTATTTTAAAATAAAAAATAAAATACATCTCATACTAAAATAAATTAAATATAAAATATACATATACAGCTAGCATTTAACGTACGTAGCAGTACTCTTTTCTAGTTTTTTTTTTTTTATTTTTCTCTTTTGTTTTCAGAAAGAAATTGGTGTGTGATGATGGGTTTGAGAGAGATGGGTGTCCTTCTCTGGGCTTTTACTAAAAGGATGATTGGCCATACACCCGTGTTCAGAGGAGATGGGCACCTCAAAACCGTACGTACCGTCACATTTAAGAGGGATAAGAGGAAGTATTTATTACTTTACAAACTTAATTGTCACACATTAATAATGTACCAAAAAAAAAAAAAAAAAAAAAAAGAAAAAATATGAACTGTTTAAAAATATACAAAAATTATTGTAATTTAGTTATCCAATCTTATAAATTTTATATTATAATTTTCTAATTTATTTGATTTGAGTTAGTTGACGATATTTTTATTTTAAAATTTAAATTAATTATTTATTTTACTAAATTTATAATTAAAAAAATTATATAAAATATACTAACTAAATATGTAAATATAAATTATGCATTCAAATTTTATAGCCAAAATATCGTTGACTGGCTGAAATCAAATAAATTAAAATGGTAAGATAATAAAATCAAAATTTATAGAGATTGAAAAGCTAAATCAAAATAGTTTATAGTCTAAATAAGTTTTATACATTATTACACGTAATGTTATAGTGTTTCTGTTGGGGCCGAAAATGTCGCACTGATCGTTGACCGAGCTCGGTCGTCGATCGGTCCCGTGGGGTGACCCTTGAGATGTGATGCGCCACGTGCCAATAGATCAAGCGATCAGACCAAGGAGGGATCTGCTCGGCCGGATTCTTCTCAATCAAACTCTCGCGACTGCCCGACTTATATTAGCTGAATAGGAATGTGGAGGTAGAGAGAGCTCGGCCTAGAATAGCCGAACCGGGATGTGCAGACAAAGATTTGGCACGGTTAAGGAGTCAATTAGGAAATTGTATTGATTGGGGTGGGGTTATAAAACCAACCGGTAGTCGGTTATAAATTAATCTACTCTTAGAAAATACGGTATAGGTAATATAGAAAAACAGTAAATGCAGATATGAAAGATATGAAAAAGCAAGAGTAGTCACTAGCTTACAAGGTTGAGGACCCATTTCCCTTTGTTGGTTTGTTTATTTATACATTTACAAATCAAGTATATAGCCGCCGATTTTAAAAATCGGCGTGGTCTAAGGAGAATCATCATAAATTTCTCAACTACTTTCTTTCGAGTTGGTTCTCATTAATAGAATAGTAGTCGTTTTTCTGTCCAAATTCATCTCCTAATCGACGCACCGAAGCACGATTTCCGGCGCTTTTCAATGCTGGGCGCCGCTTGCCGTTTCTGTGTTAGTTACGAGATTAGCGCCCAAATCTCGTACTCCTTCCTTCTAGAGTTTTTCTATCTTCGGCTCGAGCAGCCGAGAATTGAACCTTGATTTCGCCTCGTTCATCGCTCGACTGAGACAGTTTGATATTTGTCTTCGGCCGAGAACGATCCTGAATGAGACGATAATTCTCTTGTTGACCACTTCTCCTATCGGTTGATGCCTTTAGCCGATGGGATATGTCGCGTGCCGCTCTCTCACGTTGACTGAGGCTGGTCTTAATCAAGACGCGGATTCCTCTTCATTGACTCATTCTTCTGATGTCTTTAACTGATGGTATACACTATGTGTTATTTCCTCGAGTAGTAAAAAATTTGGTCTCAATATCCTCAAAATAGACAACAAAATACTAATAGTAAGCAAACGACAAATCTTTATGACATAAATCTTTGGAGCCATGAGTTTAAGATTTATAATATTTTAAAAGTATTATATTTTATATTTAGAGTGATAAATCGGTTAGTAACTTATCGAGACAATGAGTTGGAGGCTTTTAAGAACTAATGTATTTTTGTTAATTGACTACGGATGATTTGTATCAAGCATGAAAAGGAGACCACCACCTAATTCATGATAATTTAGTATACCAACCATGTAGAAATCTATAATAATTTCACTATTTTATTAACACTTTTTACAAGTACCTAATTTAAGTTAAATAATTATTATTACAATATTTTAAATAAAAAAATATAAAGAATTATCGAAATATTATGAACTGTGAATTAAATATGTGTGTGGCTTATAGGATCCAAGAATCTAAATAGGAGAAAAACCACCTAGAGGGGGGTGAATAGGTTTAAACGATAAAATTGATTAGAGTAGCCTAATGAGATCCGAACTCGATGAAGTAAAAATGACACCGGAACGGTCTCGTCGAGTTGAACGATATGGCGTTATCCGATTTTGAATTTGGCGACCCAAATGCATCAAAAAACGTGCATGAAATTAGTATTTACGAAGAAGTGACTAATGCGGCCTATCGAGACGCAAACGCGACAAAACAAACTCGCTATCTAAACGATCTCATCGAGCTGAACAATGTAGTGTCGTCCTTTTTTATGTTCAACAACCCGAAAACCTAAAAAAGCGTAAAAAATAGTGTTTTCAGAGTAAGTTGACAAATCACCGAATATTTTATGCAATTTTTGGATTTGTTAGAGGTCTAGATGTAATTGTGACTACATAGGCTGCCTCGGGCAGTGTGCACGTGATCTCTAAACTTTTCGTTCGAGATCCGATGGCTTCCATTAAGTGAATTTTGATTAACGCGTCGTAAATCGACAAAACCGCCGTTTTATCGTTGCTTCGGTGCAAAACGCGCGATCTAGGTGAATCAATGGATCACTTATGATTGCCAGGTATCCCTGGCTATTCCCGACGCTGTCCTGACTGGTCCAGTGACTTTCGTTTCACGTTGGTGATTTTCGTAGCCGAAGTCGGCTTTTCCAGATGCGTTTTCGGTAATTATGGCACCGATTGAGTCTAGGTTTGCACAGAGTTAGTTGTTGCTGCCCGAACACCTTAAACGGAGCGCCCCAGGGCAGCATACGATGTTTCATTAAGTTCAGCAAAATCGGACCATTAGTGGTCAATCGGCGGATTTCCAAAAATTCCGGCAGATCCCCGAAAATTCCGACGGATCCCGGGACTTAAGTAAAGTCCATCGTATACTCGTTTTATATACTATGAGTCAGTGGGATGGGTATGTATGAGTTTATTACTGATCTATGGTTTTAATTTAGGCTCGAGCAGTCAGGAGCTCTGTGATCTTGTAAGCCTTGGTCCTATGCTTTGAGTTATCTTGCTATTCTTTTCTGTACATCTAGCTGCTTATACTTGGATTTATATCATACTTGATTGGCCATTACTTAGCTCTACTTCTGTTAAGATATTTTAGTATCTCCCTATACTTATACTACATGTTAGAGTAAGAGATCAGTTATTGTTATACAGCATAAGATGATTTCACAGTCGATTGGCATCCCGTGTGGGAGTTCCAGGCTTAGTGTCGATTATCCGGTCTTTAGACCGCGAGCTTGAGCATCAGCATTATAATCGCCACAGCACCAGCTGTACTTTATGTACACCAGCAAACTGGCCCCCGTAGCAATATTCTTTACCAATAGAGTGGTCGAGTATAACCCGTGAGCTCAAGATCGTACCTACTGGTGCAGGGTATGTCAGCCAGATCGGTGCCAGACAATGGCATTAACCTAAGGTCCTCATGACCAATAGTGGTATTGATTGGGTATTTGGTTTCCATCATTGACGCATAGTTCTTAATTACCATCATGCTTCGTCATATATTGTTGCTATCTATTTTCAGCCAACTCTAGAACATGTTTCAGAACCTTTTATATCCAGCATTGTGATTCACTGTGATTATTATACCTGTCAACTATCTGCTTTCATATCTGCCTACTGATTTACTTATCTGTTGATTATTGTATACTAGTAGGTACGACTTATAGTTCTTCGGCTCGTTGTACCTACTGGAATACTTTCAGTTGTATCTCACACCCTTTGGTGATCCACTTTTCAGATTCGTCGGGTGGTGAGATGTTAGGGCGATGTTGTGAAGCATTTCCGATAGAGCTGTCCCCATGATGCTGGCTAGATTGCTAGCCCTTACCTTATTACTGATTTATTTATATTATTGGGTCTTTAGTTGTATTTATTATCTGTTGAGAATGACTTAGATTATTGGTGATTCCGCAG